>CM035786.1:12253558-12573558 GCA_020466265.1 Siphamia tubifer
TTAAGTGGCGGCTCTGGCTAGGTGATGATTTGGGTTGATTATGTGCACTAATTGGGCCAGCCGAGTAGCAGAGCAGTGGTTGGAAGCTGCCGTCTCACCTCTCATTAAAATGATCTAATGATGAGTTTCCAGCTCTTATGACCAGAGGAGCGGGTGGCCGTGTCGCTCGCTAGTTAGCAGCCTGTCCCTAAGGACACGCACCCCTAAAACAACCTGCACTCTTGTTACACTTTGGACACGCATCCAGAGGTGGGAGGACTAGGACTAGTACAATTAAAAAAAATAAAACAATAAAAATCCCAAAAATAAATAAATAATCTGACATTATGTTCCTATCAACTTTTTGTACTTACAGACTTGTTTACAATAAGCTGTTGTTTTTAACTGTTCAAAGGATCTTAGAAAGGTGGGTGGCAGCCATAGTTAATTAATGCAATTATGAGTCCAAATAAGTTAAGACTCATCCAAATGCTTTATTCGCTGTAATTAAGAGTCGGCTGCTTTTAACGATTTTAGTCTGAGGTTGAACAGATTAGAAAAGTTCAGATAAAATGTGCGGTGGTTTGTTCGCTTTTTGTTGTTGTTAAAAACTGTTGAATATACAGTACTGTGTTGCATTGTGCGTGTGTGTGTGTGTGTGTGTTTTCTTGTGTTTATGGGGACATTGATATGTTTCCAGGGGTGCCTAATCCTGGTCGTCCAGAGCTACTATCCTGCATGTTTTCGATACATCCCTCTTCCAACACACCTGACGGTTCATTATCAGTCTTCTGCAGAGTGTGATGAGAGGTTTATCAGTTGATACAGGTGTGTTCGAGGGGTGGATACATCTAAAACATGCACGGACCAGGGTTGGGCAGTCACACCATGAGGACCAAAATTCAGGTCCCCATTAGTAAAATAAAAATCTGTGTAAAGTATGTCAATTTCTGCAAATGACGTGGCTCTAAATGCATTAATTAGTTTTTTTACCCAAAGTCCCCATAAAACATGGAGTAAACAGGTACAAAGGAAAACATGCATTTTTCAAAAGTTTGAAGATGTTTATAATTTTTCTTTTTCTTTTGTGTTCTTTTGATTTTTTCTTATTTTCTTTTTTTTTTTTAATGAAATGTGTTTTTATATATATATATATATATATATATATATATATATATATATATATATATATATATATATATATATATATATATATATATATATATACTTTTCACATTTTTTTTTTATTTGTGTTTTGAGATAAATGTGTTCACGTTCGCTACCCAATGGCTACTTTACCTACTAGTGATGATTACAAACTTGGTCCTCATGAGACATGGAAACCAGTGTGTGTGTGTGTGTGTGTGTGTGTGTGTGTGTGCAGATGCTTTACCTCCACAATTAGCCCTAACATGGAAAGTGTTCTTACCATGAGGTGGTTTACTTGGATTACACACGATGGGACAGGAAACCAACAGCAACTCGGGGGTCAGTGTGCTCAGATTAGGTTAATAGGAAACAGTGCACCATCTGTGCTATTATTGCATCTTTGTGTTGAGAAGATTTTTTTTTAATGTTTGTCGTTTGCTGTTAAACACAATGTTCTCTGTCGAAGATAAACCTCAGAGGTCAGTCAAGCAGAGTGAGAATGATAAGAAAAATATATTTGAAACTATTATGATCTGCCTACAAACACTATGTGTGTATGTAAGTATGCAGTGTGTATGTCTATATATATATATATATATATATATATATATATATATACACTTTTATCTTTAATTCAACTTGAATGATCCAAGCTTTGTGATTGCTGCTAATTGACTTCTTTGCACAACATAATATAGAAATAAAAATGTATACATAAGAAAAAGAAAATAACAAAAAAGTTATATTTGAAAAGGAGTGTGAAGAAGCGTGGTATATTAGCGCCACCCCATTGTCTAAACAAGCTAGCCAAGACTAGTGTATATATGTAGACTAGTATATCTATCTATCTATCTATATATATATATATATATATATATATATATATATATATGTTCACAGTGGTGGAAAAAAGTTCATGTGTTTTGCTGCATCAGACACACACACAAGCAAATGCAAAAAAAAAATCTGTATTTTTAAAATTAAAACCAACCTAAATTCTCAACAGTTTCATTATGTTGTGCCCTGGATGTTTCATGGTCTGTAGAAACATCTGCTTTTGACCTCAGTGGAACTGAGCAGAAGGCAACATGTGGGTTTAGAGAATAGAACAACACTTAGAGAGTTTAATACTTAAGACAGATTCTTTGTACAATATATTACAAATGCATGAGGTGAACAAAAACTTTTTCCACTCCTGTATATACACATATACATAGAACTAGGGACATATACTTATATATACACATATAAATACATATATTCCTCAGGCTTTAATGTCTGAAGAATGCATCATCATTATTATTATTATTATTATTATTATTATTATTATTATTATTATCATGATTATTATTATAGCCTTAGTCACAAATGTGCGTATGTGTACAAGACGGCGTACATTTGCCTGATAATTTATTTACTGGCCTTTTGTGTGTGTGTTGGTGAAATGTGTAGCTGTCCAGGCTGTTAGGTCCATATTTATGGGATAGAGTTTTATGTGCTCCATGTTACAAAGGGAGGAAATGAAACTTCCTCATGTCTCAGACAGTGTGCAGTGTGGAGTCGGCTGCCCTAATTCCTCACCTGCTCCACATTACCAAATCCCTATTACCTGCAACCCACCTAATCTTGGGATGTAGTTTCCGTCAGGTAGGATTAATAACACCCCACTGCGGCCTGAGTGTTTGGATCAGTATGTGTGTGTGGATATCTCTATAAGCGTACAACCCCCCCACCCCCCACCCCCTTTTCCCTCCTCCCTTCTTTAATAACCACCTTGTAATTTATGGTTGTAGTTTATCGACGGACGGCTGGCCAAATTGAACGCAGGCCGAGGTTTCACCGACGTGTTTGAAGAGGAGATCACAGAGGGGGGCTTCTGTGGAAGTAAGTGGCGCTAGACCTGTCTATCAATTAGTCAAATTATATTTATTTGACATATTTCATGCAACAGGCACATGTTATTATCCTGTGGTGAGATGTGAAAACTGAGAAGGAATCTACAATACTATGAAACGCACAGTTAAAAAAAAAACAAAAAAAAAACCTGCTGAATAAAATACATTAAAATATGGATGTTTGTTTTGAAAATGAACCAGAAGTTAACGTTTTAGGGGTGTTTTATGCCATTTATAACATATATGCACCATACATTTTACAAATAGTTTCATTATTATTTCAGTTTACTATAATAGAAATTAAAATATGATGTGTAAATATTACATCTAGATAGAACTGGATAATGTGAATACAAATGTTAATAAAAAACACTTGATATGGATAAGTATCACAATAAATAAGGACATGTTTTGTTTTTGTTTTTAAGCTTAAAAGCAGATTTCACAGAGAAACTTTAAGAAACCAGATGAATATCTGTTATAAATTAAATGACAAAGACGCAACAGCATGTCTGGCACAAAGATGTTTAAAGATAAGATGATAAAGATGAAACAAGACAAAAACCACAGAAAAGGATGCAAAAGAATAAAAACTGCCAAAGATGTGCATACAATAAATTGTCACATCACAAAAACAACACCTTGTATAATAAAATAATAAGAACTATGAAGATAAAAACTATGTAACTAGTTGTGAAAAGAGGAAGAAATAAGATAAAAGAAGATAAAAACTACAGAAAAGGACAAACAAATGCCTGAGATACACATACAAATTATAGTATATGGTATCATTTTTGTTTATTTTATTTATTAATCTAAGTGTGTCCATCCACTGTCACTCCATGGCTTTTACTAGTGAACAATGTTGTGAAAGATGACAGTGTTTCCATGGTAACTACAGAGCCTCCGAACATCCAAATGGGTCATATCTGATGACCATGAAAAGACAAATACTGTATTAAGTCGCAGTATTTTTTTCATAGTTTGGCTGGTGGTGTGATTTATATGTGAAATTATTAACACATTATTATATAATTTCACATGTTGTTTTCACACTGACAACTGCAAGAGGGCGCTGTTGAGCATGATAACTGTTAAAATGTTACGTTAACGTACCAGGCACGTTCTCAGTTTGTTGTTTATGCATCATGTAACGTTAGCTGAATGTGTTACTGTACGTTAGCATACCCTACACCTGTTCAACCTGTTGTTTTCTATTCTATTTTTATTTTAAATTATCTTTCAAGATGGAATGTCTGTTCTTGATGTTGGATTTTATCTAACAAATTCACCCCAAAATAGTGATTTATACGTCAGTGCGACTTTTATGTACATATGTTATAGTCTTATAGTCCAGAAAATACTGTAAATGTATTTTAGACTAGTTTTAGACATGTATTGATAGGGTTCATGGATCTTTAGGTATTGTACTGTTTATATTAGTAGATGCTTTTGGGTATTTATGGGTTAATAAAGCATTTTTTTTTTAATATGTTTTAACCAACAAAGTAAAGAAAACGAACTTAAAAAAAAAAGAACTCTACATAGTGTACTGTGTAATGATTTGTCACAGAGTCTTTTAGAACGTGAAAAAAATGAAAGAAACCGTAGCCTCTCGTGTCAAATTTGTTAATTACTTCCATATTTGACGCACGTCTAACATGTCATCCCCAACATGTCATCCGCTGCCACACTCCTCTGTGTGAGTTGATCCAGAGGTTACCTGTAAATCTGATCGAATGTGGCAAAACAAGATTGACAAAAGAGTCTGTGTTATTTTGTGGGAATAGTCTGATTACAGGTGCAAACTGTACGAGATCTCAGAAGTTTGAGTGTGAAATGAATCCCCAGAGGAACACTCAGACAAATTATGTCATTTTGATCATCACACCTCAGGTTTGAGTTGTATTTACATGCCAAGAAAGAATGTCATCCACATCTACTGCAGAAATATCTTTGATATTATTAGACTTATTCATCCTGATCTGAGCTGCACTGTTGTATAGTTTGTTTGTTTGTTTTTTATTTATTTATCTGAAAAGCAAAGCGTTGATAAACATCAGTGCTCTGAAAAAAACAGCCCTGTGCTCTGCCCTCAAGAAAACATCTTAACTTTGGAAAGAAACTTTGAAACAAAAAAAAAACAACAACCAATAAATAAAAAAGTTAAAGTAATACGAACACATCTCTATCTTTCCAAGTCATAGAAGATAAAATACTGACATTTCAATGGCTTATTTGACTCTTAGCACATCATTAATTTAAATAATATAGATCTGACTGTATTATTTTTGCACATCTGTACATACATTGACTCTTTTTTTTTTTCTTTTTACTCTGTTTGTTTGTTGTATTGCTCAGTGATGTGCACATATGAGACTGTCACAGTGTTTTCCATACTTCTATGTGCTTAGCAACATTCATGTTTGTACAGTGATTAATTCATACTTCTTGTGTTTTCTAAACCCCTGCAGGTAATTCAAGGTCCTACCAGCAGTGGATGCACACAGTGAAGGTACTCGCACACTCAGTCGCCCCTAAATCAGGGATGTCACACTCTGTACTCGAGTACTACCGTATTTTCTGGTCTATAAGTCTCAGTGGAGTATCAGTCGCACCCTCGGCCAAACTATGAATAAAAACTACGACTTATAGACTGAAAAATACAGTAGAGTTGTTAATTCTATAAATGTAAGAACAGTTTGCAGCTTTTAATGTAATAATCCCACAAATTAAATAACTTTCCCACAAATGTAATAGCAGTCATCTACCATTTTATCACCCTGCCCCCCCAGAGGGGAGAGGGGTATTGTGTGTGAGTCAGTTTGTCTGTCTGTTTGTTTGTTTGTTTATTTTTTTGTTTGTAAGCAGGTTTACGTAAAAACTATCAGACGAATTTCCATAAAATTTTAAGGAAAGGTGCAAGGTGGTCCAGAATAGATTCTCTTTAATTTTGGTGAATGAAGGTCAAAGGTCACAGTCACCAACAGTGTGTTTTCACAATAATAATAAATAGGGCAGAGCAAGGATGGTGGGGTTTGTTGTGCTGGGCACCATTTGTCACTTTTACTATACACCACCAAAATTGGTTCAGCAGTTTTTGCGTAAACCTGCTTACAAACAAACAAACAGACAGACAGACAGACAGACAGACAGACCAACTCAAACCCCCTGCAATAATGCAATAATACAATGAAGATGTGGAGCACAGACTACAACTATTTAATGAATATTTACAAAAACATTCTTGGAAATGTGCAACACCAGCTCCATGTTAACTTTTTTTTCCTCTCCATGTTAAATTTACATGAAAATCCATCAATACATCTTTGTTTGTTTGTATATTTATGTTCTTTTCTGAATCCAGTGAGTCTCTGTAATCAAAACCAAAGGTGATGCAGTGAAATATTGCATATGCGACTTGTGTATATTGTGCGACAGTGTATATTTGCATTGACTTTTAGTTTTCCAATGACCTGATGTGGGCCAACTATGGGGCCACATGTGGCCCCCGGGCCTTATTTTGCCCAGGTCTGCCCTTGGATCTTCCCCAATTGATATTGATTTGATCTGTGTGTGACCCCTGAAGTAAAACCTCAAACATTGGCTTGTTTGTCAATGTCAACATTTCTCTAATATGATTTTCCTGTTTTCACTCCACTGCTCTGGCCTGTTCCAGATCACATCAGGCTGAACCAGGCCCCCTGAACTAAAATGTGTTCGGCGCCCCTGCCTTAAACACTATATTTTTTGTACTTTTCAGTCCTTTTTTTTTTTTCTCTCTCGCAGTCTTGTACTTAATTGAAAGTGTGATTGACGTGCGTTTGAAGTGGCGGTTGTTGGCGTTGGAACGAAGCGCCCGACTGAATGTAAAGATGCGGCTGCTGGTACAGTTTGGTGTGTGAAGCGGCGCGTGCAGCAGGACAGTGGAGACAGACATGGGTGATGGGGGGTGAGAGAGACAGAAGTGATTTGACGTGACAAGACGTCCTCCGACATGACATGTTGATCTGGCAGCAAACACGGGCGTTCCTCCGCTGAACCGACCCCCGAACACAGATCTCCCTCCTTCCTTCTTCATCTCTTCCTGTGTCTTTCCTCCTCCTCTCCTTTTCTTCGTGTATCTATTCCTCTTTATCCCCCCCCTCCTCTCACTCCACTCTCCCTCTTTTCATCTCTGTCACACCCCCCCTCCCCTGTCTTCCCCACTCCGGCTGAGCACCCCCCCCCCCTCCCCTCCCTGCGCCGTCAGCCAGGGCTGAATTAGTTCTCTAGAGTGCTCTTCAAAGGTTTGTTAAAGTTCACATTTCCTGACTGACAGGGATCTATAAGAGGGGCCTTCACCTCGGCCTCACTCTTCCTCTCCCTCCGCCGACTTCTGAAGCGCTGTCTGCCATTTACTGTGTTTAGCCGTTTAGCCGACACTTGGTGCTTACACTAAAAGACCAAATGGAAAGAAAGAAAAAGAGCGACCAACAGAGGATATGATTATTTAAGGAAGACTTGGGAGAAAGATTTGGATTGTACTTTGAATGAAGAAACATGGAGGGAGATACTTTCCAACACTGAAAAATACGTTAGAAAAGTTAGGATCAAATTTGTTCAATATAAAATAATACACAGATATTACTGTATTCCAGCTAGACTTATTAAAATGGAATTAATTAAAGATGACCTATGCAGGAAATCAGAGGTGGGAAGTGACTAAGTAAAAGTACTTCATTAGTGTACTTTTTAGGTATCTGTACTTTACTGGAGTATTCATTTATTTGGCAACTTTGTACTTTTTCTGCCTACATTTGTTCATAATTATTTGTACTTTATATTCATTACATTCTCAGAATAGACTTGTTAGTTTTTCGACCTAAACAGATGTAACAGTATGAAAAATAAGTCACTTCAGAGGAAGAATCAGTGAAGGAGAGAAATTGTAACTTTCTATATAATAATTATGACTTTTTATTTCAGAATTTTAACTCTTTATTTCATAATTATGCATTTCTTATCTCATATTTATGACTTTTTATCTCACAATTCTGCTTTTTTGAAATGTCAAAATGATGACTTTATCTCAATTGTGATGTTTTTCTTTTTAATTTTTCTTAAATTTCCTGCCCATACCCACAAAACTGAGTAACTGTGACCTTATCGAACACATTAGTTACACACTAAGTCACTTTTAAAGCCTTTATTTTTGGATACTTTTGAAACCTTTATTAATTTTCTTGGTTAAATAAGTATTATTTCATCCAGGCCAAAAGCTATAGCTTTACTTTTCACTTTATTACAATTGAGAAGTTGTACTTTTTTACTTTTACTTCAGTAAAGCAGTTGAATCAGTACTTCTACTTTTATCAGAGTATTTTTCACATGAGTAGCTGTACTTCTACATAAGTACAGAATGTGAGTACTTTGACCACCTCTGGTGGAAATGCAGGCCAGAACATGGTACCTATATACACGCCATATGGGAATGTCATCAGGTTTTTCCCTCTATGGCAGGGGTCTCAAACATGTGGCTCAGGGGCCAAATGCAGCCCACCCATGGTTCCAATGTGGCCCATGGGATAAAGATATATACCCTATTAAATAACTTCACATTTTCTTCTCATTTTTTTCTTCACCTATAAATGATTACAATTTTTGTCATTGTTTGACTGCAACAAATATTAAATTATGAAAATATTTACATTTACCAACTATCATGTAACAATAAAATGTGAATAACCTAAACAACTGGAAATGTCTAAAGAAAATTAGACATAATTTGAACCATTTTCTGCTTCTGTTACTAAGAGTTTAGTATCTTTTTAGAACTGATCCATTATAAAACACATGGACAAATGATAAGTTGAGACAGAATATTGTTAAAATTACCCTTATTTTCCTTATGAAATTTAAGGGGATTTTTTTTACATTTGGATCAAGTATTTTCGCAATATAATGGGGGGTTCTTTGACCTAAAACAATGACAAACATTTGGAGTTGTCATTATTTATAGGTTATTATCTTTTCATTTTACTGGTCCAGCCCATTGGGGATGAAATCATGCTGAATATTGATCCTACTATAGAGAAAAGAATGATTGTCAGTAGCAAATATAAAAAATAAAATACACAAATATGAGTTGAGATGAGGTAAGGCAAGGTAAAATCAGAGAAGATTTTATTGAGGCAGAACTTACACAATTGTCAGCAGCAAATACAAAAATGAAGTGCAAAAATAAAAGATGAAATGAGATACGATAATATAAGATAAGATAAGGTACAGTAAGATAAAAGTTTATTGATTCCAGCATGGAAAATTAAATGATTGTCATTGGCAAAAAAAATCTGTTCTATTCTATTCTATTCTATTCTATTCTATTCTATTCTATTCTATTCTAACTGCTGTGTGTTTTGGTTTTTTTTGCAGAGAGGTGGAGCGCTGATCAACACGGCTGTGACAAAGGTACGGTCCTCCTCTTCCTCCTCTTCCTCCTCCTCCTGCTGTAACAGAACCCACACTAACACTGTTCCACTCATATTCTAGAACCCAGTGGTTTTACACAGTTTAACTCCACTCTGGTCTGAGAACAGCCACGAAAAACCGACCTCTGGGTTTCAATACCAACAATTAGTGTCTTATACAGTGTGTGTTTTATGGTGTCTGTGATGTGAGGAGGGGTGGCGGTGTTACTCCTGACTGGTGTGTGTGTGTGTGTGTATGTGTGTATTTGATGAGCTGTAACGTGCAGTTATGTGCTGTACAATAGGTGGTCAGGGCGCCCTTTCATGTTATCGCCTCCTGTTAGTGTGCGAAGCGCTCTTATCCAGCCTTTTGTCTCTGTGTTTTTGCCACAGGGATCAAAGCATTTCTTGATGTTACATGAGACAAGAACAGAATGTTAATGCAACATGTTTTGATTAGTAATCTGTGTGTGTGCATGTGTTATTTTTCCCTCTAAGGCCAAGAGTCATGCCAAGAGGGGTATCCGGGACATTAAGGGCAGACTCAAAGCAAGGGTAAGCAGTGTGGACCTTCACACCTTCTCCTGACACACACACACACACACACACACACACTCACAGAAGCGTGTAAACACACATGTGCACATTATCCCACTTACATAGACACACACACACACACACACACATGAATCAGACAGGAAGGCTGCTTTACATGGAGTGTGTGATTCTGACGCAGCCGTCGTTAATGACTGCTGAAGCCTGCTTAGTGCTTTGTTCGGGGCTGTACATTTTTAACCAACGCCCCTCTGGCTATGGCCTGTCATGTCATCCGAGCCCCAGCCCCTCTTTCTCTTTTATTGTCTGCATATTTCATCAGTGAGCCTGTGATTTCCTCAAAGCTAATGTAACGAGGTGTATGTTTCCATAAGCCTGATGGATTTGATAAGGCAATAACAGTTTGATCTGTCAGTGGGAAAGTGAAGAGAGAGGGCGCTGACGGCGAACCGGTGGCGTCGGAGCGTCACGCAACCGCACGCACATGAACATGCATGTTGGAATCGATTGGATTTGATGTGGAACGTACATTTCCCGCACGTTCGGAGCAGGGGGGTGACGACAAATGAGCAAGGAATTGTGTAGAATCACGTTTTATCTGCGAGGCATTTGTGCTGCTGCAGCTGCTCACGTTGACTCAAGGACCCAAAAGGCACCGAGATAATGACATTAAACAACAAGGGAAGTGCAGAAGTGCAAGAAGTACAAAGCAGAAGCAGACATAGCAGTCCTGACATGTCAGAAGTAGGATCAGTCAAATATGTTTGAATCCATGTCAGTTTGATTCACAAAGTTGCATTTGTGGACTTTACAGTTTGAGCAACAAAAACACACACTCTGCTCCACAGGTTTCAAACATATGGCCCGGGAGCCAAAATCCAGCCCACCTAAGAGTTCAGTCTGGACCCTGGGATGAATATGTCTCTTATCTTATCATCTGATCCTGCTTTATCCTCACTAGGGTCACAGGGGTCACTGAGGGTCTAATCCAGCTACAGTGGCTGAAGGCAGGGTACACCCTTCTCAGGGCTGAACATATATAGACAAACAATCACTCTCAAATTCACACCTATGGGTGATTTAGATTAACTAATTAACTTATCAGTGCATGTGTTTGGATGGTGGGAGGAAACTGGAGTACCTGGAGAAAACCCACACAGACACGAGGAGAACATGCAAACTCCACACAGAAAGGTCTGGTGTGGGAATTGAACCAGGGTCCTTCTGTCTGTGAGGCATCAGTGCTAACCACTGCACCACCATGAGGCCCAGCATGAATATGTGGAATGCAAAAATGTCACTGAAGACACAGTTGTGTTCATAAGTGTCACCAAGACGCAAACATGAAATGAAACTTCTCTCCTTCGTGTCCTTTTACAAAATTGAAAAACTGACGCAATGACCAGCGTAAGTAAGTATTTATTTATATGGCAACTTAAAGTTCTAAATCAGGTAGAGAATCAAAGTAAAGAAAACAACAAACACAATAACATGACAAATATTAGTCCACTTCCACCCACCCACGATCTCCCCCCACCCTTCCCTCCCCCTTCTGCACATTCACATGAACACCTATGGCAGGAAAGACGACAAACGGCAGCAAAACCAAAGTAAAAACTGTGTTTGAAAAAGCTACGGCCATGAGGAAGCTGAGCGAAGAACGGAACAGGACAAGGGTGGTAGTCAGTACGGCTTTACAGTGGTGACCTCTAAACCGATGCTTGAACTTCCGTGACCGCTCCAGACAGTTCATGTATTTGTGAATCGTTGAAGGTGTGGTTTTGAGGGGTGGGCTGAAGAAGAGGGAGGAGTGTATGTTTTCAAAATCTCACTTGTGTTGAATTGCTGGACTGTTTTTTTCTCAGACCCCCCCCCCCCCTCTCTTCAAAGATAACACAAATGCACACAATATTCAGTAATATTCAGAATAATGGTAATATTTCACATACTTTTAAGGTTATTCACTTTTTTTTTGTTTATTTATTCCCCTTTTTTACACTAAAAGAAGCCCCCCCCACACACACACACGCACACAACAGTATGTGAGTATTTCAAAGTGCGCATTCAGTGGATGTAACCCCCCCACACACAAGCTGATATATTAATCAGTTTAGGTTATTTATAAAAAAATAATCATCTGAAAATGTAATTCATTATCTCTCTCAGGATGAAGAAGAAGAGGGGATGACAGTCTGTGCAGGGTCTCCCACCAGCACCAAGAGCCTGTCTCCAAGTAGACTGCAGAAGATGAGACGGGTACAACACACACACACACACACACACACACACACACACACACATTTACTCAGTAAACGAGGAAACTACACGGACGCTAAGTTCAGTTTTCACTTGACTGACACAGATTCAGTCTTCCACTTGTGTTCTCCGTCCACTTTTTTCTTCTCATTGCTCTTTTTCTTTCTCATCCTTACATCCTTATCTGGGTTTTATCTTCCTCCCCCTCTTTTTTTCTTCCTTTCTTCCCCCTCTTTCTTGTAACAGCTCTTGGAAGTACATGAGTTTGTCAGGGTGCCAAACGTAATGATAAGCATTTTTTTTCTCCCCCCTCTTTCAACGCACTCATGTTGTACATTCAGTGTTTTTCTCTGAACAGCACGGACAGTAGAAGCAACTCATCTGCCGGTCAGCATTTCCTCTGAAGAATTTGCTTGTGCACCATAAGTGGATAGATTTTTTTTTTTTTTTTTTCCGTCTTTGTTGTGTGCAGAGCTGGCATTCGATATGTAAGCACATGCCCGCTTGCAAACCACACATTCATCAATAAATGTATCAGCAGACTTAAGAGCGGTGGAAATGATAAGACACTGCAGCGCACAGGAAATGGAAGTTATTGTAGTGTTATTTCTTGGCAAAGGAAGTTGAGCGTTATTAAAAATCCCATGCATACACTTACCTAGTATATGGCTTCTTCTCCGAAACTGGTGCTAAAAACAGGATATGGGACGAAAAATTCAAACCAGATGTAGACGAATGTTATGAAGCAAGTTTGGAAGCACTTTGGGTCTATTTGAAAAATAAATACTTACTGAGAAGATAAAATCCATTTTTATACATTTTTTAATGCTGTGCAATCTTTTTAATAAAAAAAAATAAATAATATATATATATATATATATATATATATATATATATATATATATATATATATATATAAAACATATTTTTTTTTACTTATTCTTATATATTTTAGTAATATATTGTTTTTTATGTTGTATTGACTGAAAGGGGATGTTCATATATCATTGTACATTGTGGTATAATGACAATAATATCTATCTATCTGTCTGTCTGTCTGTCTATCTATCTATCTATCTATCTATCTATCTATCTATCTATCTATCTATCTATCTATCTATCTATCTATCTATCTATCTATCTATCTATCTATCTATCTATCTATCTATCTATCTATCTATCTATCTATCTATCTATCTATCTATCTATCTATCTATCTATCTATCTATCTATCTGTCTGTCTGTCTGTCTGTCTGTCTGTCTGTCTGTCTGTCTGTCTGTCTGTCTGTCTGTCTGTCTGTCTGTCTGTCTGTCTGTCTGTCTGTCTGTCTGTCTGTCTGTCTGTCTGTCTGTCTGTCTGTCTGTCTGAGACATGAAAAACATGCGCTACTATTTTTCTGAATACGTTTGTAATGTCTCATTGATACAGTTTAGGGATCAAATTTAATTATTGAAGGCAGACTGCAGTGATTGATTGATATGGAATTTTTGGGGCTGATACAACGTTTTATTTCAATGTTTTTTACTTCAGCTGTAGCCAATGACCGATACAGGCAGTCGATATTTTTAAGCTAATATTTAGAGCCAATAGTGATTGATTTTTTTTCTATGCCACATGATAACAAATGTCTGAAAATCTTCTTTACTCACAATTATAAAATACAAATTGTGACTGTGACGGCTGTGAGCTTGAGCTGTCAGTAAATCATGGCAGCAAAAAAATACAGCACATCGACCAATATCAATACAAGAAAAAACTTAAATATCAGCCCGATATATAGGTCTATCACTTGTGAACATTTATTTAAAAATATATATATAACCTATGATGAGATGTGTTTTAACTGACCATATTTGAGGCCTACTTTTGGACCCAATATTTGATTATAAATGAATTACCACAAGAGGGCGCTGTTGAGCATGAGCATGTTCTTTATGCTAAAATTATCTGAATAACTGTTAATATGTTATGTTAACATACCAGGCACGTTCTTAGTTCGTTGTTTATGCATCATGTAACATTAGCTGAATATGCTACATTAGCATACCGTACACCTATTCAGCCTGTTGTTCTCTGTTCTGTTTTTTTATTTTAAATTGCATTTCAAGATGAAATGTCTGTTCTTGGTGTTGGATTTTATCGAAAATAAATTTTCAAAAATGCAATTTATACTCCAGTGCAACTTATACATGTGTTTTCCTTCTTTATTATAAATTTTTTTAGGCTGGTGCAACTTATAGTCCAGAAAATACGGTACTCATATGAACCCAGTTTCATGGAAGTTCCCATATCCTCTCAGCTGGAGCCTGTAGTTTTCTTACTGCGAGGTGATAAAATGACTGGACTTCTGACTAAAAATAAGAAAAGAAATCCACAAGGCTGCGTGCATAAACTGACATTTCAGTCGCAGACATGTAAGAGTGTGATTAGGAGAGGTTGTGCTGTGTCTAATTAGCATTGTGTTTCCTGTGTGTGTGATGAGGCTGGAAAGTCTTAGCACGGTGGAAGGTGTGACGGCCAGGGAGAGGAGAAGAACGGCAATTAGGGCTTTTCTAAAGGCCTCCTCGGACACCCTCCCCCAGTGAACGCTCACACACACACACACACAAAACAGTTAATATGTAATTGATGAATATATACCCACACACACACATTGACATCCCTGTCCCTGCCTGTTCATCGCCACGGTAACGGGTCCCAGGAGACCAAAGGCGGGAGCATGCAGGACACGGGGATGCTGTGTCCCAGAGTGCTGGTTGCGGGTGTGTTTGTCTCCATATTTACAGTCCATCATATGTCTCTTCACACACATTCTGAGTTTTATTCGTTACATATATATTTTGACTTTGTAACCACGGTGCGTCAGTCTGTTACCCCCGGTGATGGGAAGGACACTGTGTAAATGTAAAAGGTCACATATTACCACCTCCCTCTATTAAAACCGTAATGAGTCATGATTTAATTAATTCAATAACTTAGTCAAATTAACGTGAGTCACTGTAGTTGGTTCGGTTTTGATTGTTTTTCTAATAGATGGGGTCAGAATTCTAAATAAAGACATCGTTGAATGGTCTTTATTCATTTATTTTACACATACATAACACTGATGTCTTGAGAAAAACAACTGCAGTTTGAAGCCTTTTCTGCCTCAGTCTATCAGTTAGTCATTTGCACATATGCATTTCAACTACAAATACACTAAATATTTAGTAACGGGCAGAATATTTGTAAAATGACACTTACTTCTCTTCCGATATTTCAGCTGGTTCATATTTGTTCAGGTATTTATTTCGGATTTTGTAAAAGAATGTTTGTTGATATAAAGATTTCCATGTAATTTGACTTTTTTTAACATTAAAATCTGCAATTTTGATCATATTTTACTGGTCTGAGCCAAATGACATCTAATTATTCTACATGTACAACGTGAATTCAAATGATTTTTACACAGTTAATATCTTCATTGTTATTCATCATACGGACCACATTGGAACCCTTGGTCGGCCGGATTTGGCCCTGGGGCCTTATGTTTGACATCTGTGTTTTAACGGTTCAGTCTTTACAGGGTTAAACCTGAGGAGTAAATGTGTATGTCCTGTCAGTATATAACTTCACATAAATAAATAAAGTATATAATGTCTGAGTGGATGAAACTCTTCTAAAACGTCATCAGTTTTCAGTCTTTTTTAAGATAATTCAACCATTTTATCCTAATGTACGAGTTAATATTTACCAGAAACAAAGCTATTGTTAGGTTTTTGTGCTTTCCTACTTGCAAAATCGTATTTGTTCAGAATGAAAAAGTACTTTAAAAACCACAAGGAAGTCATTGAAATTGTACATTTTTATGCCTTATATTCCTTCCTCAGAAATGGCTCCTCAGGTGACTTCATGTTTACATTTCATTTACACAAAATTGGAGAAAAACACAGTGTATGTGTTGTTTTTACTGGTCTTATCTCCGTCTGTCTCTCACCTTTGGGTTTCCTTCCTCCTATGAAATCTTGATAGTGTTGCTCTGCCCACAGCTGTCTTGACCAGGTGTTCCTTGCACCAGAAATTGATCTCAGTGGGACTAACCTGGTTAAATAAAGGTTAAGTAAAAATGCGGCTTTTAAGAAGTTATTCTATTCTCATGTCTTCCCCTTAACGCCCACACACTCTGCTCATGCCTGGTCTTATTTCAGATGAACCAGAGTCTGATTTAATTCACGAAATTAAAAAAAAAAAAAAAAAAGAGCTCAAATTTCGGATTTTTTAAATATTTCATTTCGAGCTTATTTATCTCAAGGTGAAATACTATGAAAGTAGGAATACTGATTATTTAAAAAAAGAAGAAGAAGCCTGTTCACTTAAAATTTTCCTTAATAAAAATATTTGTAATAATTTAATTAGTAATTTAATAATTTGTTTTGCCTGAATTAAGCCAAATAAACAAATTATTAAGCAAAATAAATCTTGAATTAATCAACAAAAATATTGATTCATGTAAAAAGAATCTCAAATGAAGTAAAAAGAATTTGTGAAATCAAGCAAAAAAATATTTTATTACATAGAAAATATATTGAATAAAAAAATTGTGAAACAAACAAATCTTGAATTAAGCAAAAACGAAGCAAGAAAACATCTTGAATTTAGCAAAAAAATCGTCAATGTCCAAAAAAATATTCAAATTAAGCAAAAAACAATCTTGAATTAACCACAAAAATGTAGTGTTATGCAGAAAAACTTTTAATTGACCAGAAAATATCTTGCATTAAGCAAAAAAATAAGCAAATCTTGAATTAAAAATCTTGTACCAAATAAAAGATTTTTTACTTAAGTTTAAAAAAATTATAATAATTTTATTAACCCCACAAATAAATCTTAAATTATGCAGAAAAAAATTTAAATAAACAAATTCTTTAAGTAAAAAAAAAATAACAATAATAATAATAATAATAATAATAATAATAATAATAATAATAATAATAATAATAATAATAATAATAATAATAATAATAATAATAATAATAATAATAATAATAATAATGATAATTAACCCCAAAAAACACACACAAAAAAAAAATCAATAATTAAGTAGGTAAAAAATAAAGTAAAAACTTAACCAGGTCAATAAAGTTTAAGTTAAAATCCGGGTTAAGAAGTTCCTTTCTTCTCATACCTTCTTCTATTTCAGACAAACCACAGTCCGATGTAATTCATTAAATTAAATTACAAAAAAAACAATTGAAATTTCAGATTTTTCTATATTTTGTCATGGAGCTGACTTATGTGAAGGTGAAAAAACATGAAAGCAGGAGTATTGATTATTAAAACCCACAGAAGCTTGTTCACTTAAATAGTTCCTTCATGGAAACTAACATGAATGACATCTTTTTCTGTTGTTTTCTTGGCTCCAGCGTCGCTCTGTGCCCTTTCCTCACATCCTCACGTCCTCACGTCTTTTCCTTTTCACAAGTTGTTTTAAAAAGGCTCCTTCACCTGCGAGATGAATTCACAAACATTTCAGAATCACAGGCTCCAAAATGTGATCTGATCAAAGACATACCAACAAAAAAAAAAAAATACCCTGATCATAATTTTTTCATAATTTTTTTTTTTTTTTTTTAGTAAAACTCATCCATGTTTGTCCTTGAAATGAAATGAATGATCCTGGAGTCGCTCCTTTAATTAGTCAGAGCAAAATAATCACAGTTATGAAATTCATATTCTATTTGATCAGCCAACACACGCTCCACAGTCAAAGTGCTGCTGTCGTATGGACACATTAGTTCACATGTATCTGTGGTGTTTGGTTCAGAATAGAAGACTGAAAACTAGACTGAAGTGGACCATGACTAGCTTAGCCGTGCTACACCCTGCTAGCGGCAGCAAATCTAATGTTCTACTGTAGTAGTCTAGTTACACTCAATGTAATGTTTAACTAAATTTCCCTGAAACTGGCTGACCAATCACAGTGAAGTATAGAGTCAGAGGGCGGGTCTAACAAAGTGACGCTGCAACGATTCAGAGAGAAACAACCAGAAACAACCATAGAAGAAGAACAACAATGGGTGGAGATTTACTTGTGTTAAAGATGAGTAAAGAATGTGAGAAAACATCAGCAATATTTCAATTCATCTTACAGAAGCGACAACAGTTGTTAAACTCTATAATTCAATTCAATTTATTTCGAATAGGCAACAAATAAAAACAACCACAATCAAAAAATATAAAAAAAAAAAAAAAACATATGCAAGAAAAAAAAACAAAAAACATATTGCTTCATTTGCACATTTGAAAAGGAGTGGGAGGAAGTACAACTTTTTTTAATCCCACCCCTTCACCTCAAAAACAATCTATATTTTAATTTTAACGTCCTGTCAACATGATATATACAAAAAAAATGATAATAATAATAATAATAATAATAATAATAATAATAATAATAATAATAATAATAATAATAATAATAATAATAATAATAATAATAATAATAATAAATCCAGTCCTTAGGATCTATTGACTCTTATCATTTTCACAAACACTAACCAGTCATTCAAACCTAATTTGACAAACCAAGAAAGTGAAAGAAAAATCACAATATCAAGGTTTATATATATACAATAATAACAATATAGGTGATCTAATAATATACATTATTATACATACATATACCACAATTTTATTTAGTCATTCATAACTTTCTCCAGACTCTAACTACGTCATCCTATAGATTACACTGATTGGTTGTAGCAGCGTCCTATTGCATACAGACGGATTTGAAAGACCACCTTTTATTTTGCCTCCCCTGACTATGAAGCGTTCCCAGACCCATACATGTAATGAACAGTGATAGCGCGGCTAGGCTAAATGATGACTTCTGTCTGAAACAACAAAGAAACACGACTGTTCTGGAGTCAGTTTGAGCTGATGCACCAGCGTCTGCACTGGAGACTGAGCTGAAGGTTCAGTAGATTCAGTCCAAACGCTGCCAGGATCTACATCTGACCACGTGTTTGTCTCATTTTTAGTCCAAATATCTGATCAAACAGAATCACCTGCAGAGGAACTTTTCAGTCAGTCTGGAAAATCTGATTGAAGAAATTATGCCAAATTAAGTTTTTGTTGTTCCATTTGTAGATTTATTTATTTATTGATTGATTTTTGCTTAATTCAGGATTTTGTTTTTGCTTCATTTAAGAATTTTTATTTAGAATTTTTTTTTTTGGGGCTTAATTCAAGATATTTTTGTGTAATTCAAGATTTTATTTATTTATTTTTGCCTAATTAAATGTTTTTCTTAATACAACTTGGTTTTTCTTGATTTTTTTAATTTTTAATTTTATCTATTTTTTATTTTATCTATTTATTTTTTAGTCAATTCACCATTTGTATTTTGTATTCACAAGTATACAAAAGTATGTTTTCACAACAGTAAGACACAGGGAAAATCAGGTAAAAAATTTTTTTTTTTGGGCCTGGAACCACTTGTTTGGATATTCGATCACTGTTTTTTATGTCTCTTATCCTTTGGGCTACAGTAACACGTCGTCCACAGACCCATTAGGTGCAGGTAGAGAAAAGATTCACTTCTCTCTTGAGTCTGTAATTGAACTGAATCCACAGAACTAGTTAAAGTCAGAGCGGTGGTTGTGGTAGAGTTTGTCCCCAGGATGTGACAGCTGTAAAGAGAGTCCAGGTCAGGATGGTGTTATGGACCATGACAGCCAGCAGGCTTGTGGTCGGCTCAGCCCCAGGCACTGGACTCTGCACCCGGTGTAGAGGAGAGGGAAGGAGGGTGCGACAGTTGAGTTCAGTGTGTGTGTGGACGCTCTGCTCTGATTCTTTATGTGTCAAATAAACTACAAAACAGGCCTCATTTGATCACCAGTGGGCGGGGCCAATACAAGAACAGCACAATAACCTATAAATAATCACACCTCCTAATTTTTTCTTTTTGTTTTAGTGCAAAAAAAAAAGAACATTAAATTACAAAATACTGTTTTTTTTTTCAGATTATGAGTCACAGTTTTTTTCATAGTTTGGCTGGGGGACCAACTTATACACCGGAGCGACTTATATGTGAAATTATTAACACATTATTATATCATTTCATGTGTTATTTTTACACTGACAACCACAGCAGGGCGCTGTTGAGCATGATCATGTTGTTTATGCTATAATTATCTGAATAAATGTTAATATGTTACGTTAAAATACCATTGCATCATGTAACATTAGCTGAATGTGTTACGTTAGCATACCCTACACCTATTCAGCCTGTTGTTCTCTGTTCTATTTTTATTTTAAATTACCTTTCAAGATGATAATTATTGGTGTTGGATTTCATCAAATAGATTTTTCCCTGAAAATGCCACTCATACTCCAGTACGACTTATATATGTTTTTCCTACTTTAATATAAATTTTTTTGGCTTCTGTGTTGAGCTGCAAAATGTAATAACTTTTTTGCCGCATATCTATTTCCAAAATATATTCGTAATTTCAAATTGCCCATATCTAAATATGTATAATTACCGGCCAAGCCATAAACCACTTGGAATGTTTCCAATACAGCTCCTTGAGTTTTAATGCCACATTACCAAAACACCCTGCTGCTGCAATATGGAATAACTTATGACATACAAATGTATGACAAAATGTGTTGGGACAGTTTGTTACAAAATGAAAAAGTTATTACCTTTTGGATGTTTATTACAATAAGCAACTCAACATGGTGTGTAGTACTTACTTTTATAAACTATCCACACAAAAAAGATGTGAATAACCTGAAAAACTGAAATTTATTCTTTCTCGAATACAGAAACCCAAATAGAAATGTATGTCGTATAAATATTTTTACATAACCAATATCGTCGGTTCATAGCAATGACCAAATAGTGATTTTACTTTTTTTTTTTTGTTAATGCATGATATTTAACAAACTGATAGAGAAACATTATCTGAATTTTCTGTGTTTTGTGCACCTAGAAAATGATTGAATGAATAAGTTTTACGGATGTTTCATATGAGACTAATATCATTTAAATGTGACTTCATACTATAGTACATGTTGTACAAAACCAAATGATAACACATTGGTCTAGTTAATATAAAAATGTGTAAGTTCAACTTTATTTATAGAGCACATTTCATGCACAGGGGTTCTTTTCACAACAGGTACAGAACATAAAAAAATATCACAAATGAGAGTGTAAATAAGTAAATAACCATATGTGCACACACTTAAAGAGCTCCAGGAACAGTAATATATATTTTAATATGTTTTTAAAAATACTTACAGATATAGATATTTCTAAAAAAAAAAAAAATTGCACCATTACCAATTTTTTGTTCATTATTTATTGTACTTTTTTTCACATCAGCTTTAGCCAATGGCCAATATTTGTAAGCTGATATTTGAAACCCATACTGTCTCTGTCAAATGGCAAAAAAATGTCAGAAAATCGTCTTTACTCACAATTAGAAAATACAAATTGTTAGTTAAAAAGTTTCTGTGACAGATTATTTATTACTTTACCTGTCAGTAAATCATCGCAGTGAAAAACAGCATATCATCCAATGTCAATACAAGAAAAAAAAACTTAAATATCAGCCCAATATATCAGTCTATCATTTAGAAACATTAACTGAAAAAAAAAAGTATAAAATACAACCTGTAAAAAGATGACACTTGTTTGAGGTCATGCGTAGGGTGAACATATCATTAGCCTCGTAGCATAATTGCTAAAGTCAGGCTAGTTTTAGCTGAATAGTGATCAGTGACTGGTGTCTGAAGTCCGAAGGAAAGTGCTTTCAATCACAGACTGTGTGGATCATCCTCTCTGTGGGGAGTTTGAACTTCTGCCCTCAGGCAGAAGATTTAGACTTCCCACCCATAGGACCAGAAGATACAAATGCTCCTTTGTTTGCACAGCCATAAATATGTTGAATTTGCACAATTTAATGCTTCCTCCTGCAGTTTTTGTATCTTTGCATTTTGCACACTGGACACTTGAACTGGGATCTTGTCTGTCCATGTTTTGATCTGATCTTATTCTTTTATCCTCTTATCTGTTTTTATTGTATTTTTTATTCCGTGTATGGGTCCCAGTCTATGTGAAATAGCTGGAGACCTTATGTTTTTGTGCTGTGTCGACCTGTGTCCCTGTCTTTATGTTGTTTCTATCATTTGGTGTCTGCTCTGTGTGTTTTTAATAATACCTGCTACAACCTAATTTCCCCGTTGAGGACAAATAAACTTGATATGGATTCAAACTAGTTACTAGAAATCAAACTAGTTATTCAAGTGATTGACCAATATGGATCTGTTTGGGGCCGATACATATTTATTTATTTATTTATTTACTTCAGCTTTAGCCAATGACTGATACAGGCAGATGATATTTCTAAGTCAAAATTTGAAGTCGATATTGATTTTTCTTTCTCTTGCTGCACTGGTTTGAAGTCATGTGTAACAGTGTATATATCGTTAACCTTGTAGCATAATTGCTTTAGTTTAGTCTATGTTATTTTTATAGTGATTATGATCAGTGATTGACTGACGTGGATTCTTTGGGGGTGATTTTTTTGGATATATCGTGCAGCCCTAGTGATGCTGATGCCCAGTGAATCTGCTGAGTATCTGCTGGATTAAAAAAGACAATCTTAAAGAAGCCTTTAGTTTATTGTTATTGTAACATTCAACAGAATTTTAAAAAAAAAAGGATCACACAGTCTGTACATCGTAAAAACTAAAATATAAAAAGAGTCATTCGTTTTGTATCTCTGATATTGCACAATCCCTGTCATTGTATGTTTGTTGTGTTTTTTTTAGGGTTATTGCTGTTGGATAAAAAACTTTAAAAACTTTTAAAGTGTGTTTGTTCTTGTTCTGATCACCGGGTTTCTTTTACCTGATGGCATCAGTTGGAATATGGAGTGTCCAGGATTATTATTCTAATATTATTATTGAATATGTAAGGTGAGTGATGTGTGGTTTAGATAGATAGATAGATAGATAGATAGATAGATAGATAGATAGATAGATAGATAGATAGATAGATAGATAGATAGATAGATAGATAGATAGCCTTCATTGTCATTATACAAACAAATGTACAATGAGATTTAAACATTGATGCATTAAAATAGTTGAAAACAAGTCAAACTTTTAAAAATATATACTATTATTCAAAGATATAAATTTAAGGATGAACTAAAGAAATGACTTGTTGATGAACTGACTGCACTGATGTATCATGAAGTGAGGGGTTTTTTTTTATTGTTTTCTGGGGGGGTTAGAATACAGTACAATGCAATAGAAGTACAATTGGGAAATTGCTTTGTAACAACAGCATCATTCACTTACAAGTAAAATAGACAAACTATGAGGTGTAAAAAATTGCACTAATGGCACTCTTGTATATTATTTATTTATGCAATAGGCAGAAGCTTTTATCCAACGTACAGGGGAAAGCTCTAACAAAGTTGGTTAGAAAAAACAATCACAGAAATGTATAATGTCCCATATCAAACGAGGCAGTGTTGTTGATGCTTCAAACATTATTTTGTTGCCTTCTGTCACAATGACAATAAATCTAGAATCTTGACTCAGTGTTTTGATCAGTATTGATAGTTGCGATAAGGAGATAATTTACCTGAATTAAAATAAAATATTCATTCACTTCTATTGTATAACAGTGGTTACATTGGAATTTATGATTTTTTTATTTGTTTTGTTGTGGAAACATATTCAATGTAAATAGTGTGAGGCAACAAGTTGACTTCAGTCTAAATAAACCCTTTTCAGTCATTTTTTCTATATGGAAAAATGGATATGTTGTTTTGTCTTTTTTGTTTGTTGGTTAAATTAACGACTGAATAAATTACCGCTACTACCATGTACGACTATCAAACATGATAAAGCAGATTAGTTTGAACATAAGTGCATTATATACTGTCCAGTGATTGAAAATGCAATAATATGCACAATATTTAGTGTTTTCCCAATCTACGCTCTTCTATATTCACCTCATAGACTACAGCTCATGCAGTCTGCAGGCATTACACTGGTTTTTTAATGTGGTTTTAAATTGAAAGGAGCTCAAATATTTGCCGGCAGATTAATACAGTGGATAAATCAGTAATACGGCTCATTGTTAACGACGCCTCAGACTGAAGTGAACTTTGAGCAGCAGCAGCAGCAGCGTCCATCTCTGTGTGCGCTGCTGTGTGTTTACATGATTCCTGTGTGTTTGTAGTCCCCCCCCCCCACACACACACACACACACACACATCAGAGGGAGAAAAGAAACGCACACAAAAAAAAAAAAAAAACAACAACTTTCGCCTCCTCGCTGAAACCAAAGTGCCATCTCCTGGTACCTTCAAAGTACTGCAGCCGACTCATTGACAGAAAGACACCTGGTGATTTCACCGGATGAGCTGAGTTTAGTCGGACAGAATGAGCATAATGCACATTTTCCTTCTTTTATACGGCTCCTGTTTTAAGTGAAAAGGAAGTGGGCTTTCAGGAACAGCCAGTTGGACAGCCCAGCAGCGGATCTTGCCTCAAACACTTTTTTTTTTTTTTTTTTTAATTCTCCCCCTCTGTTTGGAGTGAGCAGCTCTTAAACAGGGACACACAGTCTTGGCTGTACTTCTGCAAAGGCTGTGTCTCTCTCCCCAAGGTTTGTTTGCATTTTACCGCCATCTCTCTTTACATTCGCTGCCAAGCTGTGAGATCAGTGCCCACTCAGAAATACCATATGAAATGTATAATGTAAGACGGGCTATTAAAGTCTGCCTGCGTTTGGCCCTGTCACAGAGAGGCAGAGCTGTTCCGCATAACTGGTCATGCAGCAAAGGAAGGAAGGGGAGACCAGGGGAAAGTTTGTTTCTCCACATACTGTACAGCTACTAAAATGATGTTGATGACTTCTCGCCTCATAACCAGAGGAATTAAAACTGATTTGTTATGTCGGATATAAAGATGTTTAGGTAACGTTTTATAATACCTCCATGAGAGAGCCAATTAAGAGGTAATTCATTTGTAAGAATAATTTAGTTTAAAAATGTTAAAATATGGTGAAGATAATTTAATAACGATTCATAATGAGTATTTTTTAAATGTGTAATTTATTAATATTAAAAATGTAAGGAACCTTTACTGTGAATGCTATTTTTTGACTTCCATTTGTATACGTCATTACTTACAGTTAGTTTGCAGCTAAATATGTTGAAAGCAACATGTTTTTTTGATCAAGCTAAATGAGCTGAACTGATTATTTAGTTATAAAAAGCCTTGTATATACAGTCTATTTTTCTGTTTTTGTGTTTTAAGTAAACCTTTAAAAAGAAGACTTCATCTCACTCGCGTTTTTTTTTTTTTTTTTCAAATACTGGTTGTTAGTCTAGCAGTAAAAGGTGGTACAAGGGAATGTGCAAGAAATGGAGTGGCACTGCACACAGGTTACTATGTATTAACTATTAGTAAATGGTTTGTTAATGTATTGTTCATACACAATTTGTCATAAACAAAGTATTTGTTAACAAACCACCAACAAATAGCTGTAAAATTAGATTATTTTTTAACAGACAGGTGTGGTGTTTGTTTACCTGCTAACAGTTGTAAACACTGCACCTGTCTGTGAAACAATAATCTAATAATGTTTCCTTGGAAGATAGTATGAACCTTTAAAAGACATTAACAAATAGGTAACAAATGGATAATACATATTGAATTGTGTGTAGGTATTATAAATTGTTACCAGGTGTTTCTTTTTCTTTAACTAGTTTTATTAATTAACTCTGATATTGGAGGTACATTTTATGCACACTTTGCGTGAAAAAGCTTCATGTTATTTTTCAGAATTTAAATAAGGTCAGAATTCAAAAGGTGTTCATTTTTGCATGATCTTTAAAATTCTGGAGACCAACTAAAATTTGCACGTTGTAAACAAAAGAAAATTACAAGCCTAGCATCTGTACGTGGTGTTTACATAAAATGTACTATTACTTCCATTATAACCACTGTTTTTCATTCATAAGCCATTATGGCATATATCATGCTATCTGGGCTTCATTTTAGAGGTAACGCTTTAAATTAACTAGTGAACCATTTTTAACCTGTGACATCACTATTACCATATTTGGAAGAAGAGGAAATCGCATGTTTTTTTCCTCCACTAGATGATAAATAAATAACGTGCTATCATGACACCACAAAGCTTATTTAACAGTGTTGGTTACTACACTAGTTAATTTCCATGTAGGAAAGGAAGACTAAATACATTTTTAATCCTGACAGACATCATCTTTCAGGTTCCATATTCAGCCCGTTATGATCTCCAGTGGCTTGGACCAGTGAAATAATAACATCATAGCCTATAAATTATTACAACTCCTAAATATTCTCTTTCATTTTACTGCAAAAAAAGACCCAAACATCCACTGGTGACCAACTTCATCTACTGATATAACAAGTTAGAGAACTGCCAATACATTAATCCTTTCAATGCATGTCAATAATTGGTGCAAAATGCTGTTTCATAGTCATTAGATCAGATCCATTTGAATGTTCTAGAGTTATGTACTATGGAAACACCATCATTTTCAGGAAGAACTGACTGAATTTTGTACAATTTACCATGTGTAGATTGGCCACAAGGGGGTGCTGAAAGGTTTAAAATCACTAAACACTCTTATTCATATTTCTGGAACTATTTGTCTGATTGTTTCAATTAAGTGTAAATGACATCATAGCTGTCTGGTTAAGGGTAGGGAGGTGAGGGGGTGTTCAGCGATATGAACCTCTAGCCATTGCTTCTGATGACTAGTTTTGTGGAGTTGATTTCTTGTTTTTTTTTAAGACAAACTAAACTCATATTAATTCATTTAATGGATCGGATTCATGTAACACTTTTTGGCTACTCAAAGCCCTTTACATTAGTGATCCATTATTCATTCACTCTCACATGCTCCCTCTGGTGGTGGTAAACTACATATGTAGCCACAGTTCAGTTGTCCTGGGGCAGACTGGTAGAAGCATGGGTACCATTTTGCGCCACCACCGAATATTCCATACACCAGTGGGAGTGAAGTGACACTGGAGAGTGAAGTCTTTCCCAAGGACACAATGGACTGACTAGGACAGGGCAGGTTTCAAACCGCTAACCCTTTGGTTATTGGACTTTACCAACTGAACCATGACCAATTATTTATTTATTTGTTTGTTTGTTTGTTTATTTATATATTTATTTATTTTACAGGGACAATGCAGTCAAACATAGTTACAGATGTGCAGTTGATAGAGTTTATATCATGTGTTAATTCTCACTTCTTGTCCCTGGTTGGACTTTTCTACAGCACTACAGTAGATTACAATACAATTTATAATATGAAAGGAATGGAGGAAATAAGAAAACAAAAGACTATGTAAAAAAAAAAAAAAGAGAGAGAAAGAAAAGCAAAATAATACTCCAGAACATCCCTCTAAAAGTCGTAAAAAGAGTTTGTGGTACAATATCAAGTCTTCTCCGTCCTTTCTGAAGCACAAATATCTTTTCTAAATCTTCCCAAAAAAAAAACAAAAAAAAACTCTGTTCGAGCAGGTTGGATTAAAATAACCGGAGCGTTTGTATTATTTCCCTGACTCCAGTTCTTCCCATTCCGTTTCTGTCGGTGACTCCTCGGCTCCCTCCGTCAAGGCGTTTCTGTTCAGTTACTCGTAGGGCCGCGGTGGAGACTCAGACAGACACAAACGGTGACATGTGTCAGCGGCGGCAGAGTGATGGAGGCAGAAAACTGCAGACAGGAAGCCGTGGAGGGGAAAAGCTGCGTTTCATTCCTCACCTTTCAGCTTCCCATTAGCCGACAGCATGGAGCTAATGAAGGAGGCGGTATGATAATCTGTTGTTCTGCTATTGCCTGCTTTTCCACTGTCCTGTCAGGCCTGAGGAGCCATGGGGACGGTGGCAGAGCTGTCACCGCTTTAACACAGAAACTGTTTTGCTCTGCTGGAAAAATGTCGAGAAATGGAAGTCTGCCAGCATAAGTGTTTTGTTGATTTATTTAACGTTGACATTCAGTACATCTAATTTCAGATCTCACATTTAACTGCTTTGAGGACTTCGACAGCTCTTAAAGAAGAACAGTAATATAACAAACTCGCCGGCTCATATTTCCAGTAAAATGAGTGCAATATGTTTGCCAGTTTGAGAAACAAGAGAGTGGGGGGGGAGTGGTGGGGTGGTGGGGTACAGACTGACCTCGGAGCCAAATTTGGCACTTCTATCGTAAAATGCCGGGTTGTTGTAAATAGTTGAATCTTAACTGCGGCGCTGAAGGGTCGCAGTGAAGAGAGAGAATGACAAATTGATAAAGCCGTGAAGTGAGGTCCCATCCATTTACTGCTCCCTATGGAACTTCCTTTTAGGGAGACGGCACCAAAGCTGTAACTGAGATCAGAGGACCGGACTTCATGACCCGGCTCTGGATGTGTTTGGGTTCACCTTGCTTTAATAAACACCTAGGCTCACGGAGAGAGAGGGTGGGGGGTGGGGGGGTTTGCTTCCACAAACATAAGCCCTGTTGCACAAATGAACAGTTGAAAGCAGGGGGGTGGGGCAAACATACGGCCCGTGGCCCAAAACCAGAACCAGAATCAGCCAATCTAAGGGTCTGATCGGATCCCTTTGGAAATGGATTTCCAAAGGGGTTGGGGTTCCCAAAGTTTTTCTGATCTAATAGCTAATAGGTCTGATTTGTTTTATTTTTTATTATTATCATTATTTATTATGAATTAATTAATTCATTTATTCATTTATTTATTAATTAACTTTTTGCCAAGTTCTTGTTTTGGTTGTTGTTGCTATCATTATTGGTATTGTTTGTAATGATATTACCCCCCCCCCCAGTGGTCCCTGGTTGTAAATAACCTTGTGCTTATTTTTAGTTGTCATTATTTATAGGTTATGATGATAATATTTTACTCATTTGATTGGACTGAATGTGGAACCTGGAATAAAATAAGTGTCATTTTTGTATAAATTCATCATATGGGCTGAATTAGACCCTTTGGGGGGTTGGCTTTGGTCTACAGACCACATGTTTGACACCTCTGTCTTAATAGAAATACATGTTATATGTAATATACATGTGTTAACAATAAACTGAGGAAGAATATAGGTAACATTTCACTGATTTTACTTAGATGATACCAGGTAGATCATGTTATTCACATTTTTAAAGGATAGTTTGTAAACATTTGTAAACATTTTCATCCTATAATTTATATTTTTTTACTCCAAAAACCAAGATAACATTTTGCACTTATCATTATTTATTCATTATTGTTTTATTATTTTCCTGAAATCACCTTGGGCCCCTGAAATGTGGCCCCTGGTTCTAAATAACCTCATTCTTTATGACCCAACAGCGCCGACATCGTAGCGTTTCTCTGTCGTATTTGCATCCAAAATAAGCCCACCTTCCCCGGCATTTCACAGGTGCATCTCCGCTCCGCTCCGCCGGCCCGGTTTTTGGCTGCCCGGCCCATCGGCCCGGCCTCAGATTTACTGCCCTGACACAGGAATCCATTAAAGGCTGTTTAGGGATCCCAGGCCCGAGCCCCTCTGAAATCTCTTTCATTATGGCTCCAAGCTACCATGGAAGGGGAGCGGGTCGGCCAATCAGCAGCGGCGCCACATGTGTTCGTGTTTAGCCCGATGGCTGAGAGGCTTAAGTGGCTACTGCACACATCTCCTCCACTGACTTTTATGGACAAAATGGCACTTTAACTCTTTGTGTTATTTTGTAATAGGGGGTGTGTGTGTGTGTGTGTGTGTGTGTGTGTGTGTGTGTGTGTGTGCGTCCTCCACTGGCCGAACACAAGTCCTAAATGAGGCCAGTCCAGCCACACGTTACATTCCGCCTGTCTGGCTGGCACTGCGTCGGCTAATCAAGACCGGCTTGGTTCACCGTTCCAATACTGACCCCCTCCCCCCATTCCCATCATTCTTTGGGGCTTTTTGAGGAATATTTCCTCACTTCACCAAATTTCCTTCCCCACCCCCCCCTCTTCAATCATTCGCTTCTTGTTTTGTGTTTTTCATTCAGGTTCTACTTATTCTTTTATCTTCTGACTGTTCTTCACCTTTGCGATCCTGACTTTTCCCACCACAAAAACCACAACACTGACACACAAACGCACCGCTGTCTTCCATTCTTAAACGCTCCGCTCCCTTTTATGGCTGTAAAGGGCCTTTTTGCTCAGTGTTGAGCTTTGATAATGTGGCAAAGTGAGTTTACAGACAAGCGTGAAGAGTGGGTGAAATCAAACTAAGAGGGAAAAGCGTTCTATTACTGCCAAAAGAACATACAATTACAAACATACAGTTGTGGAAAAAATTATTAGACCGCCCTTATTTAAAATGTACACTACTCTGTGGAGGAATGGTAGACCGATATGTCTTATATATCAGCATTGGCATGACATGTTACACACAGGAGTTCAGACTAGATTGCAGAACCATTGTTTGTGATCACTTAATGGTCTAATATTTTTTTCCTCAACAGTATACTGAATATAGTTTAGTGCTTATAGGTGTATAAACCAGGGGGTCAAACTCATTTCTTCCAGCTTCCATATTCAACCCAATTGGATATAAAGTGGGCGGGACCACTAGAGCGATAACATCATAATCTATAAATAATGACAACTCTTTCCCCCGCCCCCCAAAAGGGGAGAGGGGTCTTGTTTTTGGTTTCTTTGTTTTTTGATCACCAACTTTGCACAATAACTACTGGGATAATTTCCATTAAATTTTCAGGAATGGAGCTAGGTGGTACAGGATAGATCCCATTAAATTTTTCTCAATGTAGGTCAAAGGTCAAGGTGTGTGTTTGGATTTTTCTATGTTACATGAGTCATGATTATTTTTCATAGATGAATTATAGCCATACACTGCACATTAAAAGTCTGAGTAATAAACACAAAAACAATCTGGATAAATGCAAGTTACAACTGTAGACAAGAACACATCCAAATAATGAAGGGGAATGGATTAGTGTATGTGCTGGAAATGTTCTGGAACATTATTTCAGGGATAGAGTGGGAACTCTGATTCTGCTATTATTTAACTTTACATCATATTGGTCTGAATGTGGGAACTGAACTAAAATGAGTTTCACACCCCTGATTGTTAATATCTTTACTGTATTTTTTTCACTCCCATGGGCCACATTGAAGCTTTTGGCAGGCCACTTTTGGCCCCCGGGTCACATGTTTGCCACCCCTGGTGTAAACTGAATAACAGTGCAGATTTAATCATACCCTGTATGTTTCTATACATACTGTCTAATAATTGCACTTCTGGTTCGACAGCAAGCAGCATTTTGATCCCATGTACCTGCACTTGTAATATGGACAGTAAAGTTGAATCTAATCTGATCCAACAACACACAAAAAGAAGAAGACCATCAGTGATTTTGCAAAAATAAGACAAATACCAACATATGACGAAACAAATGAGTGAAATAAAACTGCTGTAATGGGGGAAAAAATGACCGTCTAAAAACAAGTAAAGAAAAATGAATACAATGTTTAATTTGCTACAATTAAGCAAAAATAATCTGCCAATGGAACAAGTGAAAACTAGAAAAGCACTCAGAGAGCGCAGACTCCACCAAGGCAGGTCAGCCCCCGCCGCCCCTTTCACTTCTGTGATCAGTGGTCTGGATGATACTCACACATGTGCCATCCACACCCCATGTACCTGAGCATGTACAGTACATGTCAGCCAAATCTGTCCATAACTAGTTGAGTTATGTTGCACACAAACAAACAAACAAACAAACAGATAAACGCTGGTAAATACCTCTGCCAGTGGAGTAACCATCTTGATCAGAAGCGCATAATGTTGGTTTTTCCCATTAACTCATGAATGCAATAATTTGTTTATTATTGTGAGATGATACAAGATGACATTCCATAAACATGGAGGCCAACATAAATATGTTGATTTACAGAGATATTGATTATTCATTATTATTAGTCTATATATGTACATAGAGTAGCACTGAAGTAGTTAAATATATATATATATATATATATATATATATGTGTATGTGTGTGTGTGTGAGTGTGTGTGTGTGTGTGGGAGTGCAGTCCACTACTAACATTTTCAACATTTTCATTTGTTCCATTGGTGGATTATTTTATTTTTGCTTAATTCAAACAAAAAAAAATCTTCACAATGGAACAAGTAAAAATTATATTGGTCAGATTTCTTGAAGTCAAAATTTCCAGACCTATTGTTCAAAGCTACACTTGAAAAAATGCCCCTCTAAAAACAAGTAAAGAACCAATTTATAAATATATTTTTGCTTGACTAAAGGGAAAAAATGTTAAATTTAAAATGGAACAAGTGAAATTTATCTTGGTAAAATTTCTCAGAATCAGATTTTCCAGATCTGTTGCCGATAAATCAGCTCTAAACTTCCTCTTTGGGTGATTCTGTCTGATTTTAAATGTGATGAGATATTTGAACGACAAATGAGATCAATATACTTGGTAATGTTTAGATTTTTTTTCCCATTGTACTGTCTAATGATTGCATTTCTGGTTCAAAGCCAAACAGCGTTTTGTTCCCGTGTAGCTGCACATTTGTAATAATGACAGTAAAATTTAACCTGATCGGGTCCAATAACACACCAGAAGAAGAAGGCAATGAGTGATTCTACTCAAAGATGAATATCAATATGCAAGGAGACAAATGGGTGAAAAGAAACAGCTGTTAATGAGGAAGTAAAAGATGGTTCTATTGTAATTTAATATAATTCAAACAAAAAAATGGAACAAGTGAAAATGATCTTGGTCAGATTTCTTGAAGTTTGATTTTCCAGATCTATTGTCTATAAATCTGTTCTTCTTTCTGATGGAAAAGTTCCTCCTTAGGTGATTCTGTCTGATTTTAAGTGTGATGAGATATTTCAATCAATCAATCAATCAATCAAGTTTATTCATATAACACTTTAAAACAACATAAAACAAGACCAAAGTGCTTTACATCTAAAATATAAGTAAAACACAGGATAAGACAACCCAATCAAATATAATTAAAAATGTAAAAGACTGATAAAACAATAAGACGGCAACAAAAAGACCAGTTTTAGGATAAAACATGCACAGTATTATTGGTTAAAACCAGTGTAAAAAGGTGGGGGTTTTTACTTAGAAATGAGAACAATACACTTAGTTTAGTTTTTTTTCCAGTGTACTATCTAATGATTGCATTTCTGGTTCAAAGCCAAACAGCGTTTTGTTCCTGCGTACCTGCACACGTGTAATAACGACTGTAAAATTGAATCTGATCAGATCCGATAAGACACCAGAAGAAGACGACGATGAGTGATTTTGCTAGAAGACGAATATCAATATGCAAGGAGGCAAATGGGTGAAATGAAACGGCTGTTAATGAGAAAGTGAAAGATGGTGTTAATACAAGTCCACATGCACACGCACACAGGCAGAGGGGAACATGTGCGTTGTAGTGGAAGGCATGTTAATAAGTGGCCTGGGGCAGATTCAGGCTCCCATGGGGAGAGTCCTGCCCTGCTCTGTAAAGTTTCTGTCTCTTCTTTAACCCGCCCATTAAACATGGTGCACAGGTGGCTTATTAAAACCCACTGTGTCAGACAACTGCAGCACACACCGATCATTCCCAACGCCACGGTGACAAATACCATCACATGCGTCGGTGTCGTTAGGAACATGACTAATGTGTTAACCCATATCTTAACTTGGCACAGGCCTCGTACTTCGCGCCTTATGCTGAGTTTGAGGAAATACTGCAGGGGATCTTAAAGATTTTTATCCCAAGACCCAAATTTGACAAATTTAGACCCCCCTCCCCTCCCCTCAACTCCAGCTCTCCCCCTCCCTTTAGGGTCCATGCTCATTAAAACAAGCGAGTACTGCTTGTCTTATTACCGGACCCACCAGAAACAGACCTGCATCTTTTTGTCAGGTCCCAAGTTGTAGTTTACATATGGCAGCGAGCACAAATACAATATAACGTCTGCGCTTAATGATCACCCAGAGCTTTGGATCTGAAAGTTGCAGCAAACAGCGGAGCCCACTTTAGTGTTTTATCATTTTATTGTCAGTGTCTCTAACTCTGCATTTTCTAACCAACAGCAGAACTTCAACAAGTCTCCCATGAGCATGGGCCTTCGAGATCACGGCTACGGGTTGGACGATGATGAGCTGGACAGCGCCAGCAAGTACGCAGCCCCAGTGTTATGACCTGTTGTGGTGAAGGATTATGGGAGTTCTGTCAGTTTTATGTTGATTTGTCTGTGAGTGTTATGTAAGGCAGGGTTTCATTACTTTAGTTGCATGGTTCAATAAAGTTGACATGGTGAAAAGTGTCTCTCCATGCAGTTTGTGTAGCTTATGATAATACTGCCCCCATGTGGAATTATTAAGTAATAGCATTAGTTCAGACAGAAGTTGTCACTTTTAACCCTTAAAGACCGGGTGATGCTTTTGTATCACTTCACAAATTGATTTGTTTTCCCTTTATCTAACACTTTTAACTGATTTATCTCTATTTATTTTAATAATATTCTATGTATTTAGCATTTTTCAGTGAAAATCCTGCATTTTCTTACATTGAATTCACTGATGATGTACTTCTTTGGTCTCAACCTAATTTTCTTTCAGGGACCACGTTCGAACCAATGTAATTTTCAGTGGGCTGGAAAAGTAAAATAATATATAATATAAATAATAACATATAAATAATGACGATTCCAAATGTTTGTCTTGGTTTTAGTGCAAAAAAAAACCCCCTATGATTGTGAAACTACTTACTTTTATAAACTATCCAAACAAAAAATATGTCAATAAGCTGTAAAAATATACATTTCTGAAGAAAAATGTGTGCATTTTAAACAATATTCTGCCTCAACTTATCATTTGTACATGTATATTTAGGATCTGGTCTACAGAGACAATAAACACAGAAAATGGATTTAATTTTCTTTAGACATGTTCATGTTGTACATATTTATGAAGGTTATTCACATTTTATTATTACAGGATAGTTTGTAAATATCAGTATTTTCATATTTAAATGTTATTTTTCTGGACTAAATATAAAGTTATTATTATTTGTCGGCATAATACATTATTTTTTCACATCAAACTGAGAAGAAAATCTGGAGTCATTACTTTTTGTAGGTTTATTACATTATTATTTGACTCCAGATCATATTTTTTTTATATTTGGAACCTGAACTAAAATGACTGTGGACGTTTTGCACTTTGCAAATTCATCCCACAGGCCAGATTGGAGCCTTTGGTGGGACCACATTTGGCCCCTAGGCCGCAGGTTTGACACCCCTGATGTAGATAGATGTTCATAAAACCTCATATTAAAGTTGAATTTAAGAAACAAAAAAGAAGAAAATGTGACTTTTTCAGCAAACAAATCAATAATTACCTTCACCAAGAAGGTTGTGTTTTTGCCAGAGTTTGTTTTGTTTGTTTGTCTGTCTGTTTGTCTGTCTGTTAATTAGCAAGATAACTCAAAAGGTTATCGGCGGATTTTGATAAAATTTTCAGGGTAGGTTGGTGATGCGGAGATCTAGAAATGATTAGATTTTGGTGGTGATCTGGGTCGGGGGGGGGGGGGTCTACCTTAGGTCTGCGGTCTCACAGTGCTTTTCTAGTTGAATATAAAAACAACCCTCTGTCTGTGGATTTTTCCAAATATATTTTGTCCATTTTTATTCATTGCACTTGGTATTTAATTTGGTTTAGTTAATTTAGTTACTTATTTTCTATATTTTTCTCCATTTTTGTTGCACATTTTACAGAAAAAAAAATTCAGTTTTGTTCAGTTTGTGGCTTATTTTGTTATTTTACACCAATTATTTACATGTACGGATAGATTAGTTTAGAAGTTATTAAACATTTTAGATGTACATACAGTAACATGTTTATGTGGGTTCATGAATAGATGTTCAACCTCACCGTGTGTTCTAACTGTCTTTGACTCTGTTTACTTTTGTTAGGATCTCATCAGAGGACAGTGGAGATGTCCCGTCCAACATCGAGGACAGCGACGACTCGTACTCTCTGGATCTGGACATGGACTCGTCCAGCACCGGCCAGATGAACCTGCTGGAGGAGATCCTGGACTCGCTGAACACCACCACGGTGGAGCAGGGGAAACTCAGTGCTGCCAAGAGCCTGGACTTTTTCAGGTCTATGGAGGATCTGGACTACACAACCCCGGTACGAAGGAGACCTGCCAGAGCTTCAGAAGAGTCAGGACATCAAACAGGACAGTTATTACTAGTTAGCAGTTATTCTACACAGACACTTGTACACTACGCTCTACAAATGAATGTCATCTGCATTCTGGCCCAAACCCAATCTACCCCTTAGCCCCTCCCCCTTCCCCTTGGCACTGCCCCTTGAAACAGAGCTGTAAAGGGTTGGGGTTAGAGCTGCACAATATATTGTTTGAGCAATGACATCGCAATGTATTCCCAGATGTGACCTTCAACACCAAGCGCTCCTTCCACACATTTGTCACAACAGTATAGGGTAAATAAATCCTTCCACAGAGAACGTTCTACACACGCCTCGTTTTAATAATTGAATTAAACATGGGGACGTTTTAGCTGCGCTCGGGTCATAGTTTATTTTGTAAAAAGCTACTGTGGATGGTAGAGTTTAAAGCTGCACAATATATTGTTTTAGCATCGACATCACTACGTACGTGTTCGCAATAGTCACATGACAGGTTCTGTTAATGTCGGAGACGAATGAGCTCAACATTTTATCACTGGTAACAAGATTGAAAAATGAGCAACCAACAAGAGAAAATCACACTAAACCAACAAGAGAAAATCACACTAAAACAACAAGAGAAAATCCCCCAAAACCAACAAGAGAAAATCACACTAAACCAACAAGAGAAAATCACACTAAACCAACAAGAGAAAATCACCCAAAACCAACAACAGAAAATCACCCAAAACCAACAAGAGAAAATCACACTAAACCAACAACAGAAAATCACCCAAAACCAACAAGAGAAAATCACCCAAAACCAACAAAAGAAAATCACCCAAAACCAACAAGAGAAAATCACACTAAACCAACAAGAGAAAATCACCCAAAACCAACAAGAGAAAATCACACTAAACCAACAACAGAAAATCACCCAAAACCAACAAGAGAAAATCACCCAAATCCAACAAAAGAAAATCACCCAAAACCAACAAGAGAAAATCACACTAAACCAACAAGAGAAAATCACACTAAACCAACAAGAGAAAATCACACGAAACCAACAAGAGAAAATCACACTAAACCAACAACAGAAAATCACCCAAAACCAACAAGAGAAAATCACCCAAAACCAACAAAAGAAAATCACCCAAAACCAACAAGAGAAAATCACACTAAACCAACAAGAGAAAATCACCCAAAACCAACAAAAGAAAATCACCCAAAACCAACAAAAGAAAATCACACTAAACCAACAACAGAAAATCACCCAAAACCAACAACAGAAAATCACCCAAAACCAACAAAAGAAAATCACCCAAAACCAACGAGAGAAAATCACACTAAACCAACAAGAGAAAATCACCCAAAACCAACAAAAGAAAATCACCCAAAACCAACAAGAGAAAATCACCCAAAACCAACAAAAGAAAATCACCCAAAACCAACAAGAGAAAATCACACTAAACCAACAAGAGAAAATCACCCAAAACCAACAAAAGAAAATCACCCAAAACCAACAAAAGAAAATCACACTAAACCAACAACAGAAAATCACCCAAAACCAACAACAGAAAATCACCCAAAACCAACAAAAGAAAATCACCCAAAACCAACAAGAGAAAATCACACTAGACCAACAATAGAAAATCACCCACAACCAACAAAAGAAAATCACCCAAAACCAACAAAAGAAAATCACCCAAAACCAATGACAGAAAATCACCCAAAACCAACAAGAGAAAATCACCCAAAACCAACAAAAGAAAATTACCCAAAACCAACAAGAGAAAATCACACTAAACCAACAACAGAAAATCACACAAACCCAAGGCTTGGTGCTAGAAAGAAAAGCAACATCAGTTATGTGGAATTATTTATTTTTCTTTTTTTTAATTATTTTTTTAATCTGTATTTCTTTGTGTTTTTTTAAATAATTTTTTTATATTTTGTTAGATTTTTTAATGGCTTAATTAATTTTATAAATGTTTTTGTTTTTTTATGTATTCTTTTTTATTTATTTTTCTTTATTTTATTTAAAAAAAAATATTTTAAAATGTATTTATTTATTTATTTAAATCTTTTTATTTTATTTCATTAGTTCAGCTACAAGAAGGATGATACTGAAACATATGTTCTGTGTCGACCACTAATCTGCTTACATCATCATGTCACAGGCATTATCTATTGAACACAGAAAACAGATCAAATTTAAACCATCACCGCTCAGCGACAACTTCACTCCTAGAAGTTATCAGACCAAACGTACAAGCCTACCTGTCTGCAGTCGCCATGACGATTGCAAACAAAAACTGCTTCCATCCTTCTTCGTCTTGCCCAGACTTTAGAGGCAGACTTCAGCGCATACATAGTCTTGATATTGATCGATTTTTCTTCTGTTGATAATGCATGTGAGGTGATGACGTAAGCGATGACGTATTTTTGAACATGTTCTTCCATCTGAGAAATTCCTATTCGTACTGAAGACCGTGTACTGATAACTTAATTTTGTGAATGTAAATTTTGATGTCAGAATTTCAATTTGTACAAATTGACAAATTTTAAGATTTTGCTAATATTTATTTCATGTTCAACTACAACCTATTACAAACATGGATGGATTACTTTCCTGTGAATACGCTTAATTTTGTCCCAAAATTTGCTCCATAGATTTGGTTCCATCTAGTTTAGCAGTGTTATCCTTCTAAATATGACAGTACAGGAAGTTATGTTGGCTTCTAGTGTAGTCTGACGCTCCAAAAACTGAATTAATGTTGAAATAACTTCAGTCAAAACCATCTCTGAGGCATTTTGGAAGCAATGATAACAATTTAAACCAATGCGATGATATTTATTCCAATATAAAACTATATTCAGACATTAGTCATTATTGTTTAGTGTCCCAGACCCCTGTTAGAAAAGAAAGGCCTGTATTGGACATGTCCACATCCTTTAGTTCATATAGTGTGTGTAGTTGTTCCAGATGTCCACAGGTAAAACAGTGTTTTCACTCAAAGCTGTTTCCTCTTAATACAAACCTTCTGCCTCCGTCTGTGTTCATCTAATGCTCTTTTCCTGTTCATGTCACCCAGATCAAACCCACACCTTCCAGTGAGTGTAAACCCACAGACGAGAGCGGTGTGGGGGGAGGGGGTGGGGACCAGAGTGGGTGGAACATGGGCCAAGACGACAGCGCCGTCCACGGCAAACACCTGCCGCCGTCCCCCCGCCGCCAGCCCGCCAAGAGCAGCCTGAAGAAACCAGCGGCCACTGCCCCAGTGCCCATCACCGCTCCCCCAGCCCCACAGAAGGATGGTGACACCCTCAAGCTCCAGTCCCTCCCCCGGCGGCCCAGTTATGACCCCCCACCACCTCCATCCGCAGGGCGACACTTCACAAACCGCTTCTCCTATTCGCCCTTAATGTCCCACAGAGTTACACCCCCGTCATCTCCCACTATGCTCCCAGGGTCACAGCCAAACCCCTCCCCTGTGCCCACGGGCCGGACTCGGACCGTGTCAGACCCCCAGACCGGTGCTGAACCTCCTCAGGCCTCCAACCAGACTGGGTCCACCAGCGTCCTGAGGAGGAAGGTGCTCTCCAAGGAGACGGTGAGGCAGTACCAGGAGAAGGCTCTGCAGCGACAGGGCAGCAGGGAGGGAGGGGGGAGCAGGGGGGGCCTGTCCAGGAACAGTCACTCAGCTATGCAGGTCCCATGGGAGAAGGAGGTGTCCAAAGAGGGTCTCCTGGGACTCAGCCTGTGTCTGGGTCAAGGGAAAAGCTCCGGAGCTGCCGCAGTCCCAGATCCAGGCCTCCTGGAGGAGATTGATTCCATGTGTTGCCTGGGCTCCGGCCTCCAAAGCGGCCTGGGCTCCGGCCTCCAAAGCGGCCTGGGCTCCGGCCTCCAAAGCGGCCTCCAGCTCTCACAGGTCCATGTCAACAACAGCCACCAGGTCCAGAGCAAAACCTCCGACGAGTAACATGGCCCTAACGGCATCTGGACCACGGGTGGGGTTCCTCTCAAAGTCATTCACTGAGTTTCTGTTCTTAGATCGAGCCTCCATCTCAAAGGAAACAAAGGTGTAGGCCAGGGGTGTCAAACATACGGCCCATGGGCCAAAACCAGGTGCCAACGGGTCAGTTCAGGGACCATAGGATAAAAACAATCTAAATCTAACCAAATGTATTTTTCTTATTTCTCATCCAATTTTCTCATCACACTTTCAATCAGACAGAATCACCTACAGAGCAACTTTTCAGTCAGATATAAGAACTGATTTATAGACAATAGTTCTGGAAAAACTGATTTCAAGAAATCTCACCGATGTAATTTTCACTCCTTCCTTTGGCAGGCTTTTTTTTTTAATTCAAGTAAAAAAAATGGAAGAAGTGAAAAGATGTTCAAGATCTATTGTCAAAGTTCTCAGTTCTTTAAATCTCACTAAAAGTTTCCTCTTTAAGTGATTCTTATTTAAGTCTGTTGAGATTTTTTACTAGAAATGAGAGAAATGCACTGGGTAAGATTTAGATTTTTCACAGTGCATAGGATGGATTTGTGAAATGCAAATAATATGCTGAAGATATGAATGGTTTTAGCTCAGGTTCCACATTCAAAAATGAATCAGACCAGTACAATATGATCATATTGATGACAATTTCTTCTGTTTTGCTGTAAAAAAAAAAAAATAAAAAAAAAAAGTGTTTTCACAAAAATACCAATAATTTCAACAAATATGAACAACCTGAACCACCTTAAGAGAAATAAGTGTAATTTTCACAATATTCTGCCTGTTATTAAATGTTTTGTGTATTCATAGATCCACTATGATCTATAATGTGTAATGTACATGTGTAAAAATATTGGTAAAACTGCACTTGTCCAACATTTCAAAGCCAATATTTGGAGTCAATACTGATTTTTTTTGTCCTCTGTCAAATGATAATAAATGTCAGAAAATCTTCTTTACTAACAATTAGAAAATACAAATTGTGACAATTCAACTAATACATATTACTATACTTGTATGTACAGCAGTATCTGCAATAACACAGAGGTGCTGTAAATTCACCTGTCAGGAAATCATGAAATCATGAAAAAAAAAATAGCATACGGGCCGACGCAACAGGCCCAAAGTGTTAAAGAAAAAAACCTAAATATGGACCCAATATCAAATCTATCATTATTATTATGTTTCTGGTCTGATCATATTGGGAGGATGTGGCCCCTGAACTAAAACGACTTCGACATCCCTGGTCTAGAACCCGTTTTTTTATCCATTAGGAATAGTTCTAACAGATGTGATGTCATTGAAGTGGCCATAAATGAAGCGCCACCGCCTCCAGAGCAGAAAACAGGAGGAGAGGAACTGGTGCAATGCAGGGCTTTAAGACTTTTTAAGTCATTTTTGTTCTTAACTCAGCTCTAAAACCTTTATTTTCTTAAACAAATTAAAAACATCTGACAGAATACCTCAAGTTGTTTCCAACAGAAACTGATTTATGGAAACAATTTACATGGAATTACTGTTCATGCGGTAAAAATAAAAAAAACGCTTAAACGCTCCTTGAGCAGAATTCGAAGTACTGTAGTTTCCAGACTATAAGTCACATTTTTGGGGGGAAATGTATTTAATTAAATCCAACACCAAGAACAGACATTTCATCTTGAAAGGTAATTTAAGATAAAAATAGAATAGAGAAAAACAGGCTGAATATGTGTATGGTATGCTAACGTAACACATTCAGCTAATGTAGCACATTCAGCTAACGTAGCACATTCAGCTAACATTTCAAGATGCATAAACGACAAACTGAGAACATGGCTGGTATGTTAACGTAACATATTAACAGTTATTCAGATAATTAAAGCATAAACAACATGTTCATGCTCAACAGTGCCCTCTTGTGGTTGTCAGTGTGAAAATAACGTGAAATTATATAATAATGTGTTAATAATTTCACATATAACTTCTGCCAGGAGTATAAGTCACACCCCGACCAAACTGAAAAAAAAAAACTGCGACTTATAGTCCGGAAAATACGGTAAATAAATTTTGTTTTAAAGAATTTAGAAACATAAACAGAAATGATGTAAGAGGTTTATTTTTTTCCGAGGGCGTTCTGCAGCTCTCCCAGTATCTGTCTGAATGTCTTAACAACACTGGTACTCTCATATTGTTTAGTATGTTGTCTTTCTTGTAACGGTTTTTAATAATGCAACAAGCGAAGCCAGTAAAAAAAAAAAAACAAACCACATAAATAATGGAAACAGACGTAGCTGACATGCAGCGGAAACGGACTTAGTAAGGATTAAGAAGGGACCACATGTTCTTGTTACACCGTTGTGTCAGTTTCGTGTTCGATGCATTTCACATGAATACGTTTAATTTGCACTTTTTTTTTTTTTTTTACATTAACCATTAACGCTCGGTGGCAAAAACTGCAAAGCGATTCCTCAGACACGACGTCGTTTTGGGCCTTTGAAACTAATTCTACACTGTGTGATATGTTTTTTTGTCATCATCATGCCTTTAATGGACATGTGATTTAGTTTTTGATATGAAGGTGTCTTAACTTCCGATGCCTCCATTACTGGTACGCTGATCTGAAATGCAAACAGCGCTGTATTTCTCCGGAACGATAGAGTTGTTGATCATAGATGAAGTGTTTTAAGCTTTTGAAATGCATTCCAGAAAATGGGATGTGCATGCGGAAACTACCCCCCCCCCCTTCGTCCCGGTATCCTCAGGATTCTTGTAGTGACTCTGAAGGGAAGCGAATCCAAATGCACCGTCTCATTTCTCAACTCTTAAAAGTGGACGTTTCAGTGTCGACGGCCACTCGTAGATGCAGGAATAGATGAGCGTTCAAAGGTGAAGGAACACGCTCACTCAAACCTTCCACCAGTTGTTTGTTTCAGTTCACTATAAAAATCCAAATCTGACTTAAGTGTATTTTTCTCATTTCTAGTCCAAATATCTCATCACAATTAAAATAAGACAGAATCACTGAACGAGGAACTTTTCAGTCAGTACGTTTACATGCGCTTAGAGAAATTCAAATCATTGCCTTAGTCCAACAACAATCGAAGTTTTCAAAGTCCTGTAAACACCTTAGTCACAGTATAATGGAATTGAACTGGACTTTTAGAAGTGGGAATAAACAAGTCAAATTATGCCATCGTAATTTCCCTGTGCATGTGAACACTGCTGACCTTAGCTTGATTAAGACTGGCCTGGACACGCCCCCTTCAGGAAGTGACCAGAGTCACCATGACAACATGTACGTTACATGTAATAAATCAAAGTTTGAAACAGTTTGTTCCAAATATACTGAGCTGCGGCATGGTAGTGGTCTATATCTTCATGGTAGTGGTCCATATCTTCATGGTAGTGGTCTATATCTTCATGGTAGTGGTCTATATCTTCATGGTAGTGGTCCATATCTTCATGGTAGTGGTCCATATCTTCATGGTAGTGGTCTATATCTTCATGGTAGTGGTCCATATCTTCATGGTAGTGGTCCATTTCTTCATGGTAGTGGTCCATATCTTCATGGTAGTGGTCCATATCTTCATGGTAGTGGTCCATATCTTCATGGTAGTGGTCCATATCTTCATGGTAGTGGTCCATATCTTCATGGTAGTGGTCCATATCTTCATGGTTGTGGTCCATATCTTCATGGTAGTGGTCCATATCTTCATGGTAGTGGTCCATATCTTCATGGTAGTGGTCCATTTCTTCATGATAGTGGTCCATATCTTCATGGTAGTGGTCCATATCTTCATGGTAGTGGTCCATATCTTCATGGTAGTGGTCCATTTCTTCATGGTAGTGGTCCATATCTTCATGGTAGTGGTCTATATCTTCATGGTAGTGGTCTATATCTTCATGGTAGTGGTCCATATCTTCATGGTAGTGGTCTATATCTTCATGGTAGTGGTCCATTTCTTCACAAAAGTCCACTACCATGAAGATATAGACCACTATCTTCATGGTAGTGGTCTATATCTTCATGGTAGTGGTCCATTTCTTCATGGTAGTGGTCCATATCTTCATGGTAGTGGTCCATATCTTCATGGTAGTGGTCCATATCTTCATGGTAGTGGTCCATAGTGAGTAAGATATAATAACTGATTCTTAGATAATAGATCTGGAAAAATAGAGAATTATCACTTGTTATATTGGCAGATTTTTTTGCTTAATTCAAGATGATGATGATGATGATGATGATGATTATTATTATTGCGTAATTATAATTTTTTGCTTAATTCAAGATTTAGTTTCTCAGGATTCTAGAATTAAGTAAAGATGATTCAGTGATTCTGTCTTATTTTAAGTGTGATGACATATTTGTTCTAGAAATGAACAAAATACACTTAGCAAGATTTGATTTTATTTTTTCAGTGTACAGGGAGTTTTGAATACAGCATGTCCATAAAGTCTCTTTACAGTTTAACACATTTATTACAAAAGCAAATGAACATGGAATTTAAGGAAGGGGGGTGGGTTAGGGTTAGTAAAGGGGGGGGGGGCTTGGTCCCACATGAACATAACTGTTAATCCTACTCCTCCAAATACCAGTACTAGCAGTGCATGTACTGGTACTGCATATGTGTGTGTACTAATACTCTGTACAGAATAAACACTATCAGAGGGTTTGAAGCTGGTGAACAGACTTCGTGGACACGCTGTCGTTCCCACAGTGGAACTCATCTGTGGGTGAATTCATGGCTGTCTGTTCTTTTGCTAACGTTCGTCAACAGAAAAACTCGTCCTTCTTCCTTCCTTCGCTCTTTTAAGCAGCAGCGTCTCCTCCGTGTCCGAGTCGTTAACAGTAAAGCGATGCAGCGTGGTATGATTGTGTGGTAATGAAGCAATAGGGTTCTGCAGAGACACAATCTGCACACACTGAAGTATTCCTAGAACACACTCTCCTGTGGAGAGAACGCCGTGTCCAGAGACTGTGGTTCCCATCATTCTCTGCAACGCTGCAAAAAAAAAAAAAAAGAAAAGAAAAGAAACGAAGAAAAGCTTTTTCATGTGCTTGTGTTGGGATTATTACATTTATGGTTCGTTGTTCTTGTGATTTACGCCAGACGCCAGTCGGTGTGGCAGTTTAATAGCAGCTATTCCTCCACTTTTGGAGTGCTGCTCTGCGTTAACGATTTGCTCATAAAGTGGCTGGCGTGCGTCTAAAAGCCCAGGAATCAGTCCTAGTAATTCCAAAAGAGCCCAGGACCATCTCTGTTCTGGCCTTTTTCATTGTGAAACACTTTAAAAACTTATTTTACTATGCAAACATTGAAAATCATCCAAAAAATGAAATAAAGCTCATATTTTTAACCCGTTATTCTACTTGAAAATCAGATTAAAAATGAATTTCTAATGGGAGTAAGCCATGTGTGACCCTGAGGCAGTGTGTCTCAACTGGTCTGGATCCAGGACCAACTGACATCCCATAATAATAAGACATCCCATAATAATAATAAGTCATCCCCCCACAACCAGAAAAGTTCTCACATGGATTTCATGCAAAGCCTGATATAATACAGAACATCACAGAGTTATAGACAATATTTATTCATTTATTTATTCACCCTTATTTCAAATCAGAAAAATATGGAGGAAGTCATTTCTTTTATAATATAGTCAAAGTAAAATAGATCTGGAAAAACAAATTTAAAATAATCTGACCAAGATCATTTTCACTTCTTCCATTGGCAGATTTATTTGTTTTGCTTAATTCAAGATTTATATTTTTTGTGTAATTATATATATATATATATATATATATATATATATATATATATATATATATATATATATATATATATATATATATATATATATATATATATTTAAAAATAATAATAATTAGTATTATTTTTGTTGTGAATTCAATAATTGTTTTTTTTTGTTGTTTTTTTTGCTTACTTCAAGATGTTTTTTTCTTAATTAAATTTTTTTTTTATTAAAATTTTTTTGTTAACTTAAGAATGAGTATTTTTGGTCAAGTTAAGATTATACTTTTTACATTAAGATTTTTTTGATAAATGTTTTTCTTAATTCAAGATTTCAGATTTATGACCCACCTTTGGGCCATGACCCACCAGTTGAGACTCACTGCCATAAGGACAAAGTAAATAGATAAATGTAATGGACTAATGAAGTGTGTGTGTTAACGGTGGTGTGCCTTACTGAGTACCAATGAGTATGATCGCAACAAGGTACAGTGTTAGAGGAAACAGAAGAACCTGGGTATTTATAAGAACACAAACTTTAAATCATCTGTAGGTACTTTTGTTTCTGTACCTCTTGTTTTTGGTTTGTTTTTTCAGTCCAGCTGGAGTTACACTGTAAAAATCTAAACTTGACCAAGTGTATTTTTTTCTTTTTTCTTGTCTAAATATCTCCTTACACTGAAAATCAGACAGAATCACCTCCAGAGGACGTTTTCAGTCAGATATAAAGAACTAATTTATAGACAATAGATCTGGAAAAATACAGACATTTCATTTGTTCCGTTGGCAGATTTGCTTTTGTTGTTTCTTTCGTTTAATTCAAGTTTTTTTTTTCTTTTAGCTTTATTCAATATTTATTTTGTAGCTTCATAGACGTTTTGGGGTTTGTTTGGGTTTTTTTTTTTTTGGGGGGGGGGGGTTACTTAATTTGAGATTTTTTTTTCTTAAATCTTTTTTTATTTATTTATTTGTTTTTTTGCTTAATTCAAGATTTTTTTTGCTTAACTAAAAAATTTGGTTCTTTTATTAAGTTTATTAGGTTCTTTTTTTCTTAATTCAAGGTTTTTGTTTTTTGCTTAATTCAAGGTTTTTTTTTTTCTTTTTTCTTTATTCAACATTTATTTTGTAGCTTAATACAAGTTGTTTTTTGTTGTTTTGCTTAATTCAAGTTTTTCTTGTTAACTTAAAATTTTTTGTTCTTTTGTTATTTTTTTTCCTTAATTCAAATTTTTATTATAAATTTTTTTTGTATTTTGCCTAATTGAATATTTAAAAAAAACCTTTTTTGCTTAATTCAAGTTTTTATTATTTTGATTATTATTTTGTAATTTTTGCTTAATTAAATATTTTAAACCCTTTTTTTTCTTAATTCAAACCAAAATGATCTGCCAATGGAACAAGTGAAATGATCTTGGTCATATTTGTCCACATCTATTGTCTATAAATCACTTCTTCTATCTGTAGGTGATTGTGTCTGATTTTAAGTCTGATCAGATATTTTAACTACTAATGACAAAACTACAGTTGGTAGGGTTAGTATTTTTTAATTTTTTTTCCAGTCAACTCAGCGTTTCTTTTTTCTTCACTGGATGGGAATCATCCCGTCTGCATTTAAATGACATTTCTTCTTCTGCTTATTTGTCTTTTTTTGTAAATTAGGTACTTGATTCGATTGTACTGTTTGGCGATTTCTTGTATAGTTTGTGCTCTTTTTCTTCTTTTCTTCCTCAGTATTTTTTCTTTCCAACAGCTTGAACTGAGATGATTTCATTTAAAAGAAAAAAAATAACATTTCTCAGAGGAGTTTCTCTAGTTAATTTCATATGAATGAAAAGTTATTTTCAACTGAATAGACGTGTATTTTTGCTGGCTTGAGTATATTTTACATAATATATGAGCGGTGTTGTATGTTGTATAAATGACACCTAATATTTGAATGTTTTAGATTTTATTTTTCAACAAAAGAATATGTAGAGAATATTAACAAAATATCCCATGTAGCCGTAGATGTTGTAAAGCATTTAAAATCAGCGCAGACGGACGCTGGCTCGTACCTGGTACAACATTTATCCATTCTTCATGTTGTATCTGCATGCGTGTTCCTGTGTTTGTTGTTTGATTTCTATGCTTTTTCTTCAGTATTTAGCCTGATCCATCTGGTTCAAAATGATGGAAGTAACACCAGGTGTCAGTCGGTCAGGGGATGGAAATAGAAATCCTTGTCAGACAGGATTTAACTGCTTGAAAAATGGACAAACGGACGTAGTTTTTTTTTAATTTGAACTAAAAAATAGAGAACAGCATGGTTTTTTGTTTGTTTTTTTTGCTTAATTCAAGATTTTTTTAATAGTTTAATTCAAGTTGTTTTTGTTTTTTTGCTTAATTTAAGTTTTTTTCTTAATATTTTTATGTATTTATTTGGTTTACTTTGCTTAATTCAAGATTGATTTTTTTTTGGCATAATTCAACTTTTTTTTTAAAGGATTTAACTGCTTGGAAAAGGGACAAACAGTCATTTTTGGGTTTGTTTGGTTTTATTTTGTTGTTTTTTTTCAGTTTTTTTTTTTACCTAAAAACAAAAAAAACATGGTCATGTGACAGTCCTTATTCATTCATTCATGTTTTGTTTTGTTTTTGTTTTGAACCCAAACATAAATGAATGAGAAAAAAAAGGAAATGAGAGAACGGCCCAGTTTTTCACTTTTTGTTTGGATGTCAGATTTCAAAATAAAGGTCAAAATTTATTTGTGTACATTTCAATTTGTGGTTTTACTGTATTTGTTTAATAAATAAGGACTGTCACATGACCAGGAAGTCATAGTGTTACAATAACAGCCCAATGAAGGAAGGAAGATAGACAGATGGACGGACAGACAGATAGGTTTTTAAAAATGTTGACCTTTATTTTGAAATCTGTTTTGTTTTTTTCTTCAACCTAACCAGAAACTGAAAAACCACGCTGTTCTCTTGTTTTTTTTTTTCTTTCAAAATGAAAAACAAACAAAAAACAACATTCGTTTGTCCATTTTTCAAGCAGTTAAATCCTGTCTGACAGTGACAGGTACCTCAGTACCTTATTACCTTGGTACCTTTGTACCCTGACAGAGTGAGCGCTCGGTGGCAGTCGTCCTCTCTCTCTTCTGCTGTGGCTGTTGTCGGCCTCGCTCGTCCCCCTTCGCTTTTAAACACAACAGTCGAGCAGAAGAACCTGCTGAGGACAGAACGTTAAAGCTTTAGGAACTCCAGGTGGGTTCATGAACGATGAGAACAAAAGGTCAGAGGTCACATTTCAATGACCCAAAACTGTTGGTCAAACTATGTGGACAAAAGTCATGTTCATGAGAAATGACTAATGTCAGGATATAGATTTTTCCTTCGTCACCATGTTTATGGAATGACTTCTGGTGTCGTCTTGCAATAATTAAACAAATAATCACATTTGTTATTTAATGGAAAAACCCACATAATGTACTTCTGTTTTTTTTTCAACATATAATTAATATCTGTAATGGTTTTTTTTTTGCATATACTGTATATCCAATGGAAAAGATGACTTTTGAGGCATTTAAGAAGCAAAGATAATATTTAACAAACCTATTTTTCCTGGAATTATAAAGAAACATGTATTTAAAACCCAACATCAGAAAGTGAATGTAAAATAAATCATTCAGCAAATGTGATGTTTTCTCACATTTTAACAAACTCTAATACTAGTTATTATTTTAGTTATTACGTCATGAAGATAATATGCAAAAAAAATGAATTATTTTGTCAAGAACAGCAAAGTTACAGTTAATGATATGAATGACAGTGTATATTAGATGATGCATTTACCAACAAAACCCATGAATTTACAAGAAAACAGCTTTAGAATAACTGTCCACTGCACTGACCAGTATGCATCAAAGGGTTAAACTATATTCTGGCATTTGTCTTTTTTTAATGTACCTTTGTCCACATAGCGTAGCGTTTATATACGGTCAAATTCTGGTACTGGGAACAAAGCAGTTTTTGGTTTTCAGTGAGTTCAGCTTCGGAAATGGTTATTAGAGACAAACAGGATGTATATGAAGATACATGGAATGATTATTTTACAGAATAAATATTTCTAAAGCTGTTTAGTGTGTGATTGTCCATAAACTGCCAGAATAAGTGCGTTTATGTGGATGGAGGATGTGCATCCACTTCTACTGAGGCACAGTGGAATAAACCCAGGGTCACCTTTAAAAAAAATTGAATCAGTCGTATTCTTTGGTGTTGTAAGAGCCTGTAAGATCAGTTCCACGAAGCCTCTGTATTTCTTTTTTTTTTTTTTTTTTTCCTGAGATCTCTTGTAATCGTGCTGGTGATTGGCTGGTTGGTTTGATATTTCTGATCTTGTGCTCACTTGCATGTTCTCATGGCAGAGAAAACAACTGAGGTCAATCTAACGTGCTATTGATGAGTAACTTGATAAAACTGCACACGATGTATGCACTGTGAACTGAAAATAAATTATACTGTTTCATGCTTGTGCATCTTCAGACTCTTGTTGACTGCAGTTTTGTGTTTATTGAATGTGTTTATAGATAAAATTAAAATTAAGAACGCAAACTTTAATGGCCATTAAAAGTATTACATTTGGTCAAAAGGTTTTTTTTTTTTTCAAAAACGAGGCATTGTTTTTTCCCTTTTGGACAATGAGGTGTTCCATTTTGGTTAAATAAATAATTATGATGATTAAATGATTACATTTTAAAAAAAATCTTACTTGTAAAGTTTGCATACGAAATTCACAGCTGGATTTAAAACAAATATGTGTTACAGAGCTGTAAAAAGCTCTCTCTCTTTCTCTCTCTCATTTGTTTTTTCATTCATTAAAAGTTTAAAAACATTTATTTATGACATTAAATTAGACTACATGAAATGTGATATTTTTACTCAGAAAATAAAAGAAATGTGCACATGCGTGATTGTTTTTTCCTGCCCTTTTAGCAAGGCAGCACACCTCACACTGCAGCAGTTACTGTAACTAACACCCTGTAGATAAATACCTACGTCTCTTTGGATAATGTTAAGTGTAATGTAAAAAGGTTATATTGAGCATAACTAGACTACTACGATAGCAAATTACATTTTCTGCTGCTAGGGACATCTAAGCTCCTAAAGATGAACTTCTCAGTCAGATATAAGAACTTATTTTTAGACAATACATCTGGAAAATCTCATTTAATGATTCCATTGGCAGATTTATTTATTTATTTATTTATTTATTTTGCTCGAATTACAGAAAATTAGATTCTTCTGTGAAATCTGTCATTAACCCAGTGTGTTGTCATTGATTCAACTCCATGGGTTTTTACTATTGAATCAATGTTGTAGGAGATGACTGTGTTTCCATGGTAACTATAGAGCTGAACATCCAAATGGGTCATATCTGATGACCATAAACAGATGAAAACTGCATTTTATACCAATTATTTAGATGTATTGCTATGATTAGTGGTTTAAAAGTTACTTAATAGTTTATATTACTAGATTCTTTTGTCTTTGGTACATGTTTACGTGTTTGAGAATTCATAAAACACAGATTGTAGATCATCATATTTCTTTCATCTCATAAAAAAAAACTTTTACTCCACTTTGCATCATAAGTTAAGTTCCAAGGTACTAGTGATATGAGTGGAGTTGGTCATATGACAATAATTCCTCAGTTCAAATTTGTTATTTTACGGAGCAAAACACTTTATACATCTGTGTATCCGGCTGTTTTACAAAAATCACTAATGAATGAGCAGTACAGAATAAATACACATGTTTGGTTCCAGTTTAATCACCACATGTGACAGTTACAGATGTAAAATAAATTAACACACTCATTTTAACTCAACAGTACAGTTTCTATGCATATCAGACAATAATTGTAGAAAAAAAATTCACATTATGAAAAAAAGAAAGACGTACAAAATATAATTGACATATTTGAAAATCTTGCCTTTTAACTATTTCTGAAACCTTAGATGAGTAGCAGTAATGAAAAGTCCAGGGGAAACTTTATATGACAGAATAAAACAGCATTGGCAGCACAGTCACATTATAAAGGCATGTTCATGGAATAAGGACATATTAAGGATTGACCATAGGGCCGATATTTAATTTTTTTCTGGTATTGGCCAGTTGCATTGGACGATATGCCCCCCCCCCCTCGTTCCATTATTTACTGACACCTTCATGTTCTTGCAGATACTGCTGACCACACTGAAAAAAAAAGAATTATTTGGTGTTGTAATATTTATTAAGTTAAGAGTCACAGGTTTTATTTTCTAATTCTAAGCAAAGGGGATTTTCTGACATTTGTTATCATGAGACAGAGGGGGGAGGTAAAGAAAGAAAGAAAGAAAGAAAGAAAGAAAGAAAGAAAGAAAGAAAGAAAGAAAGAAAGAAAGAAAGAAAGAAAGAAAGAAAGAAAGAAAGAATCAATATTGGCCCCCAAAAATCCATATGGGTCGATCACTAAAACACATGAAAACAACTCATTGTCCTTTTTTCCCATTTTTCCCCCTGTTGTTTCTTTTGTCAATGAATGATCAGAACAAAAAAATACAATAAATCTCGGTTGAACTGATGGATGAAGCAGTAGGATCCAGTTCCTCTGACGTGTGCATGAAAGGTCAGTAGGATAAAAGTATGCGAACACGATGAGTTCAAGTAATAATAATGTTATAATATATAGTTTCATATTGGGATAAATAGCATTGCATTGGGCTCTAATAGTTCATACAGTTTGAATTTAAACCACCCGGGTGCTGCAAGTATAACATGCAATTGTTTTCATTAATTATTAAATTTCACAAAATATGCAAAGTCCCTGGAAAACAGATTTCCCCTGAATGCAGCATGTGACGTCACTTACGTTACTTCTCGAGAGTGTGGGAGTGCCTTTTGCTCTTTATTTTAAAAATGTCTTCATTATTTCCATGTCATCGCCCCTGGCAGAATGGTATGTATTTTGTTATATAAAATATATGCAATGTTTTCTGACAAATAAAATAATTAAAATTAATTAAATAAAAATTATGGGCGTGCCTCGAGCCGAGTGGTAAGTATAGGAAAAGTGTGTTACAAGAAACATTGCATTTCTTTCGAATATTTTCACGCGAACCGTGTATTGTTGTAGTTTTGTTTTTAACCTGTTTTACGTGACAAAGTATTGTGAGAGTACATCTATGTACAGTACATTGTTTTCAAGAGGTCGTAATCCGTCGCGGTTAGAGCTAACGTTCATTGACAGTGATGTTCAAGCTAGCTCCCACGCGCGTTCTTTTTATAGAATAGACTTTATTGTCATATATACTCTCATCTATTTTATAAAGGTTTTGCAAAGGACCCTCACATAATCGCAGCGTTGTGTTATTTCAGGAGGAGAAGGAATGCACTAGCCCTGAAGTGAAGTCTCAGAATCCAATGTTAAGTGGACTGGTTACACAAAGCTGTCTTTTAGATTATTTGGGAAAAAGGTCAGTGGATTTCTTCAACCTGTTTGAATTCCTGCTTAATTTGTTACGTTTTATAACTAGTTATGCTACCACATTTGCTCATACAGTTATTGAAAAAATTATGAGACCATCAAAAGTAATCAAAAACAATAATTATTAAATCTCGACCTAATTCCTGTTTGTAACATGTGGCTAAAACAGACAGAAAAGACAACGTGGAATAAATAAAAGCAGTTTTGTCAGTACAATGACATACAGTATATTGATGAAAGAATTGAAGTAATTTGGGTTGTTAGCCAGACAACCTGTTAAATGGATAGATATCAGCTCTGACATTAGACTTCTATGAACTATTTTTGTTGGTATCATTATACAGCTCTGGAAAAAATTAAGAGACCACTGCAGCTTTTGAAATCAACATGTCTGCATGTATTACAGCCCTTCCATTCTGTTAAATTCCAACTCAAACACACCTTATTCTACTGAATAAACATCTTATCCATATTTTATTTAAGAAGCAGAGCAGGCATATAAACGCCACTCTTGTGTTCATCACTATCTTCTGACAATGGGCAAAAATTGTGCTATTGGTATCATAAAAGCAATTGGAATCCAAAAATAACTGTTGAAAACTACTGGACTTGTGCTCTGATAGTGTTCCCAAACTTGGACTGGTTTTTCTATAAGGATAATGCTTCTGCCCTCAGCTAGATCAATAAAGGTGTGGATGACAGACCACCAAATGCAGACCCTGTCATTGTCAGCCCAATCTGAGCTGAACCCATTGAACCCACCAGGAAGATGTATAGTCACAAACCATCACACATTACTGAGCTTTTTGAATTTCTCTTTTAGGAGCTGCATAATGTCCTCCAACAGTAATGGAGGAGAGGCAAGACACCTGAAAGCTGTCACTGAAAATCAGGATTTTTCCACTAACATTATTATTGTTTTGTTTAAAAATGAATATGAACTGATTTTCTTTGCATTATTTGAGTCTAAAAAACCTCTGTGTGTTTTTGTTGTTTTGACCATGTGTCATGTTCTGCAAATGCATACTCTAAATAATATTTTATTTGGAATTTGGGAGAAATGCCAATAGTTTAGTAAATAAAACAAAAATGTTCATTTTACTCATATAATGGTAAAATCAAACTCATCATTTTGCAGTGGTCTTTTATTTTTTCCACAGCTGTGTTTGGCCAACAAAAAGATCTTTAGTAGAAGCAGGCATTAAAATGAACAAAGAATACAAAACAAGGGGTGGGACAAGATTTTTTTCCACAACTGTATGTGATGTTAAAGAACAAAACCGTAAGTAACAGCAAGTCTAATATGAGACCTGATGTGATTTTTTTATTTTTTATTTTTTTTGTGGAGGTTTGTAGAATTGATTTGGAATTTAATTTGGAGGTCAAACATTTAAAGTCATAATAATGGATAAAAAACAAATCAATCAATATTGAGAGAAATAAAGTAAAAACTATTTTTGAGGAATTGTGGAAACAAACATAATTTAAATCTAACTAATTATCCCAATATAAAACTATATTATGTCATTATTTTTATGCCAGACCCTGTTAAATCAGAAACACTCGTACTCATCATGTCCACACTTTTTTTTTTTCATATACTGTACATTTTCACGTGGGAGCCGTACTGCGTTTACGTTCAGACTGTAGACGGTTCTGCCTTGGTGTGTTTACTTCCAGCTGTGTCTCCACCCCTGGTTGTCATCTAGATGAGCCTCTCCATGGGTGGAGGCTGCGTGATACTCCACATCTCCACCCTGGACCCCTCCTTCTCCTGCCGACTGGGGCTGTACGTGCCGTGGGTGGCGCGGCGGTTCAGCGCTACCACCAGGCCCACAGAGATCAGGATGAGAACCAGCAGCAGGACCACGGATGCGAGGCTGACGGACAGCAAAAGGTCAGAGGTCAAACCTGTAGAGGTCAGCTGGAGGGAAGCGAGAGATTAGAGAAGATCAGGGAGTGGGTGGAGGACGGAGGGGGTCTTAGACTGAGTTCTGTTTGTAGTGGTGGGAGTTTCACAATGGACTGTGGTAGTTCAGCCGCAGTAGTATTGTCTTATTCAATTTTTTAAACAAGTGGTGCCAGGCACAACAATCCCCACCCCTCACAAAAATTTAATGAACGTCTCTCTCGCACGATGTGAGGCTATGGGTTTGACCTTTCAAGGTCAACGGTCATAATGCCATCATGGGGCCTGTATGTAATTTCGTTTTCATATTTCAAGGTCAAATGTCATGACGCCATTTTGAAGTCCATGCTCAGTAATAGTAACTAAGTCTGTATCTCCACTTGTTTTTCAGTTCAAGTCCATTTTAATTCCCAATAAAAAAAATAATTTGCATGTCTGATGTAGCCAAATATTCCATGATAATATTTTAAGATGTTTGAAAACTTTCTTCCTCCACTGTCACCTCAACTTTCCTCTTTTTTTTCAGTTTTAACAACTGACTTTTTGTCAAATAAAACTCCTGTATCCTTTTTTCCTGCTTCCTTTGATGGATGATCATAGCTGTGGTATCAGCTCACTGTGACACCCTCAAACCCCACACACCCTGTGTGTGTGTCTGGAACTCGCACATTGTCTCACACACACTTGTTCTGTCCTGACACATTAACTCTACACCAGTCGCTCCACTCTTGCTGCCAAAGTGCTGAAGGATGTGTTTTCCAGCTCGGCAGGTGGGCTGTGACCACCGGAAGCCTCCAGTTGCCGTGGACCAAAGCTCCCCTCCGTCTGCTGCCTCTCTCGCAGTTTGGCTACAGTCAGCGCCAGTACCAGCATCACTGCTATCACCACGGCAACCACACACGGCACCACCACAGCAGCCACCCGTGAACCGAATGGAGCACGCTCCATCTGTGGAGGATCACACACAGCTCATGATCCCATCAGCACTGAACATCCCCAAAAACATGGTAAGAGAAGAAGCCACACATGATTCCTCCATAATAGACTGGTACCCTTTCATGCATGAATCATTAACCCTTTAAGCACCAACGTTTCCATATTGCAACAACTGAACTGAATTAAACATACAAATTGAACATCCATCTGTCCAATGTGATACACTCCGCTGAAGCATCTGTTTAAGTATGAAGAACAAACCCAAATTCTGGAAACAAAAACGCCCCTATAAACAAGTAAACAAAAAACAAAACAAGATATTTTTTCTTTAATTAACTCAAAATGATCTTGGTAAGATGTCTTGAAATAAGATTTTCCAAATCTGTTGTCTATAAATCACTTCTTATGTCTCATTGAAAAGTTTCTCTTTAGGTGATTCTGTCTGATATTAAGTGTGATGAGATATTTGGATGAGAAATGAGAAAAATACACTTAGCTTTTTTTCCAGTGTAAACATGATGACATCAGCAGGATCAAAGCCGAAATAAGCTATAGTACATGCAAGCGGTGGTGTTTATTGTACCTGGCACCACTTTTAAAGCCTTAATACAATGTGTCCACTGTAGTAATGTCATGCATGAAAGGGTTAAAAACTAATGTATTCACACTAAATCGTCACACCAAACACAACACCTGCACTGCAAAAATGTAAATCGTTTTCTCATTTCTACTCCAAATATCTCATCACACATAAAACAAGACAAGCATGTAAAAAGTAACGTTATAATGACATATAAGAACTGATTTATAAAAAATAGATTTGGAAAGTCTTATTTCAAGAATTCTCATCAAAATAATTACCTCTGCCAGGGAACTGTTCGAAAGATAACTCAAAACGTTATGGATGGACTTGGATGAAATTTGGGGTGGTGGTTGGAGGGGTACATACGCGTATCTTTCAGTAAGTCAGGGGCAGGGCAGATTACCACTCACAGAGGTGAAAGTGAAACCGGACTCTAACCTAACCTATCTTTTCTCTTGCAAAGTTTAATTTGAGGGGGCAGGACATTCCACAGCAGATCTATTTTCTATAAATGAGTTCTTCTATTTGACTGAAAAGTTCTTCTTTTGGTGACTATGTCGTATTTTAAGTGTGATGAAATATTTGGACTACAAATGAATGAAATACACTTGGTCAGACTTTGATTCTTTTTTTTTCCCCACTGTAAACCTCTAAAACCACCAGTCCCCATCATACGCATGCACACACACTTCCTTCCACTAATCAAACCCACTGTGATCCGGCCCAGTGGTAGGTTCGAGTGCAGTTCAGTGATTGTTAACGTATGAACCAGCAGCAGCGAATGCACTTACATCAGTAGTTCTGCTCGGTGTGATAGTTGTGACATTCTGAGCATCTGCAATAAGGTTCCCAACAGCACAACAGCTGTAAGTCTCACTCCATAACATGTACAAGAGTTGCTGACAGTACCTTCATATCTACACATTCCCTCTGAACTTGTCAGGTTAACACAAGGCAATGGAACAAAAAAAAATCTCAGAAGTCAGCAAACTTTTACACCGAACAATCAACTTGGAAACATAATTCTAATAAAAATACAACCCAAACCGTATCCTGGGGCGAAAAATAACTGGTGCGCTCATGCCTCGGTGCTGTTACACTTTCTGTCCCTGGCTACAGGTTCTTTGTTGACTTATGGAAAGTGCTTACCTGTCAGTGTAGCACAGTTGGCTGTCAGAGCCAGTGTGACACAAGCGAGCCGGAGCAGCCTGCAGCCAGGACCCGCCATCAGTCAGCGGCTGCCACATACACACACACACACACTCACGCTCACACCCAGACGTCTAACTAACCAGTCTCTAAGGTACAGCTAAGGCCACCCTGAAGCCTCCACAGAGCAGACGCACACAGACAGCAGCAAGGCTTCCCTGCTGTCAGCACTATCAGCCACAGAGTGTGTGTGGTGTGTGTGTGTGTGTGTATATATATATTTAAGTGTGTGTGTGTGTGTGTCAGAGTCAGATAAGCTGCCCTCATATGTTTCTGTGAAGCAGCCCAACTTCTGTGAATGCCACCATCTCTCTGCTGAAACTGCACTTCAGTTGCCAGATGCTGCTTTTTCGCTGGCGAGGCACAATCCTCCCTCTCTGCTCAAAGGATGGCCACATCAGTGTCGACACTGAAAAACTGCTTCCTATTTCCTCCTCACACACACACACACTTGAAAAATGCACTAAGAAGGAAGCCGACAGGAGGCAGGTGTACAAGTCCAAACTAAAGAACAGTATGTGAACATGCAAACATTACATCGTACACTGCTGCTCAGTGCTTCATTCCCAGCATTAATCTGCTGACACAACAGCTCCTGTTCTTTTACCTTTAACTACAACAATTTCTTAAAAAAAAAAAAAAAAAACGCAGTTAAACTGCGAAAAAAAATTAAAGCATCTCTAAAAATGTTAAAGATAATGTATATTAATTAAATAAAAATTTGAAAAATAAAAATACATGGATAAAAAGAATGAATAATAATAATAGAAAAGAAAAATAAAGATGAAAAAACAAGGAAACCTACTTCCTACCACCACCCCCCCCCCCACACACACACACACACATGTTTGAAAAATGCATCAAGAAGGAAGCCGACAGGAGGCAGGTGTACAAGTCCAAACTAAAGAACAGTATGTGAACATGCAAACATTACATCGTACACTGCTGCTCAGTGCCTCATTCCCAGCATTAATCTGCTGACACAACGGCTCCTGTTCTTTTTTTTACCTTGAACTACAACTATTTCTATTAAAAAAAATTTTTTAAAAAAAAGCCACAGTTAAACTTTGAAAAACTGTCAAAGAGCAACAAAACTATTTGTGCTTGTGCCTTAACCAGAGTTATTCTGGGATACACCAGCGCTACATCTTGTTAAAAACAGATTAAGGGTCTATGTTAGGCATCCCAGCGCATGACGTGTGCATGTCTGCTTCCGTGCACATGAGCGTCATGATGCACAGGGTTAGAATGAGCAGGTATGAAAGCAGTGGCAGGATCGAATGTCACATGGATGTGTCCTTTGCCTCATAGTATAATTGTCAAAGTCATGCACTATATCAAACCTGGGCAGAGTACGGTCTAAGGGCCACATGTGGTCTGACAGCTGACCCTGAGCATAAGTTCATCCATCAGCAAGTGAATAGTCGATGCAAATGGGGAAAAATCTAAATCTGACCAAGTGTATTTTTCTCATTTCTACTTAAAATATCTGATCAAATTTAAAATAAGACAGATTCACCTTAAGAGGAACTTTTCAGTGAGATATAAGAACTGATTTCCAGACCCTAGATACAGAAAGTCTTATTTCAAGAACTCTTACCAAGATAATTTTCACTTGTTCCATTGGCAGACAGTTTTTGCTTGGATTATGCAAAACAAAAAATGAGAAATAAGGAAAACTACACTTGGTAAGATTTAGATTTTTACAGTATATACATAAAATATGTGCCGGGAAATATTCTGGGTTCATTGACAGCTGATTTAATTTAGATCCATCATAGAGCTGTTTATTCAATGTCATTAATACACCACTGGCAATAATAATATGTACCGTATTTTAGTTGATCTATAAATGGGAGCCATGTGGAACTACATTTCCCATGATCCCTATCAATAATTTATAAATAATGATAACATTTGTTTTTAGTATTAAAAAAAAAACTAAGATATGTGAAACTACTTACATGTACAACCTGTCCTTTAAAGAAATGTGTATAACTTGAACAAATATAGTCAACTTGAAGTGTCTTAATAGAAGTGTAGTTTTAACAATATTCTGCCCGTTATTAAATGTTTTGTGTATTGTCTGCAGGTGTAATGTATGTTCAAATAATGTTAAAATTCACTTATTTTACACAAAAAATGTCAGGTTATTCAAAGTATTCACATTTTTAAAATAAAAGAGAGTTTGTGGATGTAAACATTTTCATGACTATTATTTTTATATATTATTTTTTAATTAATTAAATGTTCATGATTTAATTTTAACCCTTTCACTCTAAAACATGGAGAAAAGTTTACAGTTGATTAATATGTATCCCTTTTTATGCTGTAATTTATTGGTCCTGCCTGTTTTGATTAATTTTGGGCTGAAAGTGGAGCCTGAACTACATTTGGTCAGATACCCCTGATGTAAAAGATGAGAAAATGATTAAAAGAGATGAAAAGAAGACAAAAGATGATTGATTTTTATTTTTTAATTATTTTATTTTAGAACAACAAAAAGACATGAAGATGAGATATGGTGGAGGACAGACACACATACATGACTGATGCACAACAACAACAAAAAAGGCTGAAAGACAAACAAATATACAGGAACAGAAGTGCAGTGATTGATTTAAAGTGTATTAAAAGCTGACCATGACAACGCGGTGAGAAGCAGCAGAGCTGATCAGCAGAAATAAGATAGAAAAAGGAAAAGAAATGGGCTGAAAATATCTTGGTGTCAGACAGGAGGGTTGTTTTTGGAACACGGCAGCACAGAGCACAGTGGCTGACAGTCTGAACGCACATCAACTACAAAGTCACACAGCGTCGTCTTCAGGTCCTCAAGGTGCCTTTGTTACTGCGGCGCCCGTTTGATTGTTCATACGTTCATTCATATGGAGCTCAGACTGACAGCGTCAACACAAACACTCTAAACACGGACTTTACCGTCATCTGTATTTGGAACCTGTTAATTGTCACATGTGTTTTTAGCGTTGAGATAAATAATCCACTAGACGGGGCTTTTCGTGTTTTATTACTCAAAGGCTACATTCAGGCTGTAGGTAAATGGGGCCAACTTGAACCTCACTAGTTGCTTTTCCATTGACCCTTAAACTGTGCAAATATAAATTGTGCATAAACATTTACCTAATAGAAAAAAAACTATTTTGACAAAACTTGTTTTCAGATTAAAAGTTTTTACGCTTATGTCATACGTACTTTTAGTTTTGGTGTTTCTTCCACAATAACCTGCTTTAAAACTACTATGGCTTCAAGTCCCATGGAAAAATTGCATTGGTTACATATGGTTTAAATAGTTAAGCATCATAGCATAATTCCTTCAGTCATATATTTTTTAGATCATAATCACTGATGGAAAATTAATCGGTAGTAATAAGAGTAAAGTAACACAGATACACCATATGGAGAAAAGTATTGGGACACATTGAATTCAGGTATTTTTAAATCCAACTGCAAGTCAGATTTTCAACCATAAGCTGCCATCAACTTTCTTTGCGTCTCCCATTAAACTCTAAACAAGTCATTCCGTCGTTATTTCATTAATATTGCTGTGTTCTCTATCGTTATTGAATGCATTGTGTGTTGGTTGAATTTTAAAAAAAACGTCCAGATTGCTTTGTTTCCAGCTGTTTTTGGAGGGTAGAAAAATGATCAAACAACAGTTTAACGGTACTTCCTCATACGTGTCCATGACACGGTGGTGAGATGTCTCTGATTGGCTCAGAATGCGTGAATGAACACTCCCCCCTCCCCTCTCGCTCTGTGTGTATTTACCATCTCGAAGTAGCATCTAGCTAGGTTTCATGCTGTCACTTATTTTGCAATTATGCAGCGAAAAAAATGCCGCTTTATTTCCACAGAGAGCACATGAACCTGTTTGCGCCGCCATTTCTTTTTTTCAAGTTTGTCCAACTGTGGCACCGTCTTCTCTTGTAGATGCTAATGCTACTTCAGATTTGCTGCAATGGGGGACAAGCGTAACCCTGCGTGAATAACGCCAATGTCCTCATGATGTACAGTATTGTGGACCTGGCTTTTTCTGAGTCGCTTGTTTCTCTGTGTTGTTTTCTATGAACGGTAAATACAGCCAGTGGAGGGGACACACCACTTTCAAACACAGCATGTGATGCTAACTAGGGGTGACCCATCAGTTTCCGAAAGAAAATTTGGATGTTTTTAATCTCAAACAATCATCAACCGTAGCTGTAGAAATGATGTGACTCTTCATTTGTTTATGAGTAACTTCTTTTCAATTTTGTCTTTTAAATGCATTCTTCTTATTTTAATGTCTTTCTTTACTCTATTTTACTTTTAATGTTAATTTTAATGTATGATTTTAATATAGTAAATGTTTTTTTTATTCTATAAATGCATTTCAAAGCCACATCTTATCTCTGATCATTTTGATGTACATTTGCCCCCTTTCTTTATTTTAATGTAATTTGAATAGTTATACAAATAATCTTGCCTTGCCTAAACCGAACTAAGCAATGCAATGATATTTATTCCAATATAAAACTATATTCTGACATTAGTCATTATTGTTTTGTATCCCGGAACCCTGTTAGAAAAGAAAACCTGATGTGTCCACATACTTTTCCTCATATAGTGTATGGCAATGTGGCTAAAAATATGACTTGGATGATTCTATGAGGCTAACGAAATCGAATACCTACAATTGCAGAAAAAATTATTAGACCATCCTAAGTCATCAAAAACAATAGTTATGCAACCCAGTAAAAAACTCCTGTGTGTTATGTGTGTATCAAACGGACAGAAAGGAAAACATGGAATGAATAAAAGCACTATTGATGGAAGAACTGAAGTGATTTAGGTTGTTACACTGGAAAAAATGCCCCTCTAAAAACAAGGTAAAAAAAAAAAAAATTAGACAAGATTTTTTTTTTTTGGCTTGAATTAAGCAAAAACATTTAATCAGATTTTCCACATCTGTTGTCTATAAATCAGTTCTTATATCTGACTGAAAAGTTCCTCTTTAGGTGATTCTGGTTGATTTTAAGTGTGATTAGATATTTGGACTAGAAATGAGAAAAATACACTTGATAAAAATTTTGATGTTTTCCAGTGTATCAAGAAAAGACATGGAAAATGGATAGATATCAGCTCTGAAATTACATTAATACTTATATGTAGTTATTTTTTACTGGTGTCATTGTAGTTGTCCAAACAAGATGCTATGGTACCTCCTTGGGTACTTCCTTGGCTTCTCACTGGTGGGATGAGGGGGTCACTGCCACTGGAATACAGGGGCAGTTTGGCCCAAATGAATCTTTTAGTGCAATTTAGCTTTTTTTTGATTATTATTATTACAGTGTATGAACGTGCATTGTGTTCTGCATCCTGATTAGTCCTGGAGGAATGGTGCCCAGGTTACCAGTGATACTAGAAGGTGACGTTTAAACCCCCGCAGACACTGATTGGTCAGTCAGTTGTCTCTGTGACTCCGCCCATTTACAAAATATAGATACGGAAGTTGACGATAAATATATCTGTACATTACTCCACATGATGACAGCCCATAATACTACACCATGGTCGGGCCAAAAGATTCAGTCGTTGGTGGCCACAAAAAAATCATACGAGACAACACGCAACAAGCAAGTTTATCAAGAGTTCCCTGAGCAGACGACACAAAAGTAACACACTGCATCGCTATGACAACCAGGTACTGTAAAGTCAGTACTATCCTGTAATGGAACCACTACTTCACGGATTTCACTTATTGTAGGTTATGTTTTGAGTATAACCCTTGCGATAAACAAGGGACCACTGTAAAGCACTTTTTCACTGTATGGAAAGTGCTATATAAATAATAATTGATGATTAATTGAAATGTAGCTTTGGTAGTTGGACCAGGCATTAAAATGAACAAGACATTGAGGAAAACAAGGAAGGGGTGGTCTTAATTTTTTCCACAACTGTATATGTATACATCGTTCTGGTCATGTATAATTTAAATCAATAAAAATATTGACTTTTCCAAATACCTACATATATAAGGTATATCTGAAAACCAGAGTAGAACTTCAAGGCACAGAATCAGTTCAGCTGTGAGTCCCCCTGGTGTCCGACTCTACTGTAAAACCTCTTCAGAACTCCAATGATAAAACCTCATATTCCACATTCACCTTTCAGACTGTTATATTCCCAGACTAAACACATGCATTGTGCTCAGTCCACGCCCCCCCAGTCGACCTCAGGCTCATCGTCCAGCCTGAGGATGAGGTAGGACAGCAGCTGAAACAGGTTCTGCCACAGAAGCACGGCCACATAAAAGTAAATGTCGCTTACGTCCGTCTGACACACGTCTCCGGCGAAGCTCATGTCACACACACAGATGAACTTGTTGATGAGGTTTCGACAGTATCCTCCGTTCAGACACGGGTTGGACTTGCACTCATCCACCTCCTGTTCGCATCTGCACCCAGGGGAGAGAAAAAAAAAAAACGCAGTTCAGAGTCCAAGGTTCCAAATAGTTTTGGATTTTTCATTATAGTTGAGTTTTATTCAGTTTGTACAGTTTTTTTCTCTAATTCAGTTTGAATGAATTTACAGAAAAGTTTTCCTTTTTTTTTTTTTTTCAAATGTTTAGTTTTGGTATTTAAGTTTTTTTCATACCTTTTTATCTTCAACACCATCATGTTCAAATAAATCCCATACAGGTTTTGCTTTCTCTCAACTTCAGTTGCATTGACGAAGACAAAAGATCAGTTTTAATCTAGATTAGTTTTGACATTAGATCGTTTTTTTTTACTCTAGTGCAGGGTTACTATGCATGTCCATTGACCTTCTTTCAATCAAGATCAGTTTTATGTTTAGATCACTTTTACTCTGGATTGGTTTTTCCTCTAGATCAGTGTTGTTAGGTCATTTGTACTCTAGTTTTACTCTAAATTTAATCTACATCAGGTTTACTTTACATATCCAGGTAATTAGTTTAAATCAAGATCAGTTTTTACATGTGATTAGTTTTAATCAGTGTTATTTAAGGCCAGTTTTGCTCTACTTTGGTTTTGTTTTTACTCTAGATCATGTTTTCTTTGTGTATCTGTTTAATTAATTTCAATTCAGATTAGTTTTGACTTTAGATCAGTGTTATTTTTGAGTTTATTTGTACTCTAGTTTGGTTTTACTTTAAATTTAAACCAGATCAATTCAAATCCAGATCAGTTTTACTCATCTTTCTAGCATAATACACTCTCAGTTCATTGGGACTACCTGAATATTCATAGTTTTGGTCCCTGTTACTGTGTTTTATTTTCAGGTTAATGTGGCATCTTCCGTCCTACCGGTGTCCAGTGAACCCTGGGGGACAGTCGCATGACAGGATTCTGTCAGTGCAGTTTCCTCCGTTGAAGCAAGTATAGTTTCTTGTGTCGTCACCACAGATGGAAACCGGCAGCTTCGGTCGTCTGGAAGCAGAAGGAGTCGACATGTCAGATGGGAAAAGCGTGTGTTTTCAGTGTTTTGTTTTACATTGCAGTGTGCGTGGGAGTGTTCAGTGGTTTTGCTGGTTTGAGCAGAGTTCAATGTCCTGCCATTCACCATGAGGATAAATGAGCTTAGGAGGCAACTGGGATAATACGATTACAGACCTCTGGCAACGTCTCAACAGCAGGACGTCAAACATGGCGGTTTCTAGTTATGGCTTATCCAGTGATAAGCAAGATGCTGTTTGGGTTTGTCAAACTACAATGAAGAGCTTCCTAAAGTAACAACTTGTGAGCAGATCTATGAGAATCATGGCCCAGTGGACCCCCAGGTGTAGAGGGCATATTCTATTAGACTTCATGAGCAAAATTTGAGCGACTGAGGCAAATTAAACTGATTTAAAAAAGAAAAAAAAAAACACTATAATACAAGAAAAACAACAATGCAACAACTGCTGAGATAACTTCCTTTGGGCTCCATTATTGTATTTGTTTTAAGGGCACTTTCACACAGTGTACTCGGGTACGTTCACACCTTTCCCACAGATGTTGGTTTCACACACTTGTACCACAGTCCTTGCTCAAGTTCAAATGGGTGTCACAGGGCCGAAGCAGGAGGTGGCGGTGTGGAATAATTCTGTTTATATCAAGGAATGGGGGAGTCGGAAAAAGACAACCCCTTACCTATCTGTTGGTCTGTTTGAGGCAAGGAGAAGACGAGTGACCTTTGTTGTCCCTGATATTTGGTGGTTCGGTCAATAACGTGAACCTGTGCCAGGCGGATCTGAGGCTTTTTCAGGAGACAACAGGAATGACATCTATGGTTTCATAGTGATTTACACACTTCCGTTGGCAGAATGGTGATGAGGTCACTTCCAGTCTCCAGTACGGATCGCATTCAATCACAGCATTGTACCGTGCTGGAGTATAGGTGGCCCGGATCCAGGAGCACCTTCTCAACTGGATTTGAGCACTTGACTCAAGCATGGAATGGTTGTACTGTATTCACATGGACATGATTAAACGGACTTGAGGACGTCGCATACTCGGGTACAGAATCGAATATGAAGTGTGAAAACTACTCTTGCGAACAGGAATAGTAGGTGGGCCCATTACATCGCTAACTGTGTGAGAGTGAGGTTCAATGAAAATGCACTAATAATGCCAAGAAGAAACGGCTAATTATCGCAGTTTGTTTTATTTCTGTCCTACATTTATTTTATAAGTACATAAGGGATGCAATAAACACCTGTGATATCTACAGATGAAGATAGGCCCTAAGCATTTGCCTTGTTCGCCTATAGCAAGAAAAGGCTGTGACACCAAATCACCAGATTGAAAAAAGAACCCAAACATTTCTTTTCTACGTGGCTGCTGTGGACTTTTATTCCTCAGTTTGCCTGAAGAACCACACTTCTTTGACAAAACATTATGTATGTGTGCGCAGCTTCATTTTGTCATGTTTTGGTTGGTAAAGTTTTCATTTATACACCCACCAAGGACCACTTTAAACTACAGCTGTCACTCATTTCACACCAAACAGAGTTACACAGAGCATTAATATTGACTTTGTTTGGCATTTTGTTCCACTAAGTTGCACAAAACAAACTGGAGACATTGTACATGACATTTGAGAGACAAATATCTAAAAGGAAACAAATAGGGAACACCTGAGAAATACAAAAAAAACAACTTACACATTTTTGACAACAATGTACCATGGAATTTCTTCAATCCGCTCACTGGAGAGGAACAGAAAGAAGAAGATGATGGGGGAAGGGGGTAGAGAGAGGCACAAACAAGAAACACAAACCAAAGTAAGTCATTTGGATGAAAACTTTACAGCGAAGATGTTCCCAGTAAACATGTGCAGCTTGTCTGGTGGTTTGCTTAGTGAGACACTTGCAAAGGTTTTCTTTGTGCAAAAGAGGCAAAATGCAAGAGGCTGTGTGTTTACAGGATAAATGGTTGGAGGCGTTCCCCTGCTGGTTCTCGGAGGCAAACTGTAGATGACAGGGGAAAGAAACTGGCGCTCAACCAGAGAGCCTTGTGTAGTGAGACACCACAGCAGACTGAGGCCTTTCTCTGGATGACACCAGAATAGAAATGCATCTTCTAAGACTCGCACTGCAGGCGCTGTTGAAATGTTGAACAGAGGCAGAGATGTGGAAACATTTACAGTGTAGGAACTTGTTTGTGTTATGCTGTGGTCCCTTATCTGTGCCATTTTGGAACATTTATTTATGTATTTTGCATTTCTGGGATAATTCCTCTGCTTAGATCCAGTGATTCGTCTTTTTAGCATCACTATAAATGGACTATAGGGACCGACCATATGTGGGAATATATATAATTAAGCAGATAAATATCCAACATATGGACCCTATATGCCTCACATTTGGAATAAAACAAAAAAAGAAATTTAAAAAATCACAGTGTAAACTCTATTGGAAACTTTCTTGAAATGTCTCTAAGCATATGTGTAATTAAAAGATAAGTTGTCAGCATGTTTAAAACATCAACCCCCAGAAAAGTACATGTGCCTCCCAGCAGAATTTGTTCTAAAGTTAAGTAAACATTTAATTAAATAAATAAACAAAATACTTCCCATAACTTGGATGAGATTAAAAAAAAGGCAAACTTAAATTTGTTCTCAAATTTGTGTCTCAATTAGCTTTCCCAAATTGAGCAGCAGTGATTTCTCAGCATGAATTCAGAGTAATGATGGCATCACAGCGAAACCAACACATTTAATTCAGATATTTTTATTGGATATCAGTTTTTGTTCTTCCAAAATGATACCAATGATTAAAACACCAATACTGGTTTAGATCTGAAACTTGGTCGGGCCCTAACTGACTATTTGTGTTTACTATATTTTTTCCACAGACTGTGAATGGAGGGAGTGTTACGTCATTTGTTTGTCTGTCAGTTAGCAAGATAACTCCAAAAGTTATAGATGGATCTTGATGAAAATTTCCTGACGTGTTGGGAGTGTCGCAAGGAACAAATGATTAGATTTTGGTGATGATCCGGAAGAGATCCTGGATTCTGGATCACTTTGAAATGTATTCTTCATTTACCACAATGACAAATTTCAAACCCGAGTTAGATGGTAAGCGATAGATTGTAAGTGAGCTAATGGTAAGCATTAGCTTATTAATTTCAGTTATTGTTTATGGGTGTACAATTGATGGAGTTTATTCCAGCTACCATAGGTCAAAGGTCAATACACTCTGGACATGATGTCACTTCATAGGGCGGCTGTGGCTCTAACCTTAACCCAAGACACTGAACCCTAATTTGTCCCCAGTAGGATCAGGCAGCGCCAGTGTATCGGCAGCAGCTGTTTACTGTTGTATGAGTGCGTGTGTGTGAATGGGTGAATGTGAGGAATTGTAAAGCGCTTTGGGCACTGACTGGTGTATAAAATGTGCTATATAAGTACAGTCCCTTTACCATAACCAGGGCTGAAATAGGCAGAAAAACATTTCATCCATACACAAAGAAATCAAGCTTACAATGCAAAAATCTAAATCTTACCAAGTGTATTTTTGTCATCTCATCACACTTAAAATCAGACAGAATGACCTAAACAATAACTTTTCATCCAGATTTAAGAACTGATTTTTGGACAATAGATATGGAAAATCTAATTTCAAAAATCTTACCAGGATATTTTTCACTTGTTCCATTGGCATATTATTTTTAGCTTGAATTGAGTAAAAAAAAAATCTTGAATTAAGCAAAAAAAATGAAGTAAAAATTTGCCACTTGGGTCATAAAAATGCTGAATACATTTGAAGATGACAATGTCGGAGAGAAATGTTTAATTCTTGCAAAACATAGAGGTCAATTTTTTGTCCATCTCTGATGCAATATTTTTTTTATATTTTTATTTAAAACTAATTTAAATTAAATCTTGCCCTTTGAGTCTGTGTCAGATGGCATTTAGACCTTTAGCTTGAAGTTTGGACACATTTTCAGTTTTTACTACAACCATTGCTTCTGACAAACACTTATGTCATACGTGGAGAAATGTTCATTAGAAATCTGGACCTTATGTGTACAAATGTTGTGAATATAAAGATAACTTTACAGAATACACAAATAAATGAACCACAGACTAATAAAAGTGGGTTTAGCTAAATACAGTCCTGGAAAGGTTTTGGGACACCCTTAAAATTTTACATCTCAAATATAATAATGAAAAATATCTGCTGAATTTTTTTTGTGTTTCAAATGTAGCAGCATCACACAAACAGATGCTTTTTGTGTATTGTTTAGAAGGAAAAAAAATCAAATCTAATGTTGTTTATATAGTGTCACATCATAATAGAAGTTGTCTCATGACACTTTCTATTTAGAGCTGGTCAAAACTAAATTACTGACAGTTCCAACATGTCATGTCCTGGATGTTTTACTGCTAAAACATCCTGAGCATGTGCAAAAGGAGCATGTAGGTTTGGAGAAGGGAACAATACCGGGCAGACTTCAGTGACTTAAGTGATTTTTAATGCCGCATATCAAAAATGCATGGGATGCCCAAAAACCTTTTTCGGGACTGTATGACCCCCTTAAGAAAGGTCCACATGGGCTTCACTCTGTAATTGAGACCCTTTTGTGCTGTCTGGTATATGACCTGCTGGACGTACCTGCAGAGCGGTCCGGTGTAGTTGTCTGGGCAGAGGCAGGCGTACCTGTCTGGTCCGTGCAGGCAGGTGCCTCCGTTTGCACACAGGTGCTTTTCACAAACATCCACCTCCTCCTCACAGTTCACACCTGCATATCCAAATTCACAGCTACATTCGTAACTCAGGCCGTGGACACTGCAGTTGCCATGAACACATGGACCGGAAGCACAGGTGTCCAAGTAGAAGTCGCAGCGTCTCCCGGCCCATCCCTCAGGACAGGAACAGTTGTACAAGTTGAAGAGGTCCTGGCAGTCACCTCCGTTCATACAGGGATTGGGCTCGCAAACAGATGCCCCGGCACAGCCAAGAAGAGCCGAACTTAGGGACGCCTGGATGAACTGTTCCGCCTGCAGCCGTGGGAGGTTCACGTCAGAGGAGCTCAAGTATGGAAGAGCGATACCGCCGAGCTCCACAGTGCTCAGGCATCCAGCCAAAGCCCAGCCGACATCAGGACCCAGGCCCCCCAAGAAGATGTCTACCCCTTGCCTGAGGAAATCCAGGTTGCCCCCTTGACTCCTGGAGATACTAGTTTCCTCTTCTTCGTCATCTAGTACCAGCGTCCAGTGGGACCTTCGTGCCCACGGTGCCGACATGAAAAGGTGGACACTGTGCCACTCCCCATCACTGATGCGCCTCTTGCTACTGAGGCTCACCGTGGACACCCCCCGTCCACTCCTATTCTCCCCAACCTCAATCCCAGGGGTGCTTTGAAGCTCCAGGAACAGGAAACCATCCTGGACAGAGAATGTGATGAAAGCTGAATCCTTCTCTGCGTGCAGGATCGCAGCGTTTCGCTTTCGTGTGCGTATGTCTAAGGAGAGGTTTGTGATGTTACGAGTTATGAGGCCGTTTCCTCTGTAGGACAAAACTGTGCTGTCGTCAAGGAAGGTCGCATTGGAGTAGCCTAAGACAAGGAAAAACACACTTGTTAGATTTGGCAACAACACATTAATGAAAACTGCAATTATTCATATTTAAATTAAAAAGAAATTGCACTGGCACGAGGTTGGTTTTTTTTGGCGAAGCGCAAATGGTATAACATGCAAAACTGCAGTGGAATTCTCTTTTTGCAATTAATGTCATGTGAACAAAAAACAGATGTTGGACATTACAACAAGCGGAGAAGAAGACTTGTAAAACAAACATGTCATAGTATGGATTCCTGAGGAAACTGAAATATGTATTTTATATATAATGAGCATTCTACAACACCGCTAAAACTCCTTCGGGATCCGTTGATCCCTATACCTTTGGAGACTATATAGGGTTCATTTGATCCCTCTGCCCTGGAATGTAGTCTGACCAGTATGCTAATGTGGCCTATGCTATGCTAATAATGAGCCTTCTTAGCATAAGCCTGAAGTATCCCCTCTCAGGTTTTGTAACTTATAGTATTTAATCTGTTGTTGTTTACTGGTGACAATTCTTTCACTTGCCTATGGCATTTATTTATTAGTTTTATTTTATTCCTATTGTATTTTTACTATAAAGCACCCTGTGTACTTGTACTGTGAATGGTGCTATATAAATAGAATTTTATTTACTTACTACTGGTCTTATATCTAACTGGAAGGTTCCTCTTTAGGTGATTCTGTCTTATTTTAAGTGTGATGAGATGTTTAGAGTAAAAATGAAAAAAAAATACACTTGGTCAGATTTACAATTTTGCACTGTAATAATCTACATCTGGTTTGAAGTTTTAGCCCCATGTCCTGTTTTTAGAACCAGTTTTAGAGAACAACCCATATGTATTAGTTCTTCTTCCAAGATGTAAACAACCTTTATCTGTCGTGATTTCAAAAACATTACCCAGCAAAAGACACAATTACCATAATTAAGTGATGTGTTGAGGTTCAAGTATTTATTCCTTCATGAGTTAATCAGTGGCAGAAGGCAACATGACAAATCATCACTAATCCCAGCAAAATAAAGGATAAGCTGACTTCAGGCCAATCTGTCTTTACAGAACACACGTAACATACAGACAGATTGAGGCTAATTTATAAGAGAGCACATTATATCACTTGGTTATATAGAGGATGACGGCAATAGTGAACAAAGGAGGTCAGAGTATGAGTTACGTATATGCAAATTAACCGCTTTAAGTCTGACATATTTATCTAACCCCACTTTTATTGTTCTATGGTCCATTTATTTGTCTATTTGGTCCACAACAGAATATTATGTCTCAACTTATTAATAACACAATTGAATCACAGTGAATCTATTATTTTGTTGAAATTGAACTTTTCTTTTCTTCAGACATTTCAGGTTATTCGCATTTATAGTGTACAATTGCATCGTATTGTTGTATAGTTTGTACATGTAAATATTTTCATAATATAATTTGAAACCCTTGACTTGATATCTTTAGTGTAATTTTTCCGTTTTGAAAATTCACCCTACAGGCCAAATTGAAATGGTCCAATATTTGATGGACGTATCAGCAAATCAATTAGTGTAAAGATGATCAATACAATGATTGGCGGGAGTTTTCCTCTGGGTACACCCTTTAGACTGGACTGAAACATTTTGGGTTTTTTGCAAACATTATATTTCAGTGCGTGCTATTGGATCATGAAGAGGTTTTCAAGCAATATGGTAAAAAAAAAAAAAAAAGGATCTCCCACCCACCTTTAACACCTGAATTTAAGTGCAAGTTAAAACAAATAAAGATAAATGCTAAATTAAGTGGAGGTATTCATTTGACAATAGCACTTAAAATAGTAAAGCTTAAGGTCATTATTTAGTTTGACCTTTGACCCCATGATGCCTTTGTGGTGGACAGTTTTTTGTGTGTTTTTGTTTAGTTTGCATAAAGCTGTGAAAGTCTTGTCCATAAACATGGACAGTAAACCCATAACATTATAAGATCACAGATCAGTCCACATTATAAAACTACGATGATACTTTTTTCATTGTTAAAGCAGTTTGAATTGTCTTGTACATGAAATGTGTTCTATAAATAAACCTACCTTGCCTCATACTGCTTCGTGTCTGTACAGACTGCCGCCATGTGGTTTGGAGAATATTACCTTTCAAACCCTTTGAAAAGTGACTTAAAAAGTGTCCACAAACATGGCCATCATGCATGAAAGGGTTAAAGATTATAAAAGTGAAATAACCAATTTGGTCATTATACTTTAAACCTACAGCCCTAAATTGTATTTATTTAACCTTTTATTTAACCACGAAAGTCCGACTGAGATTAAAAACCTCTTTTTCAAGGCAGTCCTGGCCAAGAGGCAGCAAAAAGTTACAGACCTAGAGAACATATAGCATTACATACAACTATAAAAATGCGCTCTGTCTGTATTTAAATGCAATTAAAGAGATAAGTTGGGGCAGGTTCCAGTTTTTTTTACAGTGTGTTACATGTAATAGGAGCAACAAGCCCTTTTTCCTGGGTCTGTGTGGGCAAATGAAACACAGTGAAAATTGATCGTTTGAGTAGGAATCAACACTTCTCCTTTTGATTAAGTCACAGATATACAGTAGGAGGGAATAATAAATAAAAGTGGACCAGTGTCCCTACCTCCTCGTGGACAGTGGTGGCTATCCAACACAATAATAATGTGTTAATACTCTGTTACACAGGACTGTGTAACCAAGCCTGACCGTGACCTTTGACCTTCACTTACACTCATATCCTTGGTTCAGGATCCGACACTCTGCATCCATGGGACACGGCGACAGCTCACACCATCGGACATCTTCACAGCGGTGTCCTGATGTACTGGGAGGACAGGAGCAACTGAAGTCATCCCACATGGAGAAACACATCCCTCCATTCAGACACGGGTTTTTCTGAGGACAAACAACACACATGTCTGGAACTTCAGGCACAGCTTCAACTGTACATTTACAGCTGGAATATTTGAATCAGGACCATTTCCTCCTTAACTCTTAGATGTTTTACTCAGCCAGGCTTCCACAGGTGGGTCCAAATAACTCCCATTCATCCACACTGGGATTCATTGTTTCATTCATTTTACATTTATACATGCATTAATTTGTTAATTTACGCTGCCAAGACAACTCAAAAACCTATGGGCGTATTTGGCTGAAATTTTCTAGGAATATTGGTGGTGTTTACTCGCAGAAATGAAAGTGAAATTTAGGTCATTTGTGAGCAGGGGATTTTCTAGTTCTGCATTCTCTCATTCATTATATATTCAGTCATTGTAAATGAATCTATTCTTATTCATTAACACCTCCATGTATCAAACACAAAGGTTTTTAAAAAAAACATTTTAAAATTGTTAAAGATGTTAAATAAAAAAACAACATATTTTAAACATGACATTCTTTTCTGAACCCAAATATAAAATAAATGCTTATTTTAACATAAAATAACAAAAGCACTTTAATTTTAGCGCAGGTTAGTATAGTGGAGTGTAAAAAGTTTCTGCAGCTTTTCTAGGACAGGTGAGAAAACCTTCTGTATCTAAGGTGTTTCTTAGACTGCAGGTGTTTTGTTTTTGTTTTTTTCCCTTACACTGCAGGTGTTGTCCCCTGAGCATCCGGCTGTTACGTTTCCCATGAGCTCCAGAGGGTAGGCCTTGACTGAAGCGTCTAGCCCAAAGAACTGCAGCCTCTTGTCGTTCATCCTCAGGTCCTGCAGACAGCCCTTAAAATATCCTCCATAGGCTGAGGTTCTGTTGCTCTCTAACAGACCCCCCACGTACGCAATGTCTCCAGAATGAACCTCCATGCTACTGATGTCCACGTCACCCTGTTTCTCTTCTTCTACGTACAGTGTCATGAGCTCTGTCACCACTTCTAAAATCACAAAGTGGACCTCTCCATCATCGATCGCACTCTCTGATTTCAGAGCCTCGGAGCCGTTGAGCTGAACGCCCACCCTGCCATCCTCTAGCCACAGGTACAGGTACTCACTGCTGGTGTTGTCAGCGAGCGCTAGGAGGAGTCCATTACTCTTTTTTGTACGAACAAAAAGGGAGATGATGAGGTGATCGGTCAGATTATCGGTGACCGTGAACACAGCATAACTCTGAGAGTCCTCATTCCCAAAGCGTGCGGTCACATGCTCTGCAAAAAAAAAAAACAGAATAAAGCAACGTACTATTGATTAAAGATTAGGGGTGGAGAAAAATATGAGTTCAATAATATATTTCAGTATTTAATTTCAACATACTCTATTGAAAAGTAACGTATCGTCATCTGAACCCGCTTTATTCTCACTAGGGTCGCGGGGGTCACTGGGGGCCTAATCCAGCTACAATGGGCGAAGGCGGGGTACACCCTGTATGAGACGCCAGTTCATCGCAGAGCTGAACATATATAGACAAATAATCACTCTCACATTCACATCTATGGACAATTTTAGATTAACCAATTAACCTATCAATGTATGTCTTTGGATGGTTGGAGGAAACCGGCAAAAGTGGCCGGCAAAAACCCACGCGGACACGGGGTATTATGTTTAAGTCTGTTTGTTTGTTTGTAAGCAGGTTTACACAAAAACTACTGGACCAACTTCCATGAAATTTTCAGGAAATATGTAGGGTAGTCCAGAATAGATTCCATTACATTTTGGTGAATGTAGGTCAAAGGGCAAGGTCACAGTCACCAAAAATGTGTTTTTGCAATGATAAGAGATAGGGTAAATCTGCTAAAATGTGTGCGAGAGGGGGCAGGGTTCGTTGTTCCAGGGCACCACTTATTATTTAACACTGTTTTGTTGCATAATAGCTATTTTATCCCAAAGCTCTTTTTTTACCATCTGAAAGAGACTGATGTTAGTTGCATTACTGGGACAGTGCAAAAATATTGGTGAGGATTTGTTTGGTACTCACAACTGGCGGCAGCATCACAAACGATTAAAGGCCCATATTACAACCAACCAGTCACCACCAAATTTTGTTTCTTTTGCTAGTATCAATATTTCCTGAAATTTCCTTGAAATCCTTCAGAACATTTTGAGTTACCTTGCCAACAGACCGACATTAATTCATCATTAAGTCACTCATTTAATCAATTTATTATACAATTATTGCATACAAAAAAAATCGATGATTAATTTGCGAGATAATTTTGTAATAGGACACCCCAGAAGCTCTCCTAAGCTTATAAACAAGAGCCCTTTAGCATGTGATATAAACAATTTACCTTTTCATCATGAATGAATTCAGATGTTCAGAGTACTACAAACACATTTTAAATAAAATATTTCATATCTATCTAACAATGTTCCATTTCATTTTTCATTCATTCATTCATTCATTTTCATAATATTATGGCCATATCCTTGAAATATCACAAGTTAATTCCAAGAACATAATGACTCTTTTTGTGTTTTATTTTAATACTTTACACCTTTATTCTCATAGTGAGAGTTGTTTTGATTACCCCACCCCCAAAGGGGAGGCAATGGTATTGTTTTTGTTTCTTTTTTAGTGTGTTTGTCAGCAACTTTAAACAAAATCTACTGGACCTATTTACATGACATTTTCAGAAAGTTTGAGGTAGATCCCATCAAATGTTGATGAATGGAGGTCAAAGTAATCAAAAATGTGTTTTCACGATGACAAGAGATAGGACAAAATTAGGTAAGCATTTGTGAGGGGTGGGGTGTTGTACCTTTTGTGGCCCTAATATGCTGTTGTACCTAAAAAACTCTGAAGATTTGAAGAAAAACAGACTATAGCGATGAGAAAGAGGAAATTGTACTGAATTAACACCACCGTTCTGCAGATATTAATTACCACAGCCACAGTGCAGGTGGAAATGTGAGCTGTTTTTTTGTGGATATCAGACAGCTTTTGCATAGAGTGGGGATGATTTTATGCCAAATGCAGGAACATTCTCTAATTTACAGCCATGCAAATAGCACAGGTGTACCATCACGGTTTGCTTTGGCAGCCCAGTGAATTGCAGTGAATTGCACCATTTGCACCTGCTTTTGGAATTATGTATTATATTTTTGTCTGCTTTGTCCCAGTTTTAGGGGCACAAATACAGCCCATTTGTGGATCCAGACAATGAGGAGTAATTTCCACCACTATGAACATCTCAATCCGGCTGATAAAAAAAGCAGAGTGGATGTCATTGTAAAGTAGTGAGGAATCATGCCTGTTTTCAGGAAAATCTATCCAACGTGACAGAACTGTTCCAACCCCAGGATTGTATGAGGATTTTCTAGGTAGTGAGTCCTGATTGAGCATTGGTGTGTCTCTTTTTCCAGGCTACGTTGTGGTGATTGTATGAGTGATGGGTTTCAGGTGAACTGGCTTCTTTCATTGAGTGAGTTATTGTGTTTGAGCAGCACTGTCTTCAGCCACAATTCCTTTAATTTCCCTGCTGCAGCACACTAGAAAAAATACCCCTCTAAAAACAAGTTTCAAAAACTAATATGAGTTTTTATTTATTTATTTTGCTTGAATTAAGTAAAAAAAAAAAAAAAGCTGCAAATGGAACAAGTAAAAATTATCTTGTTCTTGAAATCAGATTTTCTAGCTCTATGGTCTAAACACCAGTTACTTATATCTCACTGAGAAGTTACTCCTTAGGTAATTGTATCTTAGGTGATGTGATGTGATGTGTGTGTGTGTGCGTGCATGTGTATGTGTATGTGATTATATGAAATGAGATAGTTGGAATAGAAATGAGAAAAATACAATTGAGATTAATTAAGATTACAATTAAGATTTGGATTCTGTCCCAGTGCAAATGATTCTAAATTCTTTCATCACTCCACATACACTGCAAAAATTAAAAAACTCAGGGTATTTTTCTCAGAGAGAAAGTATTGATATGAAGGTACTGTCAGTAACTCTTGTACATGTTATGGAGTGAGACTTACAGCTGTTGTGCTGTTGGGAACCTTATTGCAGATGCTCAGAATGTCACAACTATCACACGGAGCAGAACTACTGATGTAAGTGCATTCGCTGCTGCTGGATCATACGTTAACAATCATTGAGCTGCACTCGAACCTACCACTGGGCCAGATCACAGCGGATTTGATTAGTGGAAGAAAGTGTATGTGCATGTGTATGATGGGGACTGGTGGTTTTAGAGGTTTCCGCTGGGAAAAACATAATCTAAATCTGGATTTTGATTAAACTTTAAGCAATGATGATCAAGGCAGAACCCATTAGATTTTGAGCAATGAAGGTCAAAGGTCAAGGTCTCACTAAAGGTCAACAGCTAAAACACATCAGTGGGAATATCTCAGGATTCAGACAAGATAACATTTTTTGCATTCACATCGTCTCACCTTCAGACATCAGATGGGTCAACACCTATGGCTTGATCACATAATGTGAATGAAAAAATCAAGCCTTGGTGGAGGTCTGCTGTCTCTGACTGCCTTGTTTAATTATTTTTCTTAGACGACTTGCTTTATATCATTAGTCTGTATGTGGGCCCTGAAGTAATATGATTTTAATGCCCCTGTTTTAATGTATGTCTTCTATTTAGTTGCTGTTTTCACTACAGAGATGTAAAAGAAATTAAATGTAAGATCTGAATTATGTTGATAAGTCATGATGATTTTCTATTTTTAACTCGGTGGAGGAAATTAACTGTCAGTGCTTTACAGGGTCTCTGCGGATCCTTAAAAAGTCTTATTTACAATATGTGGTTTTTAAGGTCTTAAAAACCATTATATTTCATAATTTTTTTAAGTATGGCATTAAATTTCACATAGGAGGTATTACATTTCGTCTGGGTATCCTATGGTTAATGAGATTTTTTTCCACGCTAGTTATTTATTTAGCTAGCGTCATAGATGGAAGCTCTATCATAGAGCTGTTGTGTGTCTAATAGTGCAGGAATCACACTCCAGGGGGCAGTGTGTCCTTTTTGCCAGCATTTACGCCATTGAGTAGAACAGACGAAGAAGAAATATGAAGCGCTATATGAAGTATGTCAGAAAGACATTACGTTAGGAACACTGGGCTGTAAAGGCCTTGACGCTCACATGAAGGGGGAAAAGCATACAGGCTAGTCAGGCAACAATGGTCCCAATGCCAATGTTCACCCCAACAGTCACAAATGCAAGTATAACACCAGCTTTGCCTTTAGTGTCTGGATCCCAGCACAAGTGCTTTAGCTGCATTCGCCCCAACCACTATGCTAAAGGCAGAAATACTATGGGTTCTGCAACGATATGCTTTGAACTTAACCTAGTGTACTTTTTTTTTTACTGTACATATTTGTTTCCGTGGTAGTGGTCTTATTTTTTTTATACTCAAAGGTCTTAAAATTGTCTTAAAAACCATTATATTTACTGATCAGAAATGTGCAGAGACCCTGCTTTAAGGTCTTTGTTAAAGAACAAAAGCAGAAATAGGAGAATTAAACTGCCACCAGCCCACATGTGTGGAAGGACATGCTCAGCACTTTCCACTGTGGGCCGGTCACCTTAGAACACACCAGGACACCGACAACATGCACACATCTAGTCGGAATCACATGAGTCACATGATGTAGGTGTGAGTATTTATATACTGTAAGAAAATCTATATAGACTCTGGGCTTACCTTCCTTAACTGACAATAATCCAATAGGTGCATTTAACAGTCCAGGCGAGTATTTTTCCAGAGCAATTACACTTATTTTTCCTATTCCCCATTCAGATTCTAATGCACTAGTCATCGTTTTCCAAACTACTGCTGTAGAGGGGGCCATTATCCTGCATGTTTTTGAAGTAGATTCCCTTACATCCTTAATCCACAGCATCAGCTAAGAGGATCTCTGCCTCTGACCTTCACTGTGGCTCCTGCTTCACAGTTGTACATCAGGAATAAAGAAAGTTAGTTAATCACCCACTCAGGAAGTCAAGTCAGAGTGACCTGGCACACTTCACTGTCAGACTAAATCTCAATTCATCAGTTTGTTGGTGCTTACAGGAGTGAGTAAATTTATCTGGCTCGCTAATTGGGGAAGCACGTAAACCAAAAATCTTCTGTTACTATTTGGCCCTTGGCATTAACAGAAACTAATTGACCATCTGAACTATTAAGTTAACTATAATTTCATGTCAGTCCTTGGGAACTCACGTTGTTGATTCAGTGGTGTCTGTTGACCAGCCCATTCTTGATGTGTTACAGTTCCAAGCTAATGGCTCACAGTACAAATCATTAATTTGCATGGCCTGTAAGATATAAGTTATATTGCTACTAATTTTTGGTAACAAAACCTGTTTTCTTTTTTTGTGTATGTAGGAAAACCAATTTTTCTTTGCATTTGCAAGTCTACAAAATATCTGATTTTGCCAGATTGAAATTGAAAGCAACCTTTACCAGTCCAAACAGTACTTATTAGCACAACACCTGTATGGGAATCAAAGGAAGCACCACCAGAGGCTGACGATATGACCTGGCAATTTTTATAGATGAGTGAGGGACCATTTACTGGATGTTTCATTAAACAATGACATAATATTTTACCAGAATTTATACGCATATCATAGCCCAGGGGTGGCGAACTCCAGACCTTGAGAGCCATAATCCAACATGTTTGAGATGTTTCCCTCTTCCAACACACCTGACAGTTATCAGGCTTCTGCAGAGCTTGATGATAGACTCATAATTTGAATCAAGTGTGTTGGAAGAGGGATACATCTACTGTACAACATTGTGGCTCTCGAGGATTGGAGTTGGCCACCCCTGTCATAGCTGAACAGAGACGGGTGTGCAATTACTGACGTCGGCATGGCATGCATATTCAATCGAATTTCGCCTACTGTTGCATTTTCATATAAACAAAGATTTCCTCCTGAAAACACTCGTCTAAATGGGGATGAAAAATTTAAGACGAGACGCCACTTTTGCGTCTTCTGTTTTCATCGTCACTGTATACTTTTTTTAAATGGAGTCCAACAGCGGGCGGTGGTGCAGTGGTTAGTACTCGTGCCTTACAGCAAGAGGGACCCCGGTTTGAATCCCACACCAGACCTTTCTGTGTGGAGTTTGCATGTTCTCCCCATGTCGGAGTACTCTGTTTTCCTCCCACCATCCAAACACAAAATACACTTGGTAATACTCTTATTTTTTGCAGTGTTGTGGTTAGTTGGACGGATGTGATCATTAAACAGCCAGTTTGGAGGCTGGATCCCATTACCGTATTAGTACTTTATTTTACTAGGTAAGATTTCAATATTTTCCAGTGTATATGAAAATATAACAGAGAGCCTTTGTGCCACAACACTATATTTTTTTCTGTCAGTGGATCCAAGTAATTTTGGTGCTTAACTCTAACCAATAACATAAAAAAAGCCTTAAATTGAATAAAAATGGAAAATGAAATCTCTTACAGGATATTGAAACCTAATACTGGGTGTGAAAAGTCCCTTCCCTGCCTGTTCTTTTTCCATCTTTCCCGACTGAAGCTTAAGACACATACCCTTCTCACAGTCCTGCCCCTCGTAAGGCCTCGGACACTGGCACTGGTAGCTCTGCCACAGGTTGACACACTGTCCTCCATTTTGGCAAGGCACGTCCAGGCAGCGGTCCCTGGTTCTGCATCCAGGGGACACATTTACAGCCGACTCACTCAGCAGTTCCTCAGGAATCACCAGCTGCCAGTCCACAAAAACATCCCGCATGCAGCCAATGAACGCTGGAAGTTGAAGCTCTGTGTTGGGGGGATGGGACTCCTCAAGCACTCCCCCGATGAAAGTGTCAGTGAAAAGAGGCAGCACTAATCTGGGTAGGGTTTGGACCGGGGCCACCTTGTGATACATTTGCTTGCCATAGCTCTGAGCAACATCCAACAGTTTCAGGCTGAGCATTCGATTTCCAAGCACGGCCTCCACAGAATGCCACTCTCCATCTGTGACATTGTATGGAAGCTCCAGAACCTGGCTGGGGCTCTCTGATGTCTCCTCCCCGGCAGAGGTCTCTTCACTCAGCGTGAGGCCAAGCTGCCCCCCCTCCAGCACCAGACCCATCAGCAGCCCCCCAGCACTCCTCTGAAACAACAAGGCCCGGGGAAGAACTGTCTTGAAGCTTAAGGTGATGTTCCAGAACGCTTCCATGTCTACCAGGAGGTTATGGAACAGCAAGTGGCCTTTACGCTCAAAGGAGAAGGTGGTGGGGGTCTTGCAGAGGGGGCCGGTGTACCCAGACGTACAGGAGCAGGTGTAGCCGTGAGTCCCGTTGAATAGGAATGGAAAGCAGGACGCTCGGTTCTGGCACTCATGACCCTTACAGCCCACCAGCCTCACATCACAGTTGGGACCCCCGTAGAAGACCCCACTGGGGCTGTGCTTGAGGCAGTGGCAGGTGTAACCCCCTACAGAAGCCTCGCAATGTCCCCCATTCTGGCACGGGCTGGAGTCGCACTGGTTTATTACCTCCTGGCAGAGGGAACCTGTCAGCAGACGAACACACAGTCAATTATTCATACAGGGATTCGTCTGGTCCCATGTTTCACTCTTATGATACTCAGCTAGTAACTAAATGGACACTCCAACCCCATACTGGCTAAATTAGTTTACAATCATATAAAAATATACTCTGTTACTCTGTTTGGGCCTCTTGCCATGTCATCATTGTAAGAAGAAGCCGTTCTCAATTGAGTTTACCTGGTACAATAAGTCTAAAAAAGTAAGTATGTTTAATGATTGAATCCAGCCAATGAACCCACACACTGCAAAAAAATACCAGGTGTATTTTTTTAAAATTTGTAGTCCAAACATCACTTTTAAAATTAGAAAAGTACTCTGAGAGCAAAGACCTCCGCCAAGAGATTGAAGTTTTTTTTGTTTGTTTTTTCCACTTAATTCAAGATTTATTTGTTTTTGCTTAATTCAAGCAAAAAATGTGCAAATGGAACACATTAAAATTATCTTGGTAAAATTTCTTAAATCAGATTTTTCATATCTATTGTCTATAAATCAGTTCTTATATCTGACTGAAAAGTTCCTCTTTTGGTGATTTTAAGTGTGATATTTGAACTAGAATTGAGAAAAATACAGTTGTTCAGATTTGTATTTTTACAGTGTCGTGTACAAGGGGTTAAAAATTGGAAACTGAACTGGATTTAAGTGAATCTGAAATAACAATATTGATGAAATGTCAGAGAATCAGTGCATTGCATGCGCTGAGGTTAACCTTCCTAACACTAACCCAACACACTGGATCAGAAATGTTCACTTGCCATCTAACAATAAAAAAACTGCCTATTATGTAATCACATTACAAGGTAAACCTGTGTGAATAACAGATTTGGCAACATTTCAACAATTGCCTCATGTACAGATTTAGAATGTTAGCCCATTGGGTTGAGGGGGTATTTGGGGCAGACAATGCTTTCCCTTGTTTGGGTTCAACAACACCTCTACAGGTTTGTTGTAAAAAGAATCAAAATCACTTTGCAGAATGAAAGAAACAATACGCAGGTCACATTTAAAAACATAGTTATAAAATATCAGTGAGGAAAAATAAAAATAAAAAAATAAATCTAAGTGTAAGATAAAAAACTATCTGCTTAATTTCTGCTAAAAAAAAAAAATAATAATGTCACGCTGTTATTATTTTTTTAATTGCACAATGTTATTTAAAAGCTGTATGGCAGAAGGAAAAAAACTGTTCCTGAAGCTGGCAGTTGTGTACTTTAGGCTGCCGTACCTTCTGCCTGAGGACAAGATTTTATTATTATTTTTGTTTAATTCAAGCAGAAAAATCTGCCATTGGAACAAGTGAAATTCGTCTTGGTAAGATTTCTTGAAATAACATTTTCTAGATTTATTGTCTAGAAATCAGTTCTTATATCGGACTGAAAAGTTCCTCTTTAGATTATCATGTTTTATGTTTAGTCTGGTGAGATATTTAGACTAGACATGAGAAAAATACACTTGGTAAGATTTAGCTTTTTGCAGTGTATGTAAACTTGCATTCAACCAGCCGCAACAGCATTACTTCATTTTTATTTATTTTTTTACCAGAAAAATGTGTATTTTAGTTGTAGAGAAAACCACTCTCGTACTCCATGGTGCGTAAAACAGGAAGTTAATGAAAAAAAAAAGAACATTTTGTGATATATCATCTATAAATCAAACAAAAAAAAAAGTAATTTCCTGTAAGCAATCCAGAAAGTATCTATCAATCAATCCTACACACTCCGTTATTACAATATTTTTTTTATATATATATTGTGCAGCCCTCATACTAAATATCCATTACCTAATACTGAGGCCTAAACACCTACCAGGACAGAAAAGGGTATTTTATGTTGTTACCTGTTGCAAGCAACAAAATCCCCCAGGTCCATGGTGCAGGCGTCCACATCATGCTGTCAGTCTTTCCACCAGAACAGACCCAAACTTAACTAACTGCACCATATTAGTGTCTGTGTTTACAGACCACAGCAGTGGACGTCTGCTCCTCTGTAGCCACAGAGGCTTGAATAGCTCCAGTCAGGAGACCAGTAAAGCCAGATCCTGGGGATTAAACTAATGCTATTTGGCCACCTTAGTGAGTCAGTGCCACTGCCACTGGTGGGGAGTCAGTTTATAGAACATGATTCTCAGCAGGCAACAGCTCACAGCCCTATGTAACCTGTTTGTGTAAGAGGGAAAACTGGAATATTCTTCTTGTGCAACTTCACTTATTTAATGTCACGTGTCAACTTAAGCCATAAAGACCTGACGGTATTGACTGATCTAAAATGTTTACCACTTGTTGATCCATTAATTCTATCAATGCATGTCAGTAATTGGTGTAAGATATAGTTACTCATCTTTTCGCAGTCATCAGATATGACCCTTTTTTTTAATCATTTTGTCTTTTTGTCCAATTTTATTAAGTTCGTGGCCTTACGTTGCTTATTTTTGCCTTTACTTATTATTCAATTTTGTCCCTTTTATCCATTACTTTGGCTGTTTTTGTTAATTTTGTTGCTTGATATCCTTTTTGTTTTACTTCATTTTTGTCTTTTTGCTTTTATTGATTTGTGTTGATTTTATTGAATATATATTAATCAAGTACCTCCGTCATTGCTCCAACTCTATGGATTTTTACTATTGAATTAATGTTGTAAAAGGTGAATGTATTTCCATGTTAACTATGGATCCTCTGAACGTCCAAGTGCGTCATATCTGATGACCATGAAAAGAAGAACTGTATTTTACACTAATTATTTACATGTATTGATAGAATTAGATCAATAGTTAAGTACTTTAGATCAGTGTTCAGTGGTTAGTGATGGGTGTTTCTGGGTACGTGTGTTTAAGATGCAGTTTGATGCCCCTCCAGTCTGCCCGCCGTCTGTAGACCTGCAGACCTGTACCTGTGGTTCCTGGAGGACAGCTGCAGACGTATCCTTCAGCGTGCTGCAGGTGGAAGTGTTCAGGCAGCAGAGGTTCGCTGCCGTACAAAACCTGCCACGACCTCTCAATGCACCGGCCTCCATTTGCGCAGGGGCTGCTGGAGCATTCGCTGATGTCAATCTCACACTGACGCCCCTTAAACCCTGACACCGTGAGGAAGAGGAGAGGATTATGGGTAAATTTGACAGCACATTTTCAGATATAGACAGATGAATCTGCACAGTTTTGTCAGTATTTGGCTGCTGGGTAAAATCTGACTTCTGTGGAATAAGAAAATGTCTCAAAAATGAAAAATACTTAAACTGACATTTTTTCAGTTACTTTTTTTCATTTTAGATGGTTCAAGAATCAGGTTCAGTCCAGGTCTAAATATAAGTGACAAATGAGAACTTTTGTTATGATGTAATGCTAAATAAACTTTAAAAACCTCATAGATAGATAGATGTCACTGAACCGTTCAAAACAGACATTTTTGTTTTATTGGGGTCAGGCCGGTGAATTATTATTATTATTATTATTATTATTATTATTATTATTATTATTATTATTATTATTATTATTATTATTATTATTATTTATTTATTTATTTATTTATTTATTTATTTATTTATTTATTTATTTATTTATTTATTTATTTATTTATTTATTTATTTTAATCAGTTACTAAAAATTCCCAAGGTTGAAAAACACTGTATTTCTGGATCAAAATTCATTGAACAGTTCAGATCATTTAAAGCTTTTGGTCTCCACTGAGGAATTAGGTCTTTGACAGTGAAAGTTCTTCTTTCATAAATACTTACCTTACTCATCATCTAGTGTTTGACTTATTCTATTCTGGTCTATTCTAATAAATCATCATCATCTGTTTTTCTTCACTCCTAATAGATTCATACATCAGTACAATGTTGCACAGTTGTTTTGTATTAACAGAGTATATAAACATTGAATTGACTGTACCTGGCCAACATTCACAGGTGTAGTTACTGTGGTTGTCCTTACAGATGGCGCTGTTGAAGCAGGGTTCAGAATGACACGGTGGCAGCGGCGCCTCACAGAGTTCACCAGTGAAGGCAGTGGAAGAGCAGTCACAGCTGAACCTGAGACATGAAACACAAAACACAGTCAGACAGTGATTACATACCCCCCCCCCCCCCCCGAAAGATATGTGTGTGTTTCACTTATTTGTCTTGTCATTCTCTTCAAACGTCCACTTTCTTATTTGTTCCGGTTAGTCACATTTTATTGTGACATTATTTGTAAATGTAAATAATTTCAGAATGTAATTTCAATACAGGTTACAGTTTATTTATACAACCAGAAAGCATTTGTAATAGGAAGAATATTCTTAAAATTGCAATTTATGTATTTACTTATTTCTTTTTGAGAAATTTCAGGTTTTTCATATTTGTTCAGGTTATTTACATGGTATTGTGAAAGGAAGTATTTTGATAATGTAATTTGACTTTATCCACATTAGACCAGGTGAACAGGAAGAATAAGGATATAAAACACCTAGGTTTTTAGAAGGGTGTTGAGGTCAGAACAGTGTGGGCTTGTGGGAGGGAGATCCAGAGGGTTGGAGCAACAGCACGAAAGGATCAGTCCCCCCCAGGTTTAGGTCCTTGTTTTTAAAGGCGGGGTGAGGAGGTGAGCAGAGGAGGATCAGAGGGTGTGGGAGGGGGCAGGAGTAGGTCAATGAGTTGGGGGGGGGGTCGAGGGCTTTATGGGTGAGGAGGAGGATCTTCAATGCTATTTGTTGTTTGACAAGCAGCCAGTGGAGATGTTGGAGGACAGTGATATATATGTAATTTAGATGTACGATAAATGAATATTAGATGAAGTGTTTGTTCTGTTCCAGTGTGAGTCGGCCTCCACCGGTGCTGCAGTACTTACCCATTGACCCCGTCCACACACACAGCTCCGTTCTGGCATGGCTGCGCTTGGCACTCGTCAATGTTGATTTCACATCGGTGTCCTTGGAAACCAGGCGGGCAGGTGCAAGTGAAGCTGCCAGCGTAGTCAAGGCAACTGCCGCCATTGAGACACGGCTGTGACTGACACTCGTCAATCTCGACCTCACAAGAGCCGGCTGTGAAAATCAAAGCAATGCAGATGTCAGAGGTCAGACACAGACGAGGCTTCATATGTCCTGGACTGGTCTTTCATGTCAGAGTGAAGCAGCTGCAGATATACAGACCACCTTTGTTGTCGTTCTTTTTTCAGTGTTGACATGAACATATGTATTTATCTTCACCACATACAATAAGTAAATGCAGCAAATATGTGCACAGCCTTAAAAGAACCACAAAAAATGTGTTTTAAAGGTCAAAGTTACTATTTTGTTTGACCTCTGTCTGAATGGAACCTGATTATTTTGTTTATTGTTCAATTTGCTCAGTATTTTACTTTTTTGTTGATTACTTTGTCCAGTTTGTTATTTTCTTTCAAATTTTTGTTCATTTAATTAATTCTTTTGCTCATTTTATTGATTATTTTATTCTTTTTGTTGAAGAATGATTCCAATCCGGAAGCCCCCAGGATGAAGTTGCAAAGTCCAAAAAATGACACTGAAGATCTTAACAATCAAGGGTGTCAAACTGGTTTTAGTTGAGATTCCACATAAACAAAAATATGAACTAAAGTAAGATAACGTCAATAATAACCCCCCCAGATTTTCTTTTTGGTTTAATGTGGGGGAAAGCATTCCATCATGCCTATAATGACAAGTCCAATTTTGTTTTCTTTCTTTTATAGCATTACTTTCTGAGAAAATATTAACATGAACCAACTAGCCTTTGTGTAAAATGTGAATAACCTAAACAACATGACATGTCTAGAAAAATAAGTGCAATTTAAAAATTCTGCTTGTTACTAAATGTTTTGTGCCTTTGTTGATCTAATATATAATTAACATGAATAACTGATAAGTTGAGACAGAATAGTTTTAAAATTACACTTATTTTTCTTGAGAAATGTCATGCTTTTCATCTTATTTGATCAGATAATTTTTAAATGCCAATATTTTCTTTATTTTTGGGGGGAGATACACTCAACCAAAATTGAAGTTGTCATTTTTTTTTAGATTCTTATGACGGTATTTTACCAGTCTGACCCACTTAACCTCTAAATCTGACCAAGATCATTTTCTTTTGTGAATCTTATCACAGTGTGATGAGATAATTTGACCAGAATTGAGAAAATACACTTGGTAATATTTTCAGTTTTGCAGTTTACCTGCAGTTCGTAGGTAATAAATATAAATGGACCAATAATTCCCTCCCCATCTAAACCAGTAGATTAATCTTGTATATACCCCAGCCCTGTCACTCACTCACCGGTGAACCCAGGGGGGCACAGGCAGGAGTACGTGCCCACTCTGTCCACACAGGTGCCTCCGTTCCTGCAGGGCTGAGAAACACACTCGTTGACATCGATCTGACAGTGGGAGCCCTGGAACCCCGGCACACAGAAGCAGGAGTAGCTGTCTCCATGGGGTCGACATAAGGCTCGGTTCTGGCAGGGGTTTGGGGAGCAGTGGTCCAGGGGTGAAGGTGAAATGTCAGCAGATGAACCTAAAACACACACATTTTGGTTTCCATGCCTTATGAGGACCAAGTTTTTAATCAAGTAGCCATTGGTTCGTGAGTGTAAACACATCTTTTTTTAAAATGAAATAATAATAAATAATGCAAATTAGAAAATTAACTTAACTTAAATATTTTTCTGCTGATATTTCATGATAATATTGAAATTGTGAACATTTTAAAGCTGTCTGAAAATGTTTTCCCACTATTCTACTTCTATTTGCAGATTATAGTCGACATATTAAATTAATTTGTTTGGGGTTACCTTTATATGAGGGAAGCATTGGTCATTATAGAATGAATTGTGGACAAATTGTGACCTCTTTAACATAGGGGTCACAACCCTGTTCCCTTAGAGCCCCTGTTTTAGATGTAGCTCTTTCCAACACACCGGAGTCAAATGATGAGTCTATGATGAAGCTCTGCAGAAGACTGAGAACAACTGTCAGGTGTATTGGAAGAAGGAAACCCCTAAAACAGAATATTAGATCTGTTGGGCCAGGGTTGGTGACCCCTGACTGAACATGTTTATTCAGTCAGGTACTCAGAAACTGAAAGTGTCATCATTCAGTATGGGGCGTGTCCACCTCTGGTTCAAACCAGCAGTGCAACGACAACACATGGAACTAAATCTGATGATCCTGTCCTGAGGATCCCATCACTCAGACTGATTGGACTGATGACACCGCAGACGGCAGGGTCTTCACCACAGCTCAAACCTGTTCAGAACATCATAATGGAACGTTCTCTCTGTTGGATCGTAAGTCATGGTGTTTTCTTCGCTGCCTTTATATCGTCTGTTGACCACGCTTACAGTTACTAGTCAGACTGACTCTGGGCAAGAGATTTGACATTAAGGGATTAGTCCACACATCACACGTCAGGAATGAAAAATAAATACAGCTGTTACTCATCTGAGCAACAACACTGGAAAAAATGTCCCCATAAAAACAAAGGGGAAAAATTTATATGATATTTTCCTTGAAATGAGCAAAAAAAAAAAAAAAAAAAAAAACAGAATTCGCCAATGGTACAAGTAAAAATGATCTTGGTACAATTTCTTGAAATAAGATTTTCCAGATTTATTCTATAAAAATCAGTTCTTATATATCACCGAAAAGTCCATTTTTCGATGACTTTATGTTATTTTAAGTGTGATGAGATATTTGGACTAGAAATAGAAGAGATCCATTTGGTAAGATTTTTATGGGGGTAGCAGCATGAAATGTCATCAGGTCTTCTGTTATATTTAGTTTTATGATGTGGACATAGATGAGAGAGCTGGTTCACCTGAAAAACAGCTTCTATATAATAATGGATTGGATTTATACATCACTTTTTTGGCCACTCAAAGTGCTTTACAATAATTAATTCACTCTTACATGCTGTCTGGTGGTGCTAAATACAGTATAGCCTCAGGGCAGACTGACAGAAACCTCATTCTGCGATTTTGCACCTACGGCCCCTCTAACGACCACCGAACATTCATATACTTTTATAGACCAGTGTGAGTGACACTGGAGGCAAAGTGCGTGAAGTGTCTTGCCCAAGGACAAAACAGACTGACTAGAACAGAGCCAGATTTGAATTGCTAACCCTTCAGTTATTGGACAACCTGCTCTACCAACTGAGCCATGGCCACCCATTATCCCCCTTGAGCCTTGGCTGCCTCATATATACAAATAAATGTGAGATCATAGACTGGCACCAGTGTAGAAACCGTTTCCACTGTCATTGAGCACTTCATGAAGTCTTTAATTAGTATTGAGATCTGGGTTCAGTCTTATGTAAATCAGCACATACCATACATACTAATGAGAGGATTAACAGTTAATCAGAGGACATCTGCAATGCATTCTGGGAGGATTATCCAAACCGGGTGTACATGTGGATTTCATCAGGTGTGTGTTCTCTGTATTATCGAGATTATGAAAAACATTTGTTAAATTCAGTGAAACTACTATCATGCTAAATTGCCACTTGTTGATGGTTGGTTCAGACTAAACTGTGACAGTTGTTTGTTAGATTAGTTCAGCTACTGATGACACAAAACAACAGAAAGCAAAAGTGATTAGTGGTTTTACTATTTTTTAGTCTATACAGAGCTAAACTAACAGAGCTACTGTATAATGTAAACTATCAGCTGATGCAGCACATAAAGATTAGAAGACAATGTTATTTTAAATCAAAATAAACATCGCGTTTAGTTTTAGTTTGAAAAAATAAAGTCGCAATACCATAATACACATATGCAGAAACAAAGAGTTTATATTTTATTGAGTGACTGCTACAGTTTGTGGGTTGGTTCTTTGATGGTTTTGGTCTTAAGTGTGTTCTGGTTCCAGGTGGTGATGGTCTGTAATATTAATAATATTTAGAAACCCTTTAAAATCATCATTGTGTGCAAAATTAGTATGCACAAGTCAAGTTTTCACAGGTTAAATGTAAAACTGACCCATACTTTTGTTTGGTATTTATACAATCTATAGTTTTGTTATGATATAGTGATATATTTATACAGCCTTGTTACACAGTTAAGTCAGTGGTTCCCAAAATGTTTTTGTTCGTGACCCCATTGTAGCATCACAAATTTCTTACAAGCTCAGACATTCAAAATAGAGACCATTTTTGGCTAAAATTAACTTGTTTTTGATCATGCACAGCAAAAATCCTCATATTACCAATTGTATTTTTCTCATTTCTAGTCCAAATAGCTCATCACACTGAAAATAACACAGAATCACCTAAAGAGGAACTTTTCAGTCAGGTAGAACTGATTTCAAGAAATATTACCAAGATAATTTCCCTATTTTTTTGCTTAATTTTAGAAAAAGTAGATTAATTAAAAGAAAATAAAATGTAATTATTAAATGGTAAATGGACTGTACTTATATAGCGCATTTTATACACCAGTGGGTGCCCAAAGCGCTTTACAATTCCTCACATTCACACACACACACACACACACACGCATAGACCTGCTGCCAATACACCCAACTGGGAGCAACTGAGCCACAGCCACCCCATTATATTAGCTAATTTGAATGAAGTATGTGTGTGCCAAGCTAAAAAAAAAAAAAAAAGAACCAGAGCTGTTAAACTGATTTTTATTCTTCCTACAACATTGACAATAATATTCAATTCTATTCTAAAATGCTCAATATCAATGATTAATAAAGAGGATATCGGTTAAGACTGTTTATTTTTACATTATTTTTCTTTCTTATTCATAACAATTGACAATTGTTGCACATTAAGTTCACTTTATTTTGTTATTAACCACTTTTTGTCTTGAGGAACATTTGCCCTGTGACCTGGAAACCAAACTTGAAAAGTCTGACAGAACTGATTCTCCGAGAAAAACACTCATCCTCTTCCTGACTTTTTTTTAGTCAGTCATATATCATGTCAACCTTGAAGCTCACTCCCCACAGCGTTAACACATGCAAGAATCCTTCAAAGACAAATAGCTGCCAGCGAGGCGTCTGTAAATTGCCATCCTCAGAGCAGAACAAATGGAACCGGTTCAGATGTGATGAGTCTTCTACTCTGTGGAATGTGAAAAGGGCCACATCAGCTGAAGTAGCATTGTTTATGTTAGATGGATTGAAATCAGACCATACACTGCAAAAATCAAAATCTTACCAAGTGTATTTTTCTCATTTCTAGTCCAAATTTCTCATGACATTTAAAATAAGACATAACCACCCAAACATGAATTTTTCAGTGAGATATATTAATTGATTTATAGACAATAGATTTGGAAAATTTAATTCAAGAAATCTTAAGCCAAATTTTTATTTGTTCCATTGGCAGAGTTTTATTTATTTATTTTCCTTAATTCAAGCAAAATGTCTTGTTTTGTTTTGTTTTTTACTTGTTTTTAGAGGGGCATTTCTTTCTAGTGTATCATACAGTAGAATATATAGATGTGTCAGTACTTGAAACAGCCTGTGTTTTGTGTGATGGTACAAATTAGACTGTTGTGAACCCAAAGACTGAAGTGAAATACCAATAATATCCTTCTCAAATGATAATCAGATGCAGTAATCATCGCTCAAGAGCCCAATCAGGTGGAGTGCAGAGGATAAAAGATGTAGAGGAGCCCAATCACAACTGATGCCTCACATTCACCAGCCCAGGCTCCAATCTTCGTCATTGGTGGAGGTCAAACTATTTCACAGTCAACAGCTTATGTATGTCTAGACTTAGGACTCAGCATGACAGGGGTTCAGGCTGAGTACCCCAGGGGTCTGGGGGAGATCTGAGGCAATGCATAGATAAGCCTCGTAAACTAGACAAACTTGTCTGGCGGCCAACAATATTTTTGCCTGGTGTATTGGTCTAGACTCGCTCAGCCTAGCATTCGCCACACCAGGCTAAACCAGTCCACCAATCACAATGCCAGGTTTGTTTGTTTTTCCCTGTGTGAGTATTTGGGGGCAGGGTTTGGCAGGATGACGACACAGCCCTGCAACAGTGGGAACAGCACAACAAGGAAGATGGCTACAGCTAGAGAGCAGCGGTGGTTTGACTCAGCTTTGGAATGGGTTTTAGAAGACTTCAACTGGGGTTTTTCCTGAAAGAAAGAAGGATGTTTTTGCTGTTTTGCCGACTGGTTATGGCAAAAGTTTAATATACCAGCTAATTTTATTGTCCGTTTACTTTTGTCAGCAACTTTAGTCAAAACCTATGGAACTAATTTCCATGACATTTTCAGGAAAGGTGTGAGGTGTAGGTCAAGGATCAAGGTCACCAAAAATGTGTTTTTGCCATAAGAGATAAGGAAAATCATTCCTGTATACTCAGTTTAGCATATAGCTTCTTGTTGCTCTCACTGTTGAGATGCATTGATACCAGAACCTTTAACTTGTGTAGGTCACAGTAAAGGTCAAAATCTAATTTTGGGTAAAACTTCAGCATTTTTCATCTTGGAGACTTCCAACACAATGCTTGTCTTTCAATTATGCATCTTGTGTGTATAATCTTTGACCTATTGTTGACCCAAGAGATCAAGGGGTCACAGGGCTGATACCTAAAAACCTAAAATGGACGGTAATGGAAAAATAAGTGGAGATAGACTTAGAGTTGTTACTGTTATTGACAGATGAGAAAGCAGCCATAGGCTTCTTCATAACCTTTGATCTTGAGCAATTTTGAAAGATTACATTTTACATTTTGAGAGAGAGATGTCCATTAAGAGCGAAAACAAGACGCAGGGTTTGTACTACCTGGTACCATTTGTTTTGTCTGTTTTTGTTTATCAGCAACTTCATGCAAAAAACTACTGGGTCAATTTTCAGGAAAGGTGTGAGGTGGTCCAGAATAGATCCCATTAACTTTTGGTGAATGTAGGGCAAAAGTCAAGTTCACCAAAACATGTTTTCACAAGGATGAGAGATAAAGCAAATCGGGTAAAATGTTTGGAGGAGCAGGGTTTATTTATGGCTGGGAACGCTTAGTATATTATTATTATTATTATTATTATTATATTATTATTACTGTTAGAAGGTAACCCATAAAGACCTTGTGCTACATTTGTTACAGTTCCTAGATTATCTTTATATTTAATGTTTCTTAAATGGTACCTGTTGTGATTATTCATTGCTGGCTATTTGTTTATTTCAATATATAACATTAGAACCAAACAAAGATGTATTTAACGGTGTCACCTTTGAGACCAAGCTGAACCCAGACTCATCTCTGGAGTTTCTAACAAAAGAACACATTAACTGTACATATATATCCTGAGCAAAAAAATATATAATTCTCCCTTTGTGCAGTAGTAATCTCTACACCTGTTTTGTCTGCCTCTGTCCAGAATAATATACATTATATAGACTAAATGTCTGTTAAAATTAACCTATATTTAATACATAGTATACAAAAGTATTACATAATCATAAACAAGTTAATTTTAACAACAAAAAAAGTCTCTATTTTGAATGTCTGGGCTCAACAGAAATGTGATGTTAAAATGGGGTCAGGAGCCTATAAAGGTGGTGAACCACTGACCTATGATGTGTTCTAAATCCTTAGAGCAGATTTTGTGGAGTTGTGCTGGAGCCGCTGCTCTTTCCTGTTCAGTGGATTGAAAGCAGAGCCTGTTGCTCATTGAGCCTCAGCTCCAGTCCACCACACTTCCCCTCCCTCAGCGTCTAAGCCTTTTTCAAATGCAAATGTCTTCTTCTGTCTGCCTTTGTTGGGTCCTATCTGAAGGTCTTCAAATGACCCACGTGGGCCACCTGACATGTACTGCATCTCTGCTGATGCATGTGGCTGTTGCATGTGTCTGTGCGTTTGTTTCCGTGGCGATAAGAGGAAATGTTTGAAGGCTTTTCTGTAGAGCCTCAGTGATGTCCCCCTGTACACCCCACTCCTCTGCTTTGTCTAAGAACTTATCCACCAACCCAGACCCCAACCCCCCTGCCATGGTACTTCCACTATCACATGGGGGGGGGGGGGGGGGTGTCACTACACTACCCCCCCCTCTCTCTGTCTCTCTCTCTTTCTCATTGTTGGACCCTTTTCTTGTCATCTTTAGCCATTCTGTCTTCAGTAATGCTGTCATCTCTTCACAATCTTGTAATTGAAATTCCAAGCATGAACTGGATAAAAATGCAAGCCAGTTACTTCAAACACAAAGCAGCTATTAATATATACACAGTTTAGCAGCTTGAAGGGCTCTGATAAACTTTTAAATGGATGTAAAATTATCATAACAGCTTATCAGTTTTGTTCAGTGGAAATTAAAGGATGCATCTCCAGCTGGATTCATTAGCATCTATTTGCATGTTAAATGAGAGGAATGTATAGTTAGATCCAACATAACATAGAAAAACAAGCAAAGTGATTATTATTTTCAAAAATACTCAAGCAGTGCTATGGAGTAGAAGACAAGTCACTTACCATCTATCACAAACAGTGATGAGATGACAATAAAGCAGGCAAGTAGATGGGAGGTACGATACTGAATTAAATCCATAATAATCTGTACATCTGTAGCAGGACATCATCCTGCTCGCTTTCAGGCAGCTTGTCATGCGCTTCTGCCTGCGTCGTCTCATCTGTTGTCAACTCCAGAGCCACTTCACGCCACTTCTCTGCTCAAGCGCCATCAGGAGCCTCCATCACACATGACATGAAAAGACCACAGCAGCGTGGTGTTCAACAGGCTCCACACACACACCCCCACCCCGGGTCCACATGGGAGGTAGAAGGAGGGGGAACTGGGCAAATCACTTCAAATATCCCTACCCTTATGAAGACAATTGAATGGCAGAGATGCTGTTAATGGTGCAAACATTAGATTATAAAGGCCTACGCTGGAAAAAAAAAAATCTAAATCTCATCAAGTGTATTTTTCCTCATTTCGAGTCCAAATATCTTGTCACACTTAAAACAAGACAATCTCCTGAAGAGGAACTTTTCAGTGAGATATAAAAACAGAGTTTTAGTAAAATAACAGGAAAAAATAAAAATTACATTATAGTAATGTAACAATTCCTTAAAGGGCTCATATTTATCTAAACCCACTGTTATTAGTCTGATTCATTTATTTGTGTATTTAGACTGATAGTTTCATACAGTTTGAATTTGAACGCTCCACACTGAAAAATCTAAATTTTACTGAGTGTGTTTTTCTCATTTCTAGAAACTAGAAAAGCACTCTGGGAGCACAGACCTCCGCCAAGGTAGACACCCCCCTCGGATCACCACCAAAGTCTAATCATTTCCAGATCTCCTCATTACTAACCTACCATGGAAATTTAATCAAAATCCGTCCATAAGTTTTTTAATTATCTTGTACACAAACAAACAAACAAACCAACGCTAGCAAAAACATTACCTCCTTTGTGGAAGACATAATCACCTAAAGAACATTTCAATGAGATACAAGAAATGAATTTTAGACAATAGATCTGGAAAATCTTTTTCAATATGGGTCAAAATGACCCACAACATCATTAAAGTAATACATTTTTGCAATATAATATAAGGGTTAAAGCCCCTCCCACAGTCTGTCAGTCCTGTTAAAACATTGTAAGTACTAATGGTAGTAGTAGAAGTGGTAGTATTCACAGTAGTAGCACATTACTAACAGTGCCAATAGTAAACAGTAGAAGTAGTATGGTATTACTAGTCATAGTATTAGTTGAAGTAATTGTACTACTACTAATAATAGTTATAATGGAACCACAAGCAGTATTGGTAATAGTACTACTAATAGTAGTAGTAGTTAAAGTAGTAGGATTTACTCTCACTTGGAGGAAGTGGGGCTGAGTGACCCCAGGATGACCTACAAAATCATTAATAACTGGATAAACCAGAACAGCACAAACCATTGCTTCTCATCTCAATAGAAATCTATAGACAGTCTGTGATGATGTCAGAACAAACTATTTCTTGTTTTTACTTTGCACTTAGCCACAACTCAACTGATCCAGCAAGAGGCAAACACATGGGTTACATTTATTTCAGGAATTTTAGGAAATGGTAGTTATTATTATTTTATTTAAATACTTGTGTTGTACCTTTGTAGTCCTGGGTGCAAAGCATACACCTAGGGGACAACAAACTTAAGTGATAGAGGTTCTATTTCAGAGACAACTTACACCTTAGGTGCTTTTCTGGACCTGCATCAGATCTATGTTTCCTAGGATTGGGCCTGTGAGCTTATTGGGGTCTTTTTTAATTGGTTCAAGTGCTCCAATGACAATTGGTATGGTGTATGTTTTCATTCCCCACATTTAAATTTCCAGATCTTTGTATTTTGACAGTTTTTCACAAATTTTGACTGATGTATTTCTATTATTATTATTATTATTATTATTATTATTATTATTATTATTATTATTATTATTATTATTATTATTATTATTATTATTATTATTATTATTATTATTATTATTATTATTATTATTATTATTATTATTGCCTTATCTTCTCACAATTAATGTGTTAATTTGAAGTCTCAAAGGTAATTTTCATTAAATTAAATATCAAGCCGTAAAATCCTCATATGTATTATTCATTATCTCTGGGGTCGGTTTACTCGTTTCCATGACAACGCGTCCAGGAAGTCAAATCTCAGGAGAGAGGAGAGGAGAGCGCGAGCTCAAATAAAACTACATTTTCTTCAAAATGGCTTGATCAAAGTGTCATAATTTCGCCGGTAACTCTTGAATGTGAGGTTTAAGTTGCGATTTCTGGGATGTCTGCAGCTCTGAGGCCCAGTTCGGCACCGGGTTCGTCAAGGCCGCTTCCAGACCCCGACAGAGGTGCGTTCAAGGGCTAATGGGGCAAAAGCAAACACACATGAATGTTAGCTCATCAGCTAAACCTCATGGCTTCTGTGTTTGTTATTTACCACAGGATCATCTATTATTCAGTCAGTGTTTTCATTTACAATCAATTATTGATCACATTTTATTATAATATTATCCTCTGCAAATTGCATTTTTAAGGTACATGTAATTAATAGATCATGTAGATCTTCATAAATGCTTAACCCATAAAGACCCATTGCTACTTTTGTGGAAGTTCCAAAATATTTGTGTTGCTTCTATTTAACACTCCTTAACTGATTTGTCACCATTTATTAGATTATTCTCTGCAATTTGCAGTCATACTGAGGAAAAAAAAAATCAAAATCTTACAAGCTTATTTTTATAGTTTTTCTAGTCCAAATATCCAATCACATTTAAAATCGGACAGAATCACCTGAAGAGGAACTTTTCACTGAGATATAAGAACTGATTTATAGACAATAGATCTGGAAAATCTGATTTAAGAAATCTGATGATAATTTTCTCTTGTTCCATTGGAAGTTTTGTCTTTACTTTTGCTTAATTTAAGAAAAAATATATTATTATTATACTTTTTTTTAGGGTGAGATTTTTTCCAGAACAGGTACTTGACTATATTTAATTCACTGATCATGTAGATGTTCATAAAACCATAGACCTCCTTAAACAACCAAACAACCACCTTTAAGGGACTCGTTAAGCAAAATACATCATTAACTGAATGTACTGTGAAACCAAGTGTCTCCTTTCGCTGTCATTTATCAAACTGCAGATATTCAATACAAGTTTGAGTGTTACTGAAGGCTTCATGTTTACTCTGTCTTTTCTGTACTAGAGCTACACTTTCAAGTTCTCGCAGAAAGTCAAAAGCCGCAGCCCTCAGACATCCACAACCAAGACATCCCAGATGAACTGCTGGTTAGCCTCACCTCCACCATCTGCAACTCAAACTCACTGGCCCATGATGCACATCATCGGCAATGCAAGGTAAGATAAGATATTCCTTTATTAGTCCCACAAGGGGAAATTCCAGGTTTACATCAGCAAGATCATAGCACATAAGAGTTATCACTTCTAGAAATAAGTCAATATTTGTATAATATACAGATTATTTTTTTGTTTCATTATTATTTTAATTTAATATATACCCATTAATATAAATATAAATGATTGCACTGTTATTGGACGGTTCATTGCACAGATTATTGGGAGCAGTTTCTGTTGTGCATTTAAGGACCCTACGATACCTCTCTTTTCCACACTTGGGGTGTCTCATCGTGTCACTAAATGAGCTTCTTAGTGCAGTCAGTGTGTATCAAGTCCTATTCACAGAATGCTGTGCTAGAACAGTGTATATAACAAGGGTGTCAAACTGATTTTAGTTCAGGGGCCACATTCACTACGGTAAAATTTGAAGTGGGTTGGACCAGTAAAATAATAATAATAATTACAAAAATTATTTTTTTGGTCCTGTTAGGGGAGGCTCACTATCCCATAATTTGAAAACCTCTGCTCTATCGTCATGTTTGTAGTGTTAATGTGATTGTCTTCTAAAGGGGTGTGGCTTCAGACGACCAGATGCTGTCTGGCACCACCCACTGGGACGAAAGAAATACAAATACTTCCTAGAACAGCCGCCGTCACTGACTGGAGCTGGCAGGTCAGTTTGAAGCAACCTGCCTCACACTGTTTGTGTTCAGGTCTGGCAGATGCACAGACAGCATGTGGTGTTTTTATTCCCCATACATGTTCAGGTGGTTCAGTGTGATTCCTACATCCTTAAAGTGTTAAAGTCCTTCATGTGTTTTTCATTTGGATGGTTTCCACACAGGGACATTTCCTTCCTGTGTGATGCTTCAACTACACAGAGGAAGACGTTCCTCCCACCACTCACTGACAGGATTAACAACGAGGTAAAATAAAACCTGCCTGACCGGTGTTTCACTGATTGGTTGATTGATGTATATGTTTCTCCACCCCTTTTTTATTGTCTGTTTGTCTGCAACTTTACATAAAAGTTACTTAGTCAATTTCCATTACATTTCAGGGAAGGTGTGAGGTGGTCCAGAATAGATCATATAACATTTTGGTGAATGTAGGGCAAAGGTCAAGGTCACCATAAAGAGCAAAATTGAATTTTGGACATAATTTTTGAACTATTCATCTTACATTCTTACAATGAGCACCAAATTATTGGTCTTTCAATTCGGCAGCTTGTGTGAAGAGATTTTGACCTATTGTTGACCCAAGAGGTCAGGGGTCACTCAGTCAATGCCTAAAAAGCAAACATGGACTATACCAGAAGAGACAGTGGACATAGAGACTTATTGACAGATGGGGAACCTGGTATGGGCTTCAAAAATGTGTCATGACCATTGACTTTGAAATGTCACAATCAAGGTCACATGATTTTTAATGGTTGTAAGTCCATAAAGAGTGAGGATAAGTTACTGTTGTTGACGGATAGGAAACTACATGTAGGCACGTTTTGAGAGTGAGATGTCCATTACAAACTAAAATGTTGCAAGGTGTGGGGTTTGTTGTTTATAGCACCACTTGTTGGTTGGTTGATTGATTGATGTATTTTGAAAATGAATGTCAAAAAAAGAAAAATAAATAAATAAGCCATTTCAAATATAAGACCCATACTATTCAAAAAGGAATGAGAAGAAGTAGAACTAATGAATTCCCTCCAAACTTAGAGACATTTGTAAGTCTTTATCAGTATCATTCCATATCATAGTTAAATGTAATTTTTATCACATTTGACTTAGTTCTATTCTGTGTAATTTGTACAAAGTTTAATAATAACAGAAGCTCCTCTGTTCTCCAGAACTTCAGTGTCTCAGACAGTCTGGTTCCAGAAGAATACCATATAATTAAAAATAAAGGTCTGCAGAGCCTGGAGTTCTATGAGGAGTGAGTTCACTACTTTACTGCAGTTTCTTTCTCTTCAATTTGGATCCTTGGTTATTGATGGATTCTTTTTTTCATCATAACTATTTTATCACTGTTCATGTTGTTTCACATCTTAGTGCATTCACAGTCCAACTAAAGGATGACGAGCAGAGGTTCCGGGTCTTTCCTTCACTGTGAGTTCATATTAATATTGTAAGAAGTGATAATACTGTGTTCCACTGTGCAGATAAAGTCAAAGCCATCATACGATAAAACCATAGCATTTGTGTCTTTTGTGCGTTCAGGAGGCCCAGTGGCAGACAGGAAGTGATGCAGCTGATGAAGGTGATGGACGACATGTTGGAAAAGGCTGGTGTGGAACAGCAGACTGAGGAACTGAATGAACTATCCCAGGTAGAAACACAGACAGACAGACAGACAGACAGGTAAACGGACAAATAGATAGACAAACAGACAGGCAGACAAGCTAAAAAGACAGACAAACAGATAGACAGGCAAACAGACGGCCAGATGGGTAAACAGACATAGACAGGATTGGAAGGCAAACAGACAGACAGGTAAACAGACAGACATATATAAATGTAAAACACAAACTATTTCTGTTCAGAAGGAAAATAAAAGTTTCTTTCATATGGTCCTAATGCCTGGTGTTTGAGTATTATTTTTATTTATGTATTATTGTGGCTGTAAAGTGAGGGTGGTTTTATTTCACTCTGTCTCAGATGGAGGGTCTCCTGGACCTGGTGAGGGCCGAACAAAATATCTACAATATTGTTTTCCATGAGGTGATCAGACAGGTCAGTGTGGGCTGTGTGGAGAGAGGACAACTGTTGGCCAAACTCAGGTTAGTGTCCACCAAGTCTGCACAATAAAATAGAATAGATCAAGGTTTCCCAAAAGGGGGTAATTGAAATCTTTTGGCAAAATGCATTACATAAGTCATTGTGTACTGAATATAAAATCTGTAATTAATCTGACTAAAATTATTAATCATTTGACAGCCCTAATATACAACATATAAGAGTATATACAGACAATACAGGGGATGTAAAAGGTCCATGTCTATATTCATTCTAAACATGTGAACTACCAAAGCCTGTTTGTCAGTGGTTTTTGTGTGACCAGACAGCGATACCAGTCCCTCCTGGAGCGGATCCCCCAGCGCCTGAAGGCTCTGCACACTGAGGTGTTGGCTCAGAGGGCACTGGACCGCCAGCTCACAGCAGAGATCCACCGCATTAACATGTGCATGCAGCAGCTCAGTGTGTAGGTCATCATGGCAGATGTTTGTGGATGTTTTTAAGCATTACAACCTGATCACACATGACTATTTGTGTGTGTCCACAGAGAGCTGTCTAGGATCAGAGAACACGACGCCTTTGTTTCCCAGCAGGCCGAGCGTGCCCACCAGCAGCTGGCAGAGGCACTCAGCCACACACACAACAACTCAGAGTAAGGCCACATGTCCTCAAAAAGTCACTGCCTCCACTATTCCTACAGTACGCAGCACAGGAGTTTTTACTATAGTATACTGATATAATTACACTGGTCTACAAGTAAAATATTTCCAGAATGAAATGTTCCCACATGTGTTACTGATAAAGAAAACTCAAGTCTTAAATGTTGGTTGGCTCAAGTTTCTAAGATAAGTCTGGGGTCAAAAGACAAGAGAATATGTTTGACTCCAAAGGATTATTTGTCTCAGATCTACCAGATCTATTTCAAAACACTGTCTGCACATTATGATCCATTCACTTTACAGGTTCTTTCTAGTGGAATATTTACTAATCCATTGTACACGTACATAAACCAGGATCTTACTAAACTATGAAAAGGATGAAAAGTACCAAAGTCTTAGTCATTTATTATCTCTGTATAAGACAATGTATTAGAATATACTGAACATAGTGTGTAGAGTGAAAAGGTAAATCTGAAAAGTACCAAATATGGAAAGAACAAAAAGGGTGAAAAGTACCAAAGTCTTAGTCTTTCACTCTAGATACTGTACATATACTGTAATAATGATAATAATAATAGTAATAATGACAAATGCCTAAGAAATTTATACTTTTCATACTTTTTATAGTCTAGTAGGATGGCATAAACCACCGTATATACAGTATGTAATAATACACCATCATATATATTAAAAACATGAGCTAACCAGCACTAAAGAAATTAGTTTTCTGATTCATCTCATTAAAATATGTAATATTTAGCAAATTTAATATCTGAAGCAGATACTTTCTAAACCATTATAGAACACTGATACCAATCAGATATGAACCGATTCTATCCAGGTGTTTTTAATCACACTCTCACTTGTCAATTGTTTGCATTTTGTGCCTCAGCGTGGTTCAAGGTTACCATGAACTCTATGAACTTCAGAGAAGTCGCCTCAAAGCTCAGCTGCTTCAGATGACTGAGGAGAGGGACTGTTGGAGTCAGCTGACCTACAGCCTCGCACTTAAGGTCTGCTTCTGGATGTCATTTCAGTCAAAGAATTCATTAATACATGACTTCTACTTAGTTACTTCCCAGCTCTGGTTAAAGTGCATTAATAGAATTGAGAGTCTCCTCCAGTAAGCTTTTCTCTGTAACTGTCAGGTCATCAGTGTGAAGAAACTGCATCTGGTCAGCCAGTTGCATGCCAGTGAAGAGACGTGGTATTCAGTAGCAGAGCACTGCAGCATGTACCTGAGCTCCAAGGTAATGGGACTCACACCTCTGCATGAGCCTAAAAACAGAACATGGGACTGAAAACTCTAATGTTACGAAGCACTTTGCGTCTATTTTAAAAAGAAATACTGAAATAAAAGAGGAAATATTTTTTTAGATAAAATACATTTTTATATGTGGGTACTGTAGTCATGGCTTAGGAGGTAGAGTTGGTCTTCAGGTTGGCAGTTCCAATCCCGCTTTGCCCAAGTCATGTGCTGTTGTGTCAAGTCAAATAATCTTATTTATATATATATATATATATATATATATATATATATATATATATATATATATATATATATATATATATATATATATATATATATATATATATATATATATATATATATATATATATATATATATATATATATTCTTTCCTCTCCTCCATGGTGCACCAACCATTTACAAGTTAAAAATTAAATAAAAAAACCAAAAAAGAATATGTGGTATCACCCACATTGCAATATGTATGAGAAAGTAAAGTAATAATAAATAATATACAATAGAAAACATTTAAAACCAAGGAACACAAAGCACAGTAAAAGCAATTAAAACAGCTGTGCAAGTAAAGCAGATATAAAAGTACCAAGTAAAAATGATCAAAAATAGAATAGAAATAATAGGACATGAGGCATGAGGTCCATCCTGGAGGAAATACGTTCACATTTACCTTTCATTATTGGGTGACAAATGTTAAATAATCCCAGTATCACAGAAACATCCATATCAGTCTTAGAAAAACCCTCCTGATCCAGAGATAACACTCAAGTTCTGCAATGTGGTGGATCAGTGTGAGGTTCTGGACCTAACAGTAACTGTCCTGCTGTAGGACACAGAAGACCTCAAAGACCTGGTGGGGCTGAAGGACACATGGAAAGAAGAACTGACAGCTTTTATGTCCCAGATGAAGAAGACGGACAATGCTCACTGTCAACAGATCAGTGACATCCAGGAAGGCGTTGCCAAGTGGCCTGTTATCTGCGCCAACGGCAAAAAGTAAGTAACCGGAAGAACCATGGATGATTAGGCTTTAATATTATTATCCAGGGGAAAGATCTGTGTGTCTAATATCTATAATACAATCTCACTTTAAGGTCACCTAATCCAGAATATGCAGGAGCGGCAGTGGAAGAAATACACACTGATCTGAAACAGTGGGTTCATGTAAGCATGGACTTTTATACATGTTAGATACATGTGAATGTGAGAGTTTCTCTATATTTCTCTTCTATATTTTGGTTTCTCTATATATCAACCCACTATATATATATATATATATATATATATATATATATATATATATATATATATATATATATATATATATATATATATATATATTGAGGTTGGTAGAATGGGTCTCCCAATAACCAAAGGGTTGGCAGTTCACATCCAGCTCTGTCCAGGTCATGTGCTGTTGTATCCTTTGGCAGGCACTTCACCCTCCTCACACTGGTTTATAGATGTGTATGAATGTTTGGTGGTGGTCAGAGGCATAGATGTAGAAAAGATAGATGCTGTGTGTCAAATTCCTTAACGTTGTGACCTATGCGTGTATCTGGCCTCCATTTAGGAGCAGTACTTTTCAGCCTGGGTATGTATGTAAACAAAGCAAGAGGGTATTTTTCTCGCTTTATATCGATGATTTCAATATAAAAGGGAATACATACATCGAAAATAAACTTATCAAGCTTCTAACATTGATCACTGATAACATCCAATCTATGTAATATTCTTTGCAGTATGAAACAAATATATGATGCATTTTTTTAGTTGTTACTTTGACCGACTCGACTGCACCTGTTATTGCAAGTCCAAGCCACACAATATTGCAATTTGTCTAAACAGTTGTCAAACTACCTAACACGAAAACAGTGGAAACGCCTTAACAAGTGAACTGCTCCAATATGGCCACCGTGTTGATGTATCTGGACACCAGAGGTATGGCAACTACCCTTCCTATATCGATGGTCAGAAGGGTCATAGGTACAAAATGTCAGTCATGCTTCTGTCAGTTTTCCCTACGGCAGCTGCGGATACATATGTAGTTTAGCACCACCAGAGCGACAGTGTGAGAGTGAATGAATCATGGATCTCCTGTCTGCTTTGAGTATGCATTCCATAGAAAAGTGCTACATAAATCTAATCTATATGTTAATATATTTGTCTCCACCCCACCCTCCTGATTGGGTGGGTCTTGGAGGGCCTTGTATAATCTTACACAAGATGCAGCATAATAATATTCCCTATCTTCACCATAAACACATGTCTCTCTCTCTGTAGATGTTGGCTCTCCAGGCTGAACGCTACCAAGGTGAGGAGCTGCTGTGCAGTCAGCAGACACTGGAGAAGCTCACTGTTGTCCAGGAAAAATGGCTGAAAATCATTCATCAGTTGTTAAGAAGACACTCAAGTTCCAACAGTGCCCCCTCGGGACATGTCCACACCCTCAGCGGACTGGACAGCGTCATGTCAGAGCTGCAGGAAAAACTAAACAACCACATCAATGGAGAAAACGGTGAGGGTTGAACAATCACACGACATAGAAAATGAACAAAAACTGTTTCATTGACGTCAGTAAAAGACAGATTATTTCTGAAATGTATGAAAACACATCACATCTGTTTATTTCAATTATCTGATTTCCAACAGTTATTGGGTTTTTATGTTCATGTAAACAGGCTCACTGTCATTTCACTGTGATTATACAAATTATTACTGACACATGATTGTCAACTAATTGGTCTATTCAGGAATTCACAGTCACATCATGGCACTAGTTGGGTTAATGGAGTCCTGGATCACAAATGTTGCCGATATGATTAAATACAAACAGACAATGCCCATCTTAGATTGGACAAAGTTGGAAAAAACCCTGGGAAAGTGGCACAGATTGGCTGAAGAAGCCGTACAGAAGATCTCAGCCCTGCAGAGAGGAAGTAAAAAGGACACAAACAAAGACGACCTCTTGTAAGTTTATCACACAGTGACTCTTCCTGTATATTTACCTTTATATGTTGTATATATTTTGTATCTGTAGTATCGTTAGTTAATTTTTGTATTTTTTTACACTTTATTTATAAGCATTTTCATTTTACAAAACAAAAGCAAGAAAGTAATATAGATATAATATAAACATAAAACTTCAGCCATTTTTAACCTTTTTGTATTTTTAGTTATTTATTATTTAATGTTCACTCTGCGTCTGTCCATTCAATGCATTACGATATCTGCACCTAATTTCTACTGTGGATGCGTGTTTTCATGGAACAGAAGCCAATTGAAAATAAATGACCTTGAACTGCTTTTTTGAAGGTCAAATGGTCTCGTGCAGTTAGAATATCTGAGTACTATTGCATGTTAATGCATAATAAGTTTTACACAACCTAACTAAATAACTTTCAACAGAATCAACAGGATTAGAAGTGTGTAGCACGTTATGTTTGTATGTATATTAGCAATATTTCTCAGTGTTTTGTAATACTTCTATGGAGTCTTTTTGCACCAACTTTTGCTGTTCAACAGACAAGCTGTGAAACTGATGTCCATTGTCTATTCTATTCTATTCTATTCTATTCTATTCTATTCTATTCTATTCTATTCTATTCTATTCTATTCTATTCTATTCAGTGGTATTACTAGTTTTTGTGATTACAGTTTAAGGACAATAAATATGACAGTTAATTCACTATAATTACTAGACCAAGGAATGGTGGGGCTATGTTTTTGCCAACATCTGTCTGTCTGTCTGTATGTCTGTCTGTCTGTCTGTCTGTCTGTCTGTCTGTCTGTCTGTCTGTCTGTCTGTCTGTCTGTCTGTGTGCAAGTTACCTCAAAACGTTATGAGTGGGTTTGGCTAAAATGTTCAGCAAATGGTAATACTGGCACAAGGAAGAACTAATTCAGTTTTGGTGGTGATTAGTGGAGGTATGTGGGGGGGCATGTGTGTGATTTGTAGCAAGATAACACAATAAATTATGGATAGATTTGGCTGAAATTTTCAGGAAGATGTTGATACAAACAAGTGATAAAAGTTTGTTTTTTTGGGGGGGGGGGGGGGGCAAGCATGTCTTTCATGGGGGGGTAACCACTCTCCAACTGAATAAGTGTCGATTTATGCATTTTGCATGAATGCTTTTTTCCCCCAAACATGTTCAGTGTGGTGTTTATGAGGCATCTAATCTAAATTTTGACACTTAAATGTCATATTTATCATTTCTAAATATCCAAATATCTTCATTATATCTGTAATTGTAGTTGATATGACATATAATTCAAAGTCTGTTTTAGTCACAGCCATATGTAACAAACAAGCCTTTATATTGGAACAGTGACAGTAGATTATTCAGCAGTAACTGTTTTTTGTTGGTGGTTTGTGTGTTTTTGATCCAACAGTACAGAGACAGAGCAGGTTCTGGACAGAGTTCAGGCCTTTGTGACCAGCCTGTCCAGCTTCACTGACAATGTGAATCACACACTAAGGGAGGAGGTCAGTTCAGTTGATTTCAGTCCAAGAACACCAACACAGTTTACTTGTACATGTCGACAAAAAAGTACAAAGTCACTTACTGCTACACAGTCATAGCTACACGATTACGTTGCTCAGAAATACATCAGAATAATCCCACGCTATGATGTGTTTCAACCTCTTGATTTCAACAAGTGACCAAATATGGTTATTTCCCTCAGGTCAATAAAGTCATAATTTTCCTGCTTTTGTAAATATGTTTCCTCTTCTTTCAGATCACTTCCATTCATGTGGCTCAGACTCGCTGGATGTTGAACCTGTTGCTCCTAATGGTTCCTGACTACGATGAAGACCAGGATCCAGGTCCGTTAAACCGATACAATACCAGCATCTCAGCACAACAGCTTGAGGAAGACGCAATGGTGCTTTCAGACAAATTGGAGTTTTACACTAAATACTTTACCAGGTTAGTTTCCAGTTACACAGTAATTTGACACTATCCATATTAAAGAAGAGACCCATGTTAATGAATCCCAGAATACTTTCATATACAGTATATTTTCTCAATTGATTAATGAGATGTGACTTAAAAGAATTAAATACTTATTGCTAAAGTATTTACAGCTCTGCAAATATATATGACAAACTGTGATTTTCTCTCTACGTTCATAGTAACAGCCCATCACTATGACCTTCTGATATTCTATAATATCAGTGCTTTGTAGCCTGCTTTTCAACATTGTATGTTCTGTAGGGCCACATTAAAAAAATCAAAACATGGTGTGTTATTCCACATACATGCTGGTTTATGTACATGTATACAATGGGTTTGTAAATATTCCACTAGAAAGAACCTGTAAAGTGAATGGATCATAATGTGCAGACAGTGACTTGAAGTAGGCCTGGTTGATCTGAGACCAATATTCCTTTGGATTAAAACCTATTCTCTTATTCATTTGAATAATTTCTCATTTTGAGCCCAGACTTATCTGGAAAACTTGAGCCAACCAACATTTAAGACTTGAGTTTTCTTTATCAGTAACACATGTGGGAACATTTCATTAGTTTTATTCCGGAAGCATTTGACTTGTAGACCAGTTTAGTTAATAGATGACTGGGATAGTTTAAATTTCTTTGCTTCTCACAAATTGGTAATACTTGTTTGGAACTTCAGCTCTTGCCAGCTCATTGTGGAGGAGCAGATTGTGAAGAGCCCACTTCAAGTTACGGCTGAAAATGAGATGCATGAGTGTCAAAAGCTGCAGGTACGTTGACACACAAAAAGGTTGAGCTGAGAACTCTAACACTGTTTACCACTCAGGTGTATTTAGGCATCATGATGAATATATATATAGAGCAGGGGTCTCAAACATGCGGCCCTGGGGCCAAATGTTTGTTCCAATGTGGCCCATGGGATGAAGAGCATAATAACTTATTAAATGACTCCATATTTTCTTCTCAGGTTTTTCTTTGCATAAATGACAACTTTTTTTGTCTTTGTTTAACTGCAAAAAAATAATATTATATTATGAATATATTTCTATTTACAAACTTTCCTGTAACAATAAAATGTGAATAACCTGAACAAATAAAAACCTGAAATGTCTAAAGAAAATTTGACCCAATTTGAACCATTTTCTTCTTCTGTTAATAGGTGTGAAGTGTCTTTGTAGATCTGATCCATAATAAAACACATGGACAAATGATCAGTTGAGGCAGAATATTGTTAAAATTGCCCTTATTTTCTTTATGAAATTTCACTCATTTTGCATTTGGATAATTTATTAAAGTACTTTGATAATTTAATGGGGGGGGTTCTTTGCACTAAAACAATGACAACAATTTGGAGATGTCATTATTTATAGTTTATTATGTTTTCATTTTACTGGTCTGGCCCATTGGAGATCAAATCAGGCTGAATATGGCTCCTGAAGAAAATAAGTTTGAGACTCCTGATATAGAGTCTGAGTGTCAATCATATGACCCATGGTGGAGGTCTGCACTTTCACATCGCTTTTCTAGTTTCACGAAAGGAATGTTTGTAAATGTAGGCTTTTTAAAAAATATTTTCACAATTTTATTTCACATTTTTTGCACTAAAACAAAGAGAAAGATGTTGAATTGACAACATTTATAAGATATGTTTCTATCATTTTCCTGGTCTGGTCCATTTTAGGTCATATTGGCCTGAATGAACTAAAATGAGTTTGACGTTATTGATACAGAGTATGGAACCTGAACTACTCTCCATTTATGTGTGTCCGCCCCCCACAGACAGAGTGTATGGAGTGGGTGGAAACCAGTATGATCCTAGTGTTGGGTGTGAAAGACAGCCCTGACCTTCTGTCTGTCCAGACCCCTGATCCAACCCCCAGTACTTATGTCCCAGTGTCTCCATCAGACAATACAGAGACACTGGTGAGGATGTGACTGTGCTCCCACACACATGAACACACCACATTTATTGTTCGTTTCTCACCATGACTGACGTTCATCTGTTCTTATGGTTCTTTACAGGTGAACAAAGAAACAACAGCAGAGAACGATGGTGTCGATGAAAATGAGGTTGAGCAAAAAGAGGTTGGTGAAAAACTGAGGGGCCAAAGTATTTGCAGTTTTGTCACTAATTAAGTAAAGTTCTTTAAAGCTGTACGTCTGGGAACCCACTTTTGGAGTGTGTGTTTTAATCCCATACACTGCAAAAATCTGAATTTTACCAAGTGTATAGTTCTTGTTTCTATTCAAAATATCTTATCACACTTAAAATATGACAGAATAACCTAAAGAGAAACTTTTCTGTCAGATATAAGAAGAGATTTATAAACAAGAGATCTGGAAAATCTGATTGAAGAAATCTGACCAAGATGATTTTCGCTTGTAACATTTAGCCATTTCTTTTGTTTAATTCAATAAAACTTTTTTTCTTAATTCAAGCAAAAACAATCTGTCAGTGGGACAAGTGAAAATGATCCTGGTTATTGGTCGTACACTGCAAAAAAAAAAAATCTAAAGTATCTTTTTGTCATTTCTACTCCAAATATCTCATCACACTTCAGACAAAATCGCCTAAAGAGGAACTTTTCACTGAGATATAAGAACTGATTTATAGACAGTAGATCTGGAAAATCTTATTTCAAGACACCTTACCAAGCTCATTTTATTTGTTCCATTGGCAGATTTTTTTATGTTTAATTCAAGCAACAACAAAAAATCTTGTATAATTTTTTTTACTTGTTTTTGACAGCCAGTGAAGACCCAGTGCTGCTTTCATGTTAGATCTTAAATGATTTTTACTCTATATTTAACCTTTCTGAAGTGATTTTTTTTTCATCATTCATGATAATATTATCCTCTCTATTCTACATTAAAATCAGGCGGTTTCATATATTTAACACCTCAAATTTATTGTCAGTTCCCAATTTTTTTTTTTTTTAAATGTAACCTTTCATAGGTGATTCATCTCCATTCATTATGGCATTATCTTCTGTATGTTCTGTTTTTTCAGAGGACATCATGTATTTTTCAGTATTTAATTTACTGATCATATACATTTTCATAAAAACTCAGATCAAGGCTGAGAGTTATTTCATCTGAAATGGAAAACTGATGGAAAATGTGACTTTTTCAGTTAATAAATCATTAACTGAACACAAAAAACAACCAATCAATCCACTGTCATTGATCCAACTCCATGGGTTTTATTGGTGAATCAATGTTGTAGAAGACGATGGTGTTTTCACGGTAACTACGACACCTCTGAATGTCCAAATGGGTCATATCTGATGACCATGAAATGATGAACTGTATTTTACACTAATGATTTACATGGACTGATAGGATTAGTGGATCAACAGGTATTAAATAGTTGAGATCAGCAGACAGTGTTGGTTGCTGGTGGATGTTTGGGAGTTTAAGGGTTAAATAAAGCGGACACTGACGAATGACAGAAGTAGCTGTAGTGACAGCTCACCTCAGTATGATGCAGATCTGAATGTTGCAGAACATCCTTCATCCACTGCTTCAGACTGAACTAAAGACAGACTGAAATTATTCACAGCGTACTCATGTTAAATTCATTTTTGGAGTCAAATCATGAATCATCCATAACAATGAAACAAACCCCCCAAAAATTCACATTTAGTTGATTGGTCATTTTTATCAAGCTGTAAAAAATATGACAAAACACACACAAAAAGTTTGCTTTACACATTGAATAATGACATAATCCCTGTTTAAATGAATGTTTTCCAATTTACATCTGCTGTTGCCCTACAAACATGGAAAATAAATGAATATTTCAGCCATAGAATGCCACAGAAATAGAATAAACATCTACAGAAAAATCACAGATTTGTTTTAGAGTTAATTTAGTTCAAATATGCAACAAAACACAATAATACCACTTAGTTGTCGCAAATGAAATGGATAAGAAAAAAAGAAGCCACAAAAACATATACATTAAAACAAAACATGACTTCATTTGCATATTCAAAAAGGAGTAGGAGGACGTACACACATTGTACAACATTTCCTGAAAATGTCAGCCAAATCAGTGCATAACTTTTTTAGTTATGTTGCAAACAGACAGACAGACAGACAGACAGACAGACAGACAGACATAGTAACAAACCTCAGTGATTACATAACCTCCACCATTCCTTGGCAGAGTAACGATACTTTTTGGGTGGCAGGGTCATTAGTTTGAAGTATAATGGAAGTGCAGATTGCTGCTAGAAGTTGACTTTTGTTTTTATCCTGCAGGGGGAGCTAATGGACCATGACAGCCCCACAGTGGAGATCATTGACAGTGATGGAACCATTGTACAAAGAAAACTGGGAGAGAGTCGAGTCCCACTGCCTGGGGTTTGACATTACATCACATTTTTAATTATGAACTAATCACTACACATTCACACATTTTCTGATGAAACAAGTCCTTTAATATTTAAATCAGGGGTCAAATTCATTAATTAAGTGGATCAGCCCAGTAAAATACAATCATAATAACATATACATAACGACAATTCCTAGTTTTTCCTCTTTGTTTTAGTGCAACAAAAACATTAAATTCTGAAAATATTTCCATTTACAAGCAATCCTTTCACAAAAAAGAGGTGAATCACCTGAAAAAAATTCTAATAAAAATAAGAGCAGTTTTAACAATATTATGCTTCAACTTATCATTTAGGGCAGCGTGGCAGCACTTGTGCATCACAGCAAGAAGGTCCCTGGTTTGATTCTCACACCAGTTTACATGTTCTCCCCGTGTCTGTGTGGGTTTTCTCCAGGTACTCTGGTTTCCTCCCACCATCCAAACACATGCACTGATAGGTTAATTGGTTCATTTAAATTGTCCATAAGTGTGATTGTGAGAGTGATTGTTTGTCTATATATGTTCAGCCCTGAGATGAACTGGAGACTCATATAGGGTGTACCCCGCCTTCACCCATTGTAGCTGGATTAGGCCCCCAGTGACCCCCATGACTCTTAACAAAAATGTAATTTTAGCTTTAGTCACAACTTAGTCATCTAAATCATTTTAGTGTTACTCTAGTTTAATTTGTCCAAAATTCATAACATTTTAGTTGACGAAATCTAAAGTAATTTTAAAATATATAAAACTCAATGTGATTATTGTAATGTTTTAAAGTGTAATGCACAAAGATTTCACCAATTCATTCCACTTGAATTAACAGCTATGGTATTATTAAGAGACTATTCTGTTAAAGTAGCGCTGCATAATCAAAGCACAACAAAAAGCAGAGATACATCAAGGCAAATACTCGTCATCTGAACCCGCTTTATCCTTACTAGGGTCGCAGAGGTCACTGGGGGTCTAATCCAGCTACAATGGGCATGGGCTTTGGATAATTTTTGATGTCCCACTTATCTAGATCGTGTTCACCAATTTTGAGCTCATTTGGCCCAACGGCCAAGGAGGAGTTCGTTAAATTCCAATGACAGCGAAAATCCACGACTCAACATTTTAAAAATTTCAATCCAAGGTGGTGGAGTTACTGTTGGTTTATGGGTGTGGCCATTATAAGGGTTTTGTTCATCATCGTATGATGAGTGAGTGTACCGATTTTCATAGCTCTAACTTCACTAGGGCGTGATCTGGCCTAATACAAACTATTTAACCTTTTCTAGGGGGCGCTGTAGACACATTTCTTTACTGACTTTTACAAGACCTATAAATACTCGCAATTTTGCACACTTCTGAGGTGTGTGCAAAATTTGTTGAGTTTTCATGCATTTTCAGGGGGTCAAATTCGAGCTCAAAGAGCAGAATCAGATTGAACTGCAAGCAGTATCAATAGGCCTTGCGCCGACATGGTCCGAGGCAAAGGCCTAAAAAAAGCTTGAAATATATTGAGTCAGATACTGTTTATCTATATAATATGTACTTTCACTTTTAACGTTGAGTTATAGGAATGCATTTACTTTTTCATGATATTGTAATGTTCCCAGTAGTACGTGTGCACACATGCATTACACACAATGTTACACAAACTTTTGGTCCATTTTTAAGTTTGACAATTTGTTTTCTTTCTTTTTCTTTCGTTTGCTCTTTGTCTTTCTTTCGTTCTTTCTTTCTTCCTTCACAGAAAGAAAGGGCACATCAAAACCTGTGTAAAACCAAATTAATTTAATTTTACACATCAAAACAAAACTCATTTAATTTTGTTGTGTCCTCAGATATGCAAAATGACAAATAAAGCTTTCTTTCTTTCACATGTTTGACACCTGTTCTGTCAATGCTGCAAAACACTGTCCAACCCTATCTGTCCATCTGTATGTCTGTGTGTGTGTGTGTCTGTCTGTCAGACTGAACACATGGTTGTGACTCCATTGACAGAAGAATCTCAGAAGGCTCTGGCTGATCTGGGGTCAGTTGAATTACTGAAACAGCAGCTGCAGTAAGTGAACCTTCTGATTGTTGAGTGGATCAGAACATGTTCCACATGTTAGTGTTTCAGCCACGTTTAGAGGTGTGTGTCTGTGTGTGGATGTGTGTGTGTGTGCGTGCACATGTGTTGGTCAGTGATTCAGAGGTGCAGCTGCAGAACTCTGAGTACCGAGCCTTGAAGGCCCAGGAGGATCTGCAGGCCGCGCTGGAGAAGATCCAGGACCTGGAGAGACAACTGCAGGGACGCACCAGTCTAGAACCACAACAGGAACCACAAGGTACACACTCACATACACCACTGCAAAGTACACAACCACAAGATACACATACACAACTGTAAGATACACACTCAACCACTAATATATGGTTTGTTAAATACAACATGAAAATAATGACTGCAATGATATTTATCACAATATCACATTTTATTCTGATATTTGTCAGTATTATTTCCAAATACTATATGTACAAATACTTTTATTCTTATAGTGGACAATTCTTCTTTTATTCTTATAGTGGACAAGCCTATTGATAATTAGGATAATTAAAAGTGTTTCTATGGTTTTAACAGAACTGAGGTGAACATGTTTGTGCCAAAATAACATGAATGTAAAATGAATCATCAATGTACAAAACTAAAGCTAATTGTTGAATTTATATTTGTTGTTTTGTGTGTCTGTCTCTCTTTTATATCCATGTATATACCTTATTTTCCTCTCTTTCTGACTTTAAATTCAAGTTGTAAAACATGACAAAACACCACAACCTTCACCGCCGCCGGTGACAAAACCGTCCCCTCCAAAGAAAACTCCTGAGGCGAAACCAACGAGCAGACGCACCAAGAAGCGCTGATCTAAACAGTAGGAAGGCTTTTATGTTACCGTGGCTCAGGTGGAGGATATGTATCCTCTACTCACAGCTTATACAAATGAATAGCACTTGTAGTATTATTTATTATTTATCATATATGTTATGATATATCATGTCTCTGTGTGAGTTTGTTCTTTTCCTTCATGTGAAGGTGAAAATTGTCCAGAAATTAAAGCACATCTTAAAACATTAGCTTCATTTGTACTTTGTTTCTAGAGAGATCGAAGGAATTTTTAGGTGATGAGATTATTGTTTTTTATATTTACACGATGATTGAACAGGATAAAGCTGATACCTGGAAATCAGCTCTCTGAAATGAACTTCTATATAAAAAGAATAAACACTTAAAGATTCCCTGATTTTTTTTTGCCAGATTGAAAAAAAAAACAGATTTGTTTAATCAACTTAATGTTTTAAAACCAATTTTAATTTACTGAATATAGAGCCAATTTAGCTAAATATCCAGCCTAATTTACTGAATATACAACAATATTTACTGAATATAAAGCCACATTAATTAACATAAAGCTAAATGTATTTAATATAGAGCTAAATTTACTAAACATGCATCCATATTTACTGAATATAAAGTCAGATTTAATTAATATAAAGCTGAATTTAATTAATATAAAGCCAAATTTATTCAATATATGCAGCTCAATTTTCTTAATATACTGCCATATTTACTCAATGTAGTCAAACTTAATGAATATAAAGACAAATGTAATGAATATAAAGCCAAGTTTATTTAATATAGAGTACGTTTTACTCAATATGGAGCCATATTTACTTAATATAAAATCACATTTAACAAATATAAAGCCTAATTTACTAAACATGCATCTATATTTACTAAATGTAAAGTCAAATTTAAAGCCAAATTTATTGAATATAGAACCAAATATTTACACAATTTACAGACATATTTACTGGGTTTAAAGTCACATTTTTTTGAATAGAGGCAAATTTTCTCAATATGGAGCAATATGTTTGGGGAAAATACTTTTGACTCTGGAAAAAAAAAGGTCAGTAATTTTCCCAGTAAAAAAAAAAAGTTTGAACCTGATTGGAGCATAAACATTTACATAAAAACATAAAAAATTTGGAAATAAACATCAAAGTTACTCTTAAAAAGTGAGAAAATTCCAAGTTAAATTTACATATTTTTTTTTTTATCTATGACTCAGATATGTCACATTCTGTCACATCCACCAGATCACTAGTCATATGGTTGTACACTAGACCGGGGATGTCATGTGCCAAAAACAGCCCACCAAAGGGTTCAATCTGACCCACAGGATGAATTTACAAAGTGCATAAATTGTACTTTAGATATTAACAGGATGTTGGTTCAGGTTCCTCAAACAGACCAATATGATCTAAAGTAAAATAATCATACATTTTCTTCTTTAATGTCAAGATAACATTACATTATGCTAATAAATAACCCCCCCCCCCATTAAATTATGAAAATACATACATTCACACACCATCCTTTAACAATAAAATGTGAATAACCTAAAAAAAAAATTAAAAACCAGATAAATTAAGTGCGATTTTAACCATATTCTGCCTTTTACTAAATGTTTGTTCTTTTACTGTACAGATCTGATCAATAATGTAGATAGGTTAATTATTAAAATTGCAACAATTTTCACATTTTTGGAGGGTTATTCACATCTTTTTTGTTTTCATAATTTGTAAATGTTAATATTTTCATAATTTAATGGAGTTGTTTTTTTTTTAGCACTAAAACAAAGAGAAAAATCAGGAGTTGTTATTATTTACAGGTGATTATGTCACTTACTGATCTGACCCACTGGAGATCAACCTGATTTTCAAACTGCAATATTTTTGTCTTTTTTATACTGTTTTGTTTTGTTGTGATTGTTTTAAATGTTGATATTCAAAATAATCAATCAATCAATCAAAATTTGGCTAAATGTGAAACCTGAACTAAAATAAGTTTGACTGCCCTGGTCTGGATGAAAGTACACAACGTCACATCATCGGAGAGTCTTTCTCCGTCTCCTCTGACACTCTGTCCTGTCCTTCCTCTTCAGGCGGAGGAGGCGGCGGTAGGGAAGAAAGGTCAGGGGTCAAATTCAGTAGGTCAGGGGTTAGAGGCAGGACCAGGGCAGGATGGAGGAGTCGTAGGGAGGCTCTGAAACCTTCCCAGGTGTCTCGCTCTCCTTCTGCTGCTCCTCCCTGAAAGAGGAGAAGAATTTATACATTTTACAGGATGAAGATGAAATCAGTGAGAATGTGTGATGTGACATGAGGTAAGGGTTCAGATTTATTTACTGTGATCTGCTGCTGCTTTTTAGCTTCGGCAGAGAATCTGTGGTGGAAGTCTGCAGGAAAACTGAGCTCATCTCTGATACAAACACAAGCAAAACCAGTCAATCAGTTGAGGCAAAATATTGTTACAATTTTAGGTTATTTATTTCTTTGTGAAAAGAATATTTGTAAATGTAGACTTTATGACATTTTCAGAATTTTATTTGACTTTTTTTGCACTAAAACAGAGGGAAACATTTTTAATTTTCTACGTATATTATTTAGGGGAAAGGGGTATTGTGTTTGAGTTGGTTTGTGTTTATCTTTATAAACAGGTTTACGCAAAAACTAGTAGACCAATTTCCATGAAATTTTCAGGAAAGGTGCAAGGTGGTCCAGAAGATATCTCATTAAATTTTGGTGAATGTAGGTCAAAGGTCACAGTCACCAACAACCTGTTTTTGCAATGATGAGATAGGGCAAATCAGGTAAAATGTATGGACAATGCAGGAAAACATGTGATTTTCACTTAAAACATAAAATACAGAGGATAAGATTATAATGAACAGTGAGAAATATCTTAAGAAAGGTTAAGTCGAGACAGAAAAAATTATTTGGGAACTGACAGAAAAGTAGCACTGGGTCTTTATGGGTCAATTAAGAATATTATTTTTCTTCCTCAAGCATTGACAGTTGTTATTAGCAAAATAAATTATACACCCCTATTGAGGGGCATAATTGTAAATAATAATACATACTCACAAATAAGTTTGTTTCTTTGTCAGCACTTTTACACAAAAACTACTGGACTTTTCCATGAAATTTTCAGTGAAGGTGTGAGGTAGTCCAGAATATATCCCATTAAATTTTGATGAATGCAGGTCAAAGGTCACCAAAATGTGTTTTCGCAATAAGGGATAGGACAAATGGGGAGCTTAAGTCTCCGCCTCCTCTGGGAGGCTCATGGGGCCTGAGATCTGAAAATGAATGAATGGTATTCAATGGGAAATAAAATGCTAAAATCAAATCTGGTTTGTCATTTGCCCTGAATCGCACACATGTTGTACCTCATAATAAATGATAATTATTGATGTGTTTCAACTGCTTCTGTTAACCAAACGGCGGATTCATTTGTGAGTAAAACCCGTTAATAATTTGGACCTTTGACTACAAGCCTGGCGTGTGTGACGTCACCACAGACTCTACGTCACGTATGCGACGCATTGTAGTGTCTTACTAAGCCCACATCAAACCTAACGTTACGTTTGCTTCCTATCAAAAGCAGGTGTTCTGCCTATGACACATCAAATATCTCATTAACCGCTAGCATATGTAAGTTTCACAGAATTTGTCAAACGGAATCAGAATTTAGCTTGATTCGGTCCATTCACTCCCATTCGATTTTTTTGGCGAGCGAACCACCCGTGGACCGGAAGTAGAAGGGCGTGACTTAGGCCCCGTCCCATTTCTCCCCCTTAAAACTTCCACTTGGTTTTAAGTGCCCTAAAAAGTAAATTCCACTCATCAAGGGGAAATAATTCCCCCTGAAAATGGGACACCACTCGCGAAGTGAACGTAACAAACGTGTTCACGTCACACGCTGACAAGTCTACCCCGCCAAATATGAAACCACCCCTCCGCGAGACTGACACCAGCTGACTACTATTTACACGGAGGACAAATGCCGGTCCCAGCTGTGTTGCCTGTTGTGTTGGCTCTGTTTATTTACCTTCGGGATGCGCAGAGAAGAAATGCGGCAAACAGAAGACGCATTCGCCGTCTACTTTGCCTTTCAGTCTTGTCTCAGGTATGTTGATTTATTTAAATATTTTGATGTATTTTTCTTCAATAGTTGGCGATTTATAACATTAACGTTAGCATTACCGCTAGCTTGACAAGGTCACATTACCGGTCATAGCCTCTGTGTGGTAATTGTTCATCTCCAGTTCCTCCATTTTTGTTGTCAGAAATCAGTCGGCTCGCTGAGCTCGCAGTGCATCATGGGTAATTTCATCTTCCACTCAAAACGAAGTCCGCAACCAACCTCACTACATTTTGAGGATTGATTTTAAGGGCAAAATCGCACTCCCACTTGCTCCCCTAGGTAATGGGACACCCTACCCCTACACATGAACGCGCAAAATCTAGGGTTAGGGGGAGAAATGGGACAGGGCCTTAGCCTCCCCATCTGGTAAAATGTGGGCGAGGGGGAAGGGTTTGTTGTGTCGGGTACCGCTCGTTCATTGGTCCAGCCCACTTTAGGTCATATATATATATATTTATATTTAGATATTTTTTTTCAATGAAAATTAGTCCGATGCCCCTGTTGCAGAATAAGGCGGTCTTGAACGTACATGTCTGCCCTCTCCACTCTGATGCCCCAGCGACAGGCTACAGCGTCCACAGCGGTGTGTATCTGCTGACCCATCCTCCGCCGGTGCAGCAGGATGTGGTTAAACATGTGCTGGGAGGCGACATCTCTGACGGCCGCCTGGACCAGGGTCTGCAGGACCGGGGTCAGACTGGACAGTGCGGCGCTGCACACCGCCACGTTCTCTATCTGGTAGTAACACACAGCACTCAGCTCCGGCCTCGCCAAGTCCTTTGTCACCACCTGGACACAAACACACAACAGTAACACACTGCACACGAGGAGGCCACGCCCCCGTTACAGAGGGTGGAAAGGTTACATACACACTGTCAAATATCCAGATCTTACCAAGTATATTTTTCTCATTTTTAGTCCAAATATCTCATCACACTTAAAACTAGAAACGCACTCGGAGAGCTCAGACTCCGCCAAGGCAGATCAGCCGCCCTCTCAAAAAGAGTGCTAGGTTTCTGTGAGTACTAGTCCTCCCCGACCTACTGAATGAAAAACACATGTGCCCCCCTTCATTAATCACCACCAAACTTTCACCATTTTTTCCTTATTCCAGTATCAACATTTCGTACAAATTTCAGCCAAATCTGTTCATAACTGTTTTAGTTTTCTTACTAACAGGAAGACAGAAAATGCTGGCAAAAACATAATTCTGCCATTCCAAAAACCCCTACAGTCCCTTTTTCAGTCAGATATAAGAACTGATTTATAGACAAAAGATCTGGATAATATGATTGAATAAATCTGACCAAGATCATTTTCATTTATCCCATTTACAGTTTTTTTGTTTGAGTTAAGCAAAATAGAAATTGAATTAGCAGATGATTTTTACATATTTATAACATACATAATTGGTAAAACCACAATTTTACAAAAAAACAGTGGTAGTTTGCATGTTCTCCCTGTGTGTGGGTTCTCTCTGGGTACAAAGTTAAGTATACAGATAAGTTAATGAATTCAGGTAAATTGCCCATCGGTGTTAATGTGAGGATGATTGGTTATTATACTTCAAGGATCATATTTAAAAGAATAGAACAAAAAATGTGCTACAGCAGATGAATTAACACACTCAAAAGCATTATGTAGCAGGTTATGAAAATTTGTGTGTCAGCCATTTATTTTTATTTTGCAATGACAACAAAAGCACTTGAACACAATGCACTAGTAATTTCAAATTTACAAGTGGCAATGATAATTTATCCAATAGTGTGTGAAGGCAGCATATTCTTGTGGTATTGAGTGTAACATATTTCCACAGAACTGAACAGTTTTCGTACCGTATGAGGAGGAACCTTCAGCATTTTCAGTCTGATGTCGACTATGTGACACACATCAAGTATGGGGAGGTAGAACAGGAGGCCTGGAGGAGAGAATGAGCCACAAGGACAACAGAAGATCATACTGCTGGGTTCCAGTCGGCCTTAAATTACAACTGTAGGTCATTATAGGGGAGACCGGGGACAGTTGTAACACTCTATTTGACCAATCAGGAAGGAGCTGTGGTGATGTCATCAATATAACCCATGCCCACTTGTAAAGTAAGCTCGCAGGGGAAGCTGCATGCCCCTAGGGTAAAAGCTCTCTGTTTTGAAGAGAAACAATTTTTCCGGTAAGAAAGTAAAAATGGTCACCATAAATATTTTACATTGTGTCCATTGCGTTGCAGATACAGTTGTTTCACTTACATAAGTGCAATTACTAGTTTCTTTTATGTGTTGTATTAGTGCTAGCTTTGAAGCTAAGTGCTAAAAATGGTTAGCTTTATAATGGCTGCCTGGGTCAGGAATGGGTATAATAGTTCCTAGAAAGTGTTCCAACTGTCCCCTTATGTTGACATTTTATGCTTGTTATGGCCAAAGGAAGTGTGGATCAGATGTCAGTAATGTAGATTTTGGGCCCATGAAGCCTCTGCCCCCCAGGAAAGGACGGGTACATTTGGCACAATTACCTGTCTGATTAAACGAAACAGCAGTTTACATGATTAATGGGTTCAAAAGTGGTTTGTTGATTGTTCCATAGATCTCTATATTATTTATTTTGTGTTTTATATATTGACTTATTTTACAATACTGTATTTTCCGAACTATAAGTTGTTCTCGAGTATAAATCACACCAGTGAAAAAATTTGGTTGTCAGGATGAAAATAACATGAAATTATATAATAATGTGTTAATAATTTCACATATAAGTCGCCCCGGAGTAGAAGTTCAAACTATGAAAAAAAAACTAATTTAGATGTCCAGCACAAACAATAACTGAGTTACACTTAGTCAAACAAAATGTGTTACAATTGTCCTCGGTCTCCCCTACTAACTCTACTGAATGATCATGAATGAACTTTCTACTCCACTTGGTTTGTCTGACAGTTTTAAATGACTTTTAAACCAACTCCAACCTGGTCCTTGGGGTTTTCCTCGCAGTAGATGCCCCAGTCTGAAGACCACCGCCCGCTCATGTTCCCTCACCACCTGTCAATCAAACCAAAACCACAGGGTCACCTTCCAGCTGTCGGCTCTCCTTCTCTATCGTACATCACAGTTATGGTCGACGCTCATTTGTCAGTGATTCCTACTTTGACACAAAACCAGATGGACAGAGGGAGGAAGAGGAGGACCAGAGCCAGGACGAAGACCATCAACAACCACTCCAGCACACTCAGGTTCTTCTGCTTTAGACCTGCACACATGTGCACCATCAAATTCAACATACCATGTCCGCATATGCATGAATTTAATACAAAAGGTAATAACTGTGGTGTCCTTCCCTCCATGTGTCCTTGAGCAATTACTGTACTTCTAATAATATGTAATAATCCTGGTGTAATGTGAATTATTCTATTCTATAGAATCTGATTTTTTGATAATTTTTTTAAACAAATCCATTTTTATTTATAGAACACAAATTTAAACAACCACAAGAGTTTCTAAGTGCTGTACAATAAAAAAAAAACATAATAAAAGCGAAAAATACTAGGATTAAAAACACAACATTCTATTCTGATGTATGCTATTCTTTTGTATTTTATTCTGTTCTATTCTACTGTGTTATATGTTTTATTCTATTCTGTTACATATTATTCTATGCTGTTCTGTGCTATTCTATTCTGGTCTATTGTTTTGTTTTCTATTCTAAGGTATTCTTTTCTAGTTTATTGTATTATATTCTGTTTTGTTTTATTCTATTCTTTTCTAGTCTATTCTAGTTTATTGTATTGTATTGTGTTCTGTGTTACTCTATTATATTGTACTCTATTCTGTTCTATATTTTTTCTACTCACTGTCCTGTTCATTGACCTCCAGTAGACCCAGGTTTTCCTCCTTCACGTCCTCCCTTCTCACGCTGTCGATGTCCACCACAGTCGACCTGATCTTCACCTCTGTCTCCTGCTCCTCCTTCACCTCTGGTTTCAATGACGCCCTGGGGACCCCGGCAGCTTTGGGGGTCCTTTGGCGATGGTTCCTGTCCTTCCTGGGCATAACTCTGGGTCTGGATGGACCCTGATGGTGCACCTGGGAAGACATCTCCCTGCTGGTCACAGATGCTGAAACTCCACCGGCTTCTGATCTGGAACATGAGCCGCTTCTGCGCTTTTTTCACTGAGATAAATTAAAGTGTGGGAGCGTGACAACCATGGGAGCGCCACCTACAGCTAAGAACAATTAGAAAAACAATAGTAAAACAACATACATAGAGTTGTTTGGACAAAAAAAAAAAACTTACTTTCATTTACATTATCAGCTAAAAAACACAAAATATTTCAACATTTTTATTTTTGTTGAATGAGAATTCATATAATTTTAAGCATTTCATTTATGATTGTGAATACGAGAGGGTGTAAAATGAAAATAAATTGATTTTGAAAATCAGTCACAAAATCAAATGTTACAGGTGTGGGTGTTTTGTCATTTTTATCTTGGTCAACCTTTACATTTAATTTTTATGCGGATTTTAGAACATATTTGTCTTTTCCATAATTTTTTATTTTAATTTTAGATGTTTTTGTCTAGTCACATTTCTTTCTTTTATGCCCTATGTGTTGTTTTGTCCTTTTCATTTTCACTTTGTTGAATGAGAGCTCAGATCATTCTATGTATTTTTATTTATGAATGCAAATACTAGTGTATGTAAAATAAAAATGTATTAAACAAATCAATCCTAAATTCAAATGCAACGGTTGTGTGTTTTTGTCTGGATGCATGTTGTAGTTCATGTGTATCTTGGTCCATCTTTATATTTTCAACTTTTTATGCACCTTTAGTTTTATAACATCGTTGTCTTTTTCATAATTTTCTTTTTATTTTGGTCTTTTGTGTTGTTTTTGTCTTGTCACGTTTCTTCTTTTCTATTAGATCATTGTTGTCTTATTTTGTCCTTTTCATTTTCATATTGTTGAATGAGAATTCTGACCATTTTATGTTGTTATTTATGGTTGTGAATACTAGTGTATGGAAGTCATATAGTCATGTTTTCCAGCCTTGGGTTATTGAATGTTCATAGATAAATAGATAGATAGATAGATATACATTACATTATACATTACAACTACTAATTGCTTTCTGCTAATTCCTGCTGTTTCTGGGTTTAATTCCTTTTTTGTTTAGATTAAATCCTGTTCCAGTAAACGCGCTGCCATCTGGCCTCCATCATCTGGTGTTTACAGTTCGGACAAATCACATCATGTGAGCTCTGGGAGTCACAGTGAATGTGCAGACTCAAGCGTGACTCCCGTCCAATGAAATGAGCAGTTTTGTTGTTGTTTTTTTTCTCCTTCATTTTTTCAGTGCTTTTCCAGGTAACGAATACAACACCCTCCCACGTAAATGTAAAAGCTTAATTAATTGTGAATCCCACTTGTTGCTCTTCTGTGTCTAAGCCTCTGATCAGGGGATGTAAGATCTAAGGGGAAAAGGCACCATTGTTCATGGGTTTACAGATGTGTTCAGATCCTTTATTAATGTACATTCAGTGCATTGCAATAATATTTTGATTATATGTTAATCAATTAGTTCAAGGCAACTGTAACAGATTTTTGTTTTGCACTGATCATTTTAGCCACAAGACTTCTTAGCCAAGACATTTTAGCCAAGAAAAAAGTAATCTAACCATGTACATTCTAAGTAATGATAGATAGACCGATATATCAGCCAGCTGATATATTACGCCAATATTTAATTTTTTTTTTCTTGTATTGGCATGGGCCTGTTGTATCGGCCTTTATGTTCTTTTATCCTGCCATGATTTACTGACAGATGGAGTTCACAGCACCTCCATGTTCTTGCAGATACTCCTGCCCACACTGAAAAAGGTATTGCTTTATCAGTCCCAATAGGAGACATTCCTGCTTTACAGCAGCAAGATTACAGCACACATCACTTATATAATAATAATAATGGATTCATATAGCGCTTTTTTGCCCACTCGAAGTGCTTCACATTGGAGACCCATTATTCATTTGCTCTCACATGCACCCTCTGGTGGTGGTAAACCACATATATGTATATGTATATATATATATATTATATATATATATATATATATATATATATATATATATATATATATATATATATATATATATATATATATATATATAGCTACAGTTGCCCTGGGACAGACTGACAGAAGCGTGGCAGCCATTTTGCGCCGACGGCCCCTCTGACCACCAAACATTCATACACCAGTGTGAGTGGCACTGGAGGCAAGGAGGGTGAAGTGTCTTGCCCAAGGACACAATGGACCGACTCGCACAGAGTGGGATGCGAACCACCAACACTTGTATCTCTCTCTCTCTCTCTCTCTCTCTCTCTCTCTCTCTCTCTCTCTCTCTCTCTCTCTCTCTCTCTCTCTCTCTCTCTCTCTCTCTCTCTCTCTCTCTCTCTCTCTCTATATATATATATATATATATATATATATATATATATACAGTGTGTGTGTGTGTGTGTGTATGCATATATATACACAATATACAAATACTACATTTTCTTTCTCCTCCTTCACTCACATTATGTGGGAGAGAGGGGCGGAGTCAGATGTGGCTTATTTGTATGATAAAACATGAGGCACTTCAACCAGCGTTTTGAAAATGGCTGTTTCTCCAGGTTGAATAAGCTGTTGTATCTCTTCATTAACATGGTATTTTGACGAAAGCATGTGACAGACAGGTCACTGAGACACAAGGGAACTGTGTTGTGAAAAATGGACGTCTCATTTAAAGTACTTCAGATATGTACTGCACTTGAGAAATAGCACTACATTCCCTCACCATTAACGTCATCCAAAGCTCGTGTGTGTGATGCTCTTTGTTTTACTCGAGGAGTGAATGTTTGCATCAATAACGATCTTTGTGCTTCCCGGGTATCTGTCACTGGATGAACTGAATTGAAGACGAACGAAAATTATTTATCTGTTCAACATATGCAATATGCAATGCAGCCGTGACCTAAAACATTCGTAGATTGTGCAAATTGAAATAGAAATACGGAGGTAACGACGACTTGGTTTGTGAATTGCAAGTTATGCTAACTACATCCACGGAGATTTAGCCGCAGGAGGATAAGGTAAGACAACACGACAGAATGTCTGGAAATATAGCTTTGGAGTCAAGCAGTGACTCCTGTATTCGATATCTTTTCTGATAGGGACGATGTTTGTGTGTGTGTGTGTGTTTTTCCATAGCATAATTGCAACGACCAGGTGTGTTAGCTTGTTAACTGCTAGCTAGCCGCAAGGTTGCGAACTTGTAGTTATTCTGTGCTAGCTACAATTTTGACCAAAACAATGTGGAAAAAATATGCGGTTTACAGTTTGTAATAACTCACCGTGGACCTAATTTCGCTCCTAAATTCAGTACATAGCTAAAATAAATTTTTTCTGAGGTCAGAAATATTACACAAATTGGTTGGTTTAATCCAGTCATCATTTCACTTCTTCAATTGAGTTAATGTGATAAATATGCATTGTTTTCTGAATACTTACGTTAAAACGACTGCACTAATTACTTTTTTTTTTAACCTAGTTTCTGGGGGCTATCAAAACATTAATTTATTAATTTCTTTAAATGAAAATGACAGCATTAAATAGAATTTAAAAGCATTTTACTAGATTTTGATGTCCAGAAATTAAATTATATTAAGTTTTTTTTTGAAGGGGCGGTGTTATTCACGATTCACTTTGATTGTATAACCATGTAATAATTTGGATCAGAAGTACTGTATAGTGTGATGATTGGCCGGTGGAAGCTTTTAATTGGCTATTGTTTTGTGTTCGGCGCATTTAAGGGCTCACCCAACGTCATTTCATTAATATTTCTGTTTTCGCCATTGGTATTGAATGCATTGGGTCCGTTTAAAAACACGTCCGATGTTCTGCCAAAATGGGTATCCCTGTTCACATGAGCTACCAGCAGCCAAAATTGACAATCTCTACAAATTCATATTATTCTGTCAAAATGTGTTACTTTGCATTTTGGAATGTTACTATTGATATCCTATAATGCTCCCATTATAGGTAGACTTTTTTATATTTAATTTTTGTAATATTGTATTTAGATTTAGTTACTAAAAAGGTTGTCTATTGTTTGCGTCCGTTGAAGTAACATGAACAATAAAACCCAGGCAACTCATGTGCATGACGTTCATATTATACAAAACTTACTTAGGACTTATTAATGTCAATATCCAATCTTTCGTAACATGCACAGACAGACAAGTAGCACTGGAGCAACCTCATTAAATTTTAACTCGCACCTTAATAAATTAGGTTGCACTCTGGAGCCCTGCTTACATTTTATTATTTTAATGTCACTTTGCATTGCCATGGCCTTCCTTTCTGTCTAGTTTCGGTGGTGTACAGGAAATATTGAGTAAAAAAACATCAAAACAACATTACCAATATTATGGTAGATGATGTAGATCTGAGTTAAACCGAAACACTAAGTGTGAACATTAGATTGTATATAAAGCTATTTGTGTCAATGTCTGTAGGCTAATGTTTGTTTGTTTTTTAATCTTCTCTTTACTTTGCAAGTTTCACAAGACAAGATGAACCAAGAAGAAGTTTTAGCAAACCTGAAAAAGGATGTTCGCTCCTTGCTCACTTCATCAAAGATGGGCTTAGACCCCAACCAGCTCAGGAAAGACTACATCATCATGTTGGGACACCCCATGCCCCTGAAAGAGCTGGGCTTCAGAAACATCTTGGACATGGTCAGAGGGATGCCCGATGTGGTCTCTGTTGACTTCAGACCCGATGGAAGCACATTTTTGAAAGGTAATGGTTTAACTTTAGTAACGGTTGTAAATCTGTACCAAGTGCTAGTGGTCTGTCATTGTGGCTTTACTGTTCCTCTGACTCGACACTTATTGTGGATCCAAGTTAATAATCCTAGAATCATCAGCTTCTGCGACTCGATTTGGACAGTTTCTCTGCACTAGGGCTGGAGTGTGAGCCCAGAATAGCTCCCATTTTCCCTGCACTTCCTCTGCCTCTTTCATGTGCCAGAACTGTCATGAACAAGATCAACACGCCTCATCTTCACTAGAGGCTTGTGGGATGGAGCCGGCCGCACTTCTGACTAGTACTAAGTCAGATAATTGCAGTTTCACTCTGAAAAAACAATCTCGCTCACTATTAATCCATTAAGTGAAATTAAACTAAATTCAAAGGCTTTTACAGAACCACTGCTGTAAATAGACAATAGCAATTCTGTATTACTTACATTCACAGTCATAATTTAGTGATGACCAGCTCCTGTTTTCAGACTTTAAGCCACATTCAGCTTTTTCTCTATACTGTGTCTCTATGGTTCAGTTGTCAACCTCTGCTCCTTCAGGGCAGGTGTCCTTGATGTTTTTTGATATTTCCTTCTTCCATCACACCTGGGTCAATTAAGGATCAGTTCTTCCAGCTCTGCAAAAGCCTGATAACGATGGGCGTTCTTCCAGGTATGATGGAAGAAGGAAATCTATCTAAAAGACACAAGATACTGTCCCTGGAGGAGCAGAGTTTAACACTGGACCACCCTATGGAGAAGAAAAGGCTTAACATTGACAACAACCATTAAGTTGGGGTTGTGCATTTTGCAGAAGTGAAGGTGGGAGTGACTACAGATGTCCACATCAACTTTGGTGTCACTCTTAACTTTTTCTTGTGCCTAACATGCTTTCATGCCAGTTGGTTTATCTTGTTTCATTTTGTTATCTTTTACACGAGGGTTGCACTGAAAATCTCACTGACATGCAAATGCTCAGTGACAATAAAGGTATCTTGAATCTTGAATCTTCATCTCTGCCAGCTGTTGGTGATGAATCTACCAAAAATATCCAGGATCTGGTGTCCAAGCAGCGCGTATCAAAGGCTGATAAGAGGATGAAGAGTGGGAGGAGCATCTTCTCTCCACGCTACACTGGTTTGTCTCCTGTGATTCTTCCCAGAAGAAGTCGTCCACCTTTAGCAATCCCAATCCAGCTGAGGTCACAGCTTCGTATTCTGCTCTCACAGGTACAACAGCACTTTGAGGGAGCTTTTGGAGCTAATTTTGGTGAGATTTTTTGTGAAATATTCAATATAAAAGGCAAGACTTGGTAATATTTGGCCTTTCCACGTTTGCGTAGTAAATGTGAAGAGAAATTGTCATGTTCGTTCTCTCCATACAAATTATCATATGTTGCTTTTTGTTCCATTCACTCATACATAACTGGGTTAATGAGCTCTTGCTTTTTCTACACCTAAAGGCTGAAAACTGACTTAGTTAATTTCTTTGGGCATTTTTCAACTGTTGTGTTTTTTTTTTGGTTTTTTTTTTTGGTGGTGGTGGTGGTGGGGGGGTCTTTTAGCACAAATTTGACACAAATCTTGCTGTACCGGTGTTGTCTCTCCCCAGGGTCCAATCCGGCTGGCTCAGCTGGAGTCCAGCTTCCAGCGTTTCTTTGGCCACCCACTGCATCCCATAAACTATGGCTTCTACTCCACTGGGGAAATGCTGCAGGCGGCTTCGGACCTGGTCTGTATCCAACAGACCAGGCTGGGTTCGGTGGTCAGCCTCAGGGAGCAGCTACTGCCCAAGCAGCTGATGTTGCCCATCACACCGACGACGGCACAGATCAAGCCACAGGAGCCCAGACCTGATGAGAACAGTTTAAAAAACAACAAAAAAGAAAGTAAACCACAACCTCCAGGTGTGGAATTATAGAGGGTTTATGAATGATGCCTCAGGTCATGACCTCAGAGCTGTCTGGTTAAGGATGGGGGGGCGTTTGGGGATATTGTCACTTCCGACAGCATAAGCCAAGTTTTCAGTCGATGTTTTAATGTGTTCTTTGTAGCAGTTTTGAAAAACTCCGGTGTCTTGTGTTCCAGCCAAAGTCCCAGTGAAGCACAGTTCTCCCCGTCAACCCACTCCCAACAAATGTTTGAACTTGGTTCATAAGGAGCCAACAGCCGCCAAATGCAGCGCAGAGATATGCGAGAAAAAACAGGAAGCAGAGCCAGAGGCCTGTCAGGAGGGTCAGCTCTTCCACACACGAGTCCTAAAGGTGTGTGTAAAACCCCGAACACACACTTAATGTCATGAAATGCAAAAACCAGAATCCTGCTCAGAACAGTTAGAGTTGTCTGTTCAAGATTTATTTCCCCTTTTTAATCCATAAAGACCAGTTCCCTGGTGTCTGTGACCTATGTGTCACATGCTTAGGTCCAGGCGCACACACAGCTAGCAGGGCTCAAACCCCAATACACCGGATGCACACCTGGATACGATAGGGAATAATGGCAGATCTGTGAGTCTGAGAAGAGGTGTCTGTGACCAGCAGGTGGGGTTACCTGAGCAGTTTGGTTGGGATAATCAAATTAATCTATGCATATGACGTACAAATTATAGAAAATTCAAAACGGAGTATTCAACAAGAAATGGATCAGGACAAAAGGAGAGTGAATGGTTTTTGTTCATAATTTAAGGGTCTCCTCACACACAGACACATTTTTGTGTTGGAAAAACATTAAAAAGTCAATTTTATATGATATGTCCCCTTTAATACCTGTTGATCCACTAATTCTATCAATATGTTTAAATAACTGGTGTAAAATACAGTTTGTCATCAAATATTTTGACATTCAGAGGCTCAGTAGTTACCATGGAAACACCATAAAAATGGATTCACTAGTAAAACCCTTGGAGTTGGATCAATGACAGTGGATAAAAATAATTAGTTTATGTGTAACTAATAATGATAAATCTGAGTGAAATTTTTGTATTTTTTTCCCTTACGAACATCTTCATTATCAGTGAATTAAATCTAGGAAAATACCCTACTTTTTCTTACTGATATTTTACTAAATAGTGTTGGGTTTTTTTGTTTTTGTTTTTGCTCTAACACAGTTTTGAGCATTTATGACATCAACCTTTTTGGGGTTACTTTTTTTTCTCTCAGGCATTGATTACAATGTGAACAGTTTAACAGAAAATATAACTTTATGTAACAACTGTATTGGTCACCAGGGTTGGTTGATTATGGTTTTTTTTTGTTATAATACATTATGAGCAATAGAATAGTTGAGTTTAGGTTGTGTTAACTTTCAGCTGGAGCAGGAGCTACGCCAACAAATCCAGCAGAATGGAGTAGCTGGTATCATCAGTCAGGACCTGAAAGATAAACTACAGAAGGTGAGAGTTACTGTTGATTTTACAGCAGATGTTTGAATGAATATTGATTTTTAACTAAGTTGATTAAACTAATTGAAAACGTCTGCCGGGGCTTGTAGCACCCTATAATGTAATAATTGCCTGAAAATGTAAAAACTTGCACTTAACTTGATCAGAAATATAACAAGTGGTTCCAGGCCCAATAAACCCTGCCCCTCTCACACACATTTTATCTGATTTGCCCTATCTCTTACTGTAAAAACATTGTTTATTGTGATTTTTGACCTACATTCACCAAAATTTAATGGGATCTATTCTGGACCATTTTGCACCTTTCCTGAAAAGTTCATGGAAATTGGTTGACTATTTTTTTTGTGTAAAGCTGCTGACAACTAGGCAGAAAACCAACCCAAAAACAACAAGTCTGTCAGAGACAGCAGACCTCCGCCAAGGCTTGATTTTTCATTCACACGTGACGTGATCGAGCCATAGGTGTTGACCCATCTGATGTCTGAATGTGACACGATGTGAATGCAAAAAAACACCAGAATCTATCTTGTCTGAATCTTCAGATATTTCCACTTATGTGTTTCAGCTGTTGACCTTTATTGTGACCTTGACCTTTGACCTTCATTGCTCAAAATCTAATTGGTTCTTCCTTGACCCATTATCTATCAATCCTGACAATTTAATCAAAATCCGTTCAGAACTTGTCCTGCTGACAGTCAGACAAACTGACCCGATTTTAGTACCTCCTTGGCGGAGGTAATAAAAATTAATAATGTAGTAATTTCACCAATAATGTAATAAATACCCTGATTGATATATATGTTTTGTTTTTACAGAAAAAGTACTACCTTATTACATTATTGGGGATTTATTAAATTTTTAGGTGGATCTTTTTTTTTAAACTAACAATGTAAAAAGGTAATATCATATATACAGTATATCTTCATTTTCAGTCCACAGTTCTACATTTTGTGATTTGAGAATGTTACTTTGGCATTTGACCCATTGTAGTTTGCTACAGGGCTTGTAATAAATGCTCGGGATTCTTTGCAGGTTGTAAATCAGTTCAGGGGGGGGTTACCGGTGCATGACCTTCCTACTGTGTACAAGGTAAATGAAAAATAATTCCAGGTACTAGTTTGTCAAACTCAACCCTGTTTTTGCATCACTGAATGGCTCTGGGGTTGAATCTCTCACATTGGATAATTTCTTGCTTCTCAGAATCAGTTTGGTGAAGATCTGCCGCTCCAGGAGAATGGCTTTGTCAACGTCACTGAACTAGTCGGTGCCATGACTGACGTTTTCCACCTGAAGCGAACAGAGACTAAAGACAGACACCAGTGGATCATCACAGACATAAAAGATGAAGACAACGTCCAGCCAGGTGTGACGACACTGACAAACTGAACAAAACACTGACCGGATGATTCCTAGCATCTTTATAGGAGTGAGCGCTTGTATAAGGCAACAAAATGGACATTACAAAGCTGGTAAAATGCAAAACAAGTACATAGAGTGACTACAAAACACACAGAAACACAATAAAACATAGAGAAACTATAAAACACAACAAAATACAAAAATGAAATAGCACGATACTTGACCAAATCAGCTGAAATTTGGTATGTTTCCCATCTCCTTGTACACACCAAATTTCAGAACGATCCATCAATAATTGGTAATGCTCGAGTACGAAAAGTTGTGAAAATTCATTATGGCGTCAGACCAGAAGTAGTAAGTCAATTCGGGTCAAATTCAGCCCATTTCTTGTACGATCCATCAAGAATTGGCGACACTAGAGTGCGAACAAAAAAATGGTTAATATTTGGTCAACTTTGACCTTGGGTGCTGACCATGATGGTCAAGTCTTTGAAGTCTAATATTCAGCGTGATGGACCCTATATCAAATCTATATATGCCCAAGAAGTGTGAAATCAATTGCATTAAAATTGTTGAAGTACTGGACACTGACCCATTTGTGTGTCTGTTGCAGATCCATCTGAAGGGTTCAGGAGTTCAGTCGATGGTGTGACGCTGCCGTCTCCCAGTCATTACTTCGATGGTGGTGAATCTCCCTGGGAAGAAAAAGTGGAAGGAAATGAAGATGAGATCGGAGCAGACGAGGAGTTAAACACATATATGACTTTAACCCCTCAAGAAGTAAAAAACACTGTGCGTTTCATTCTAATATTAGTCCAAAACTAATGGTTGAGGACAGTCTTAAACAGTTGAAACTGAAAATGTATTGGAACGTGTTTGTAGCCTAACATATTGGATAATGTGTCAGTCTGAGCCCCCCCTGACATACAGGGTCATTGGAACTATTTATTTTAATTTCATGACCAGAGCAGGACTAGAAAAGCCTTCAGTGTTTGTTTTTTTACACCTCTTTGGCAAAGTCAGCCCTTAAGCTAACCCCACTAAGCAGTACCTTTGTTTGTTTGGGCTGGGCTGGGCTGGGGTATGACATGCTCTGATGGCTCATGTGCCTTTAGATTTCAGACACCTACCCCACCATTCAGATACAAAGCAGCACCGATGTGCCCCCAGATGCTCTGCAGAGTCAGCATCTAAAACCTCCGACACGGCACCGGGTCAGAGAGGTGGCAGAAGTTCTGGTGGAAACGGTTCAGTCGCCTGGAGAATTCTACATTCGCTTCAGCATCACTGACGAAGCACAGGCCATGGAGAACATGACCATTGAGATGAGGTGATCGACCAACTAGTAGGAACTTATTATTCTAATTATTTTATTATTATTATCATATTTAATAAGATGTTTTCCTGGAGCTTTTTTTTTTTTTAACCATTTTGTTTAAAATCCCTTTCACACCTCGATTGCAACCAATTAATTAAATGCTAACACATAAAAAAAAAAATATAGTCACCTGTGGAATGGTGTGTGTGTGTGTGTGTGGGGGGGGGGGGGTTGCTATGTATCGGTCATCAAACCTTGGGAATAAGCACTATGCATGCCAACATTCCAGAGGCGTGGCTTTGAGAGGATGTCTGCAGAAAGAGGTTTGGACTTTAATTCAAAATGTAGAAAAAACATTTTTAGCATCTCGTATCCTACCTTTAATTTTTTAAGCTTTTTTTAAAATATAATTTTGGTATCTTGGCAATCGTTCAAGATAAAGTCATACTGTAAATGAGAATGAGACTGAAACTGTGCCAACTCAGCTGTAGTAAGGACAGATACAGAAGGACTTTCCTGCCCACAGCAATAGCACTTTATAATAACTCTCCCCTGAGCAGAGAGAGAAGACTAATCTTTTATGTACAATCATGTGCTAAAGTGCATTAGTCTTAACACTAATGCACTTTAGCTTTATCTTTTTTTTATGATGGATATCTTATATTTTACTCTATTTTTCCCTAACTTGTATGGTCATTATGCCTCTGACAACTTCTATTGCCTATGTCCTGTGGGTGTAACCATGTTGGTCTGTACTGCATCATGTGTGTCTGTTTTAATAGTGTATAATATGTGTTTGGGAATGTGTATGTGTGTTTTATATGTGTGCCGCTGGAACACTTGAATTTCCCCTTGGGGATGAATAAAGTATATCTAACTAACTAACTAATCTAAAAATATTGATTATAACCCACAGTTTAGGGTTCCATTCCACTTAAATGTTGCGTACCCTGTGCTCAGATGCTTCCTTTAAACATGTCCATTCCTTATTCTTCCTTTTATATCCTTATCCTTCCTTTCATCCATTGCCCTCTCCTCTCCATGTCCGACATCTACTCCTCCTGCTGTCTGAGCAGAGCTGTGAACGTCTCTAAAGACGGCTCCCATCCCGGGTCTGGACTATTTGACCTGTTGCCCTCAGGGAGGCGCTACAGGTGCATCAGGACAAGGATAAACTGTCTCATGAACAGTTTTTTTCCCCCAAAGCCATAACCACCCTGAACTCTAACATATGCTAATACCACACACACAGGTCCTGACAAACACACTGCAGAATACACACTTGGGTCAATCTATGTGCAAATTTTTTTTTTCATATATATTTTTTTTAAATATCTTTTTAAATCAGGATTTACCCATTTATTTTATTCTTCTCTGGATGTTTTATATTTTTGCATTTTCGGCGTTTGTTTTTACATGCATGTTTGCACTGAACACTGAGGTGCTCTCATCTCACTGTATGCATATAATGCAAATTCTACATGTGTATAAATCTATTCTATTCTATTTTAGGAGATGTTACACCTGCCCTGAGGTTGCTGAGCGTTACCGTCTGCCTCAACGTTTTATCAGACGTGGTCAGGTTTGCTGTGTGTCGCCTCGGGGAATGTGGTTCTACCGGGTTGTGATCCATGAAGTCATCAGCCCCAGTGAGGTCCAGGTTTACTTTGTGGACTTCGGTGATATCAGTGTGGTACCAACCAGCGACCTAAAGTTCCTCAAGTAGGAGGAAACATCCAAGCAGTTAAAAAATAGGAGCACCACTACACACCAGCTGAGTTGTCGTGTTCTCTACTGTTCATGTTCTGCTCCTCAGGTCCTGTTATTCACTTCTACCAGCACAAGCGGTTCCGGCATCACTGGGTGAAATCCAACCCACCACAGTGAGTCAGTTTATCTTCTGTTTTAAACACCATTACTTTACACTTTGTTCTTTATAATTCACTCTTAACAGTATGTTGAAGAATATTTTAACTGTTCTGTGTTGTTATGTCCTTTTCTTTTTTTATCTGGATTTTGTTGTCAGTATTGTTATTGTCACAAATATTGTTAGGATATTAGTGTTGTTAACAGGAATTTTGTGATTGTTGTTAATTGCAGCATTTCTAAGGAATCGGAATAAAAGGGCTTTATATATCATTTGTAGAGAGAAGGGGTAGGATTAGATACATTTCTCCTTCTTCCCACTCCTTTTTGACCAAATGTCTCATTGTCTGAACACCATTTAGAAATTATGGGACTAGCATTAGCATTAGAAATCCCATACTAGCAAAAACCAATGAAACCAAAATACACATGTAATATATATTCTATATTGCCTTATTGTAATATGATAATAATATAGTCATATTCTGGATAGAAACACAAACACATCGTTACAACCCAAAAGTAATAACTTGCCAATAACGTAATGAGGTATTACTTTATTAGTAGGTTATTACGCTACTGACCTTGTACTGAAAAGAAACTTTGATAATGCAATAACTATGCCAATAATGAAGCAAATTGTATTTTACTTTCTTTTATTTTTACATTCATGTTAGAAATTGTCTAAATATTGCCTCTTAAAAAGAGGATTGACCAAATCTGTGGTCTGTCTACATTATTGGCTGATTATTTGGAGGGATATGTAGCATAGATGACTTCAATATGGTAGTATTTGCAGTGAACTTTACTATTTTACTGTTCATATTTCTTCTCACCTATGTCCAGTAATGTAGCAACACAATAATGACTGGATATATTATAATCTATTAACCTCTGTATATCCAGTATGACCTACGTTGGCAAAATGTTATTACATTATTGGCAAGTTATTACGTTATTGGCTTTATTACAGTTCAAATGGGCCCAAGTTATTTCAGTGTTGGCAGTTATTACATTTTGGGTTGTAACGCACACTCATTGTGCCATTGTTTTTTGCTCTTAATCTTTCTTCTTGCAGCTACTTGCTTTCTTTCCTTCATTTATTTGATCTGTTGTCTGTTGTGCTGCAGATGCTATGCTTCTCTGCATTATTTTCCATCCCTCATCGTACCGTTAACATTGTTGTTGTGATGGTTCATCTCTCACAGGGCAGCTGGAGCGCTGAAGCCACTGCTTCCTTCCAGAATCTGTGCACTGATCGCACCCTAGTGGGCGTCCTGGACCGTTACATTGGAGATGTGCTGCAGCTCTACCTGTGTGACACAAGCACTGATGACGACGTGTACATCCACACCGTTCTCCAGAAGCAAGGCCACGGGACGGCCTGCAGCCCCTCAGCCAGCGCAGTAAGACTCACAAATATACAGTCACCTCTGCCTCGTCCACAACTGGCAGCTGCTGTTCAGAATCAGAATATTTCATTAATCCCAGGGAAAAGTTATTTTGGTTACTTCACCAGCCCTAAAGGGGAAGCAAGGGTATGATTTTGGTTAATTTATTGTTCGTCCGTCTGTTTGTCCATTTGTCAGCAATTTTACACAAAACTACAGGACTAATTTCCATGAAATTTTCAGGAAAGGTGTGAGGTGGTCCAAAATAGATCTCATCAAATGTTGTCATTTTAATTTACTTATTTATTTATTAATTTATTTATTTTTGGTATCATTATTATTATTATTATTTAAAATCTCATGTAGATTTCTGTCTTTGTACATCAATTTTTTTTTTACCCTTCTACTGTCAATATCTACTTTATTCTTTCTTCTGTTTTCATCTAAATATACCCAAACACACACAAACTAATCATAACAACACACACACACACCTGTAAATAGTTGTCTGGTTACACTCTTGTTTGTTTTGTTTAATGAATCACAAAAAATAACTTTTTTGTGATTGTGATGAACTATATATATATATATATATATATATATATATATATATATATATATATATATATATATATTACAGCCTAATTATATGGCCTCATTGGCTAATTTATAGCCAATTAATTACCATTTCTGCTACCCAGAGATTTAGAGGAATAGTAAAGCGTCAGTTTGACTTCCACCCTGACGATCACACTATTACGCCATACACACAATCACAGACCACTATCCCCTCCCCTGTTTATCCCCCACTTTTGCAGTTGTGTTCATGATGTTCTTCCTATGTTCAGCTCCATGTGCAGATCAGTCCAGTGACTCTCTACCTGGGGAAGGGGACGATTCAACTGCCTGAGGAGGAAGAGGCCCCCCCCTGCTCCAAACAAGCTGACACACTGAACCAGTCCATGTCTGTGTTCACCACAATAAAGGTAGACCCCACACACACCAGACTATAAATACACCATAAGAACAGACGTTGAAATAGGATATAGTGTATTATACAGAGTCTGTGCACTTATTCATCATGTAACAGCGAATAAACTTTCCTCTGTGAAATTATTATTTGATTCACATAGTTTTGTGGAACCTCAATGACAACAGAATTTCAGTTACTACCACAAAATGTATGAAATAAGTGGCAATTCACCTTTAAACCAAACTTACCAATGCAATAATATTTAGCCCATTTTAAATCTATATTCTGATATTATGACCTAGCGAAATAATGACCTTTGTCACATTCTGAAAAATAATACCCTGAAACATTTTCATTGTGAAATGCAACTAATTAGGGTCATGCAAATCAGCCTCATAGTGTTCATGCAATTATGAGACAAATCATAACACTTGACAGGAGCATGAAATAAAGGTGGCTTCATCTTGGATCTTCTGTTAGTACAAATGCTTTGTGGGTAGATTCATCTCACTTCTCAAATATGTTGCAGTAAAATAACGACTCATGAACATGATCTTTTCTTGAAATATTAGGAATATTCATTATTAAAATAACCAAAAAAACGACACTTAATGAAACGTCTGACATATAACAGTGTAGTTGTATTCATATTTTCCCCTAACTGAAAGACAATACATTTTGTTCGGCCCCATTTGGGTTAATGAGAATTTACCCAAAAAAATTTAGAAAAAGTGGAAAATAAAATAGAATGTTTTAAAATTACCTAGTGTGAAAGAAAAAACAGTAAAATAATACTATATATTTGATTGATATCACATTTAACCACTATTGGCCTTTTTTTTTCTAGTTTCATGAGAATCATCTATGTATACAATGGATTTAAGTAATACCATATGATTTTCATCATCCCTATTAAAATAAAGTTTATAAATAAAATAAATACTAACTGGAAAAAATATCAAAATGAGGATACTGTGATTTTGACTACAGTCTGCACCAAACAAAAACATTCCCTCGTATCTGGAGAATAGGATTTATAGACTAGAGTGTGTCTGTGGCTCATTTATTAAAGTCTAATGTGACACGATTGGCCTTGAGTAAACACTGCACCTCATTTTATTTTCTTGGCTGTGTTGTAATTCTGAAAATATTTTTGTTTTGTCATTCAGACCAAGCTTAATACCCTAAAGGTTCACTTTTATTTTGGTGTTTTATTTTTTACTTTTCAGTTAGATGTCAATAACTTTGGGGAGACAGTCTGTCTCCCCCATAAATCTTTCAGTAAATCAATGCTAAAGTTGACAGGTGTTTTACGCCTAAAGAGCTTATTTTTAGTATTGATGTTTTTAAATAAAACTACCAGATATCAACAGGAGGTAAAGTTATGTATTAGATAACATCCGCAACAAACAAACCCAACATTATGTGTCCACAGACTTTATCAGCCACTGAATAAAATATAACGTTTCATTGTTTCCACACTTCTCTATTATGGAATCAACAAATTTTCTTTTTCAAACTAAAAGTAAATATATCCGTTATGAAGCTTTTCTGCTGCATCATTTGGTGGTTTTCATTTGATGTTAGATTGGCTCTGTTTGAATAATAATAATGATAATAATAACTAGAAAAGCATATGTAGAGTGCAGACTCGCCAAGGCAGATCAATCCCCTCTTCACTGATCACCACCAAACTTTTATCACTTGTTCCTTCTGCCTGTATCAACATTTCCTCAAAATTTTAGTTAAATCTATTCATAACTTTGTGAGTTATTGTCCTAGGAATCACACATGTTTACCCCTCCACTGATCACCACCAAAATGTAATCAGTTGTAGTCACAGTTGCCCTGGGGCAGACTGACAGAAGCGTGGCAGCCATTTCACATGTACTCACTCTGACCACCACCGAACATTCATGCTCATTCATACACCAGTGTGAGTGACACTGGAGGCAAGGAGCGTAAAGTGTCTTGCCCAGGTGCAGGTGGTGCTCCGACACCCAGGATTCGAAGGGAGATGCTCTCAGTGGGCGCCTCCCCGCTGAAAAAAACATGCCTTGCTGTAAAAGTCTTCTTCTAAAACATTTTGCATCTGCTAAGGGTTCTCCTAAAAGTTGCTGTGTGATATTCAGTACGGTGTGGGCGTATCCCCCCTCACTCAGACAAGTAGCACACGGCGTAACGTCACTGCTTTAATGCAGAGATGAGAATGTTCAGGAAACGATATGTGACCCACCACCACGAAACCAGGCATAAGTGTCTGGAAATCAAAACTGAGTTATCTGTGTAGATTGGTAGAGTGGAAACTAAGGTTTAAGATGGTGAAAAAATTATGTTTCTTTCATAAGTAGAACCAAAGTTATGGTCATTTTAATATCCACATTTGGACACATTTTGCAATTTGCATATTTTTAGATATTGTCCGTTAAAGTTTTGGACTGTTTTGGGGTAGGAAGTCTTTAGCAATGCATAATAATTCGTATCCGATTGACAAAAATTTTTCACAGATGTTAAAGGACACTCTGATGGACATGTCACAGAAGTTCTATATATTGTAATAATAGGACAGAATTGCAACGTATTATAATCATTTGGCTTACGCCATTGGACAAGAGCATTCAATATAGGCTTTTACCTCGTACCGAACACTTGGATGTTTACGCACGGAACGGAGACCGGTTTGTTCAGCGAAAAGAGGTGGAAGTCGTCTTTGTCTTTGCTCAGCAATCCCTGAACTTTTGTCGCCGCTTAAATAATTGACTTAATAAACACCTTTATTGATTGGATTTCAATGTAATGACCACAGGAACTGAACATAGAGGTGTTAAGGTACCGTTTTTTGATAAGATGTAAACACAAATAAGAAATCACCTTCCAGCCTAAATTTGGCTGTAGCTCTGAACGGCTCAGCGCGACTTATGCCTGGTTTTGTGGTGGCGGGTCACATATAGGAACCGTTTTTTTAAAAAAAAAAGGATGGAACCCGGTCAGGTTCTATAATTTCAGAACCGGTTTCTTTTTCAGATCCAATAGTGTCTGTGTTTATGAGCGGTAACATACAGGTACGAGTACCCAAACTTCTGAAGTTTCGCAGCATTTTAGCCTGGATACAGTGAATTCTACTGGAGAGGTTTGTACAGCATGGCAGTACCTCAGTGATGCACGAAAGAAGAAAACATGTCTGACTCGCCTCGGTATGATTTACGTCAATATGGTTTTTATGACATACATTGTGTATTTTTGTTCTAAAAGACAGTTTGACCGTTATGTCAGAGTGGGCTAGAGCTGGAAATATTTTACCCAATCTGATGAGACCCGAGGAAACCTGGCAGGATCGGGCATAATTTTTATCATTTGAATCGGACCTGGGCTGGTTCGGGTCTGACATTTAAGGCCCAGTTCATGCTCTGCCATGGAGCCCTTCCTGCAGACAAGGCAGACGTGCACACCCAGCACTAACTGGTTTTAGATGTTCAATAAAGCATAGTTTTCATTGTACTCATTTTTCTTTTATCATTTGCTACATAATTAAATCAACTTCAATTTAAGAAAGAATTTCTAATTATTCAACTAGTCGACTAACTGTTTCAGTAGCCGGTGACTAGTCAACTATTAAAATAGTCGTTGGTTGCAGCCCTACTCTGTAAGAGAAGACACTAACAACTAAATTATAAACACTGATGATACTTGTCACCTTTCTGAACACAGAAGCATAGTACGTTTGCTTCTGAAAGAAGTTTCTTTTTTTCTTGGCGTCTCAGGATGAAGAAGAAGTGCTTCCTGGCCTGGAGTACATCGGGGACGGTGAGGTCAGCTCCCACATTCAGGTATTGCCACTGGATGTGGAGCTCATCTAACCCTTGAAACCCACCTCTTTTCTTTGGCTTTTCACACTGCATTGGTTGTTGATCAGGAGGTCCTGATCTGATCATGTGATGGGAAGTAGGAGCTGATCACGTGATTTCAGACTCTATTGGAATAATTTATTGGGTCTTGATCAGTAATCAGAAGTTATACTTAAGGCAGATACAGCTGGTTTTGTATATATTAACAAAGATGTGGGGGAGTTTTCATTGAAATTTTATTCTTGTGTCTTCAGGACGTGAACAACCCATTTAAGAATTTACTAAGTGACCCAGGTTTCAACTGCAGAGAGGTGGAAACACCTTCAACAGCCCCTCCCAGCCCTGCACCCAGCCCTCCTGCCCTCCCAGACCTGATCCAGACCAAGTCCACCCCACCTCACTGCACAGCTGATCATATGGTAAGAGGCAAATACTTTACCATTATTATAATTATGATGATGATTGATTATTAGGATCAGAGGGTTAGAGTGTGGGTGTCAAACACATGGCCCATGGGCCAAAACTGGCCCCCCACAGAGTCTAATCTGGCCAGTGGTATGAATGTGTAAAATACAAAAATTACACTGAAGATAAAATAATGTAATTTATAAATAATGAAAACTCCAAATTTACCTCACTGTTTGTGTTAAAGTTAAATTACATGAAAATGTTTCCATTTACAAACTATCCTTTCACAAAAAATGTGAATAACTTGAACAAATGTAAACAACTTTAGAAGAGAAATAAGTGGAATTTTAAAATATTCTGCCTTTTACCAAAATGTTATTGCATTTGTAGATCCTGATGTAGACCCTGTGATCTGTACGATATAATGTATATGTGAAAATAATTAAAGAGTAATTTGTAAATGTAAACATTTTCATAATGTAATTTTACTTTTTCCACTTGAAAACAGAGAAAAGTTTGTAGTTGACATTCTCAATATTGTTATTTTGTTAGTCCAGATGAACTAAAATAACTTTGGACATCCCTGTATTACATGGCTCAGTTGGTAGAGTGGGTCATCCAGTAACTGAAGGGTTGGTGGTTCAAATCCCACTCTGTCCTAGTCATGTGCAAGACATTTCACCCTCCAGTGCTCACACTGGATGAATGCTGTAGTCGGAAAATGGCAGCCAAGCTTTAGTCAGTTTCCCCCAACTGTGGATAAAAATGTAGTTTACCACCACCAGAGGGAGCATGTGAGAGTGACTGAATAATGGATCCACTGTGCGCTTTGAGTATGTATGTACATTGAAAAGCGTTATAGAGATTTAAACCATTGTTCCAGAGTTCAGCGTTTTCTAATTAAAGACGTTTCTAACTATTCTCAGATGGAGAACGTGGCCCCTCCCACGCCCCCGTACAGTGGTTTTTCCAGCTCCTTGTGTCAAACACCAGACGAGGGACAGAAGTGGTCTCTAGTCAAGGTCGAACAACCTTCACTATTGAGGACCATGAACCTCCACACCCCAGGCCTGGGTCAGATCCAAAACTGCCATAAAGGTGCGCACACATGCTCGGGTTTCACATCACCTGTGGTCTGCTCAGATTTTTTGAGTTAAATATTATATATATATATATATATATATATATATATATATATATATATATATATATATATATATATATATATATGTTTTTATGTTATGTTTTTGCCGTCATTTATGCGTTTGTCTCTGTGTACAACATAACTCAAAAACTTCTTGATAGATTTTGATTAAAAAAAAATAAATCATGGTATGGTGGTAATGGGAAGATACGTAAGCAAATTATTCGATTGGGGGGGAGGTCTGCATTGGCTGAGGGCTACGCTCTGAGTGCTTTTGTATTTACTCGTACTTGTCCATATTGAGCAGGGTATATGCAATGCAGTGGTTTATTTTTCGTGTAAATATTCTTTTTTGTTTTAGTTTTTTCTCTTGTATCACTAGTAGAGGACAGAGTGGGGTTGTTTTGTTTGTTGCATATTCAAATTAAGTTGAACTGAATAATCCAAAGTAAAAACAATAAAAATACACATCCAATTACAAGTCATCAAATATAAATCCTATGATCTACAGCCTTATATTTTTCTATTAATGCTGGTATTGATTGTGTTCTCTACACAAGATGAATCAGCAGAGTGAGGAGAGTAAAGTTATACAGGTACCACAGTTTGGCCAAAAACACGACTATGAAGCCACCTGCTTGTAAGATATCATTTCATCTGAATAGTGTCCATTTGTTTGTGGAAGTGAAGTCATAACGCAGACACAAAGGCTGGTTCTGTGTCGCCCACTCACATTTTCTAATACAATTGTACAATGACCTTCATTAACCTGCTCATGCATCCCCTGCCTCTGCCTCCCCCCCTCTGTGCATACACACAGAAAAGCCTTCAATGAAATTAGAGTGTGTTCATGGATGCAGAGAGGACGTATTGATTTCCGTCCTGCTGCTCACAGTGGTGGATGTTCCTGCACTAAGAACCTGACACAGATTCAATTAGACCTGTTACCAGAGCTATTTGACCCAACAAGCTGCTTTCATTGCATTTGTCCTGATATCGATACACTGCCGCTCCACAATGCTTTCTCGAGCACAATGTTAATGAAAAAAAAAAAGCAGAACCCTCTGAGCCCGGGGAGGCGGGGGGGCAGACATGGTACGTTTATCTCCAAATCGCGTTAGGTGACGGGTAGCAACACAAACAACTTTTCACAGCAGCAGCCAACGAACAGAGGAAAGCAGATAATCACAGGATTTTGGTGCAGATTGGGAGATTTTGTTTTCCCCTGCGTGTACTTCTATCATATGTTTTCTGACACAGGGAATGTTCAGAAACATCCCATAATAACCAAATAAATGAGTATGAGTTGACCTTTGACACCTTGTCAGAAGTTACACTTAATTAGCTTATTTTACACTTGACGCCATCTTGGATTCCAAACAAGGATGAGGTCGGTAGCGTTGGTTTGTGTAAGTAAAGACTTCTATAGTCATGTTGTCGTCGTTTGTCTGGTCCAAGGCTTCCCCGTCAGACGACAAAGAATATCAAAACCAGATATAAAGGTTAATCATTTATTTATCAAGATATAACAAAGTGTATAAACAATCATAAATCATTGAGCTACAAACCTTTTAAGTCCCTAGGGGATGACCTTTCAGGCAATTGTCTGACCAGTTTAGACCAACGAGAAAAGCAGAGAGAAAAAGCTGACTCTCTTTTCTGACTCAATGTTTTATACAGTCCACTCTGATCCCCCCTTCTTGGCCGTATCACAGCTCATTACATCATATTATAAAGGAGTTGTCTTAATCCACCACGAATCCGGAAATAATATCTGCTTCTCTGATTCTAAGGTCTGAGGCCACGTAGACACAGAACAGTAATATGTGACATTCATTCTTCAATACAATCAACATCGTCATTCAACATATCAAACATCATCAATGTCATGGTACGACTGTGGCCAGGGTGTAAGTCTGATAAAAGACACAAGTCGTGTCTATATTTTGAATTTAAAGCTACAGTGTGTAGCTCCCATGCTCTAGGTAGCAGTAAACGGTGAATCAATGTAAAAACGGCACAATTTCGCTGTTCCGCGTGCCTAACTGCAGCCGCTTTGGAACACATCACCTTAACTGTATGTTTGGTGTTTTTCCACAACCTGCTGTAATGGTGAACAGCTCAACTCCTCTATCCTCACTTCCACTGAGTGACGAGGTGAGTGTAGAAAAACTCGTGAAATGAATGTGAAGTGATTTCAGATATCATTTGTCTCTTGGACGTCTTTGTTATGCCAGTGCTGTCGTCTTTATGATCAGCTGATTCTAGTCGGTCGTATTTGTGTCATTAAACCGGTAGAAATAAAATGTGTAAAGTTACATCCTTTTATGGGTTCAGTGTTTGTTCTTATCTGGAGTTTTCCACAGTGACCCACGGGAGAAGAGACAGAATGAAGGACTGAAGGAGAATTCATTGTGAAAAAGTGAAGGATTGTAGAGTAACAATTGTTTATTCCACATGTGTACAGACTATAGACAGTGGTAGTAGAATTATGGACTACATTAGTTACTGTTTTATACGACTCATTTAGGTTTTATTTGTCTAAATTTATGTTGTGTTGGTCTATCATTATTTGCCTACATCAGGGGTGTCAAAGTGCGGTCCTCGAGGGCCGGTGTCCTGCATGTTTTAGATGTTTCCCTCTTCCATTACACCTGGAGGCCATTGCATCATTATCAGTCTGATGAGGAGCTGATTATTAACTCTTTAAGTGTCGGCGCTGATGCATTCTGAATGGATGACTTAATTATTTTAATTTTATTTAAACTTTTTTTAAAGGCAAAATTAAAATTGCTGCGACCAAATTTCAATAGTAGTTTTCTTGTTTAGTAATTTTTTTTCCTAAATTTTCCACATTATTTGTCATTTTGTAAATATTTATTAGTGTTTGTTGCTCATTTTGTTTATTTTTCTACATTTTGGGTTTTTTTTATTTTCGTAATTTTCTTTGATTTTCTGCCATTTGTGTCTTTCTTTGCTCATGTTACCAATTATTTTGTTAGTTCTCAGGAGTTAAAGGGTTAAACTGAATCACATGGAAGAGGGAAATATCTAAAACATGCAGGACACCGGCCCTCGAGGACTGGATTTTGACACCTGTGGCCTACATGATCTTCGAGGCTGTTTAATTCCTGTAACATATGAAGTTAATCTCATCAATACAAGTAAAATTATTACTTGTCATTATTTAAAACAAGATAATTATTGTCTAGATAGATAATTAATGTCTATGTAAATAAGTAATACTTCTAGTCTGTTCTTACTGGAGTGAATTTTTTAAAGTTCTTGTCGTTACACAGTTATTAATCATATAATACCTACAGGCTTTTTTGCCATGATAAAAACTAGTATCTGTCAATTTAAACTTGTATTTGCCTTTGCAGTTTGTATATTTTCAGTGTTAAATGATGCCTTTTTTTTCTTTTTTTTTTTTGCAATGGGATCTTGAATTGTTCTACTTAGCCATGTTACTTTTTTTTCGATTTTGATTCCTCTGGAAGACGTATCCACAAAACTGCACACAACAAGGGTCGACGGGGCAGCGACTTGCAGGCGCTAAATCAGTTATTTTGTTCAAACCATTGTGATACAGTAGTGCTAATTCTGTTGCAGTCCCATTTCATCTTTGAAACACCTGGGACGAGCTAAAATAAATGAATAAAAATAATGTAACCTGAGATGCACAAATGACATCATCTCTGCGCGCGCTGAGTCAAGAGGCTTTAGCGCTTTGTGTTAGCTTAGCTACTTATCACTCAGCAGTTCAGAGTGAAAAGTCACGTTGGAGCTCTCGTTTTCCATTATCGCAACAATGGTTTGAATGTGTGCATACTGTACCCTCACAATGGACATATTAACCGACTTGGACAAAGTAACTGACTTAGTGTCTGTAAGTCACTGTATGCCGTATTGTGGATATTTCTTCCAGAGGAATCAAAATCGAAAAAAGTAATATGGGTGAGTAGAACAATTTAAATGACATCATAATTAAGGCCCTAATTACAAAAAACTGGCGTTGTCCTTTAAGGAAGATGGAGGAGGTTGTGGATCTGTTGACCTCCATGGAAGAAATACAAGTTCAATACATGTTTCCTTAAAAAAGGTTTTCTGACATCAATTTTCATTTAACAGAGGGAACAAATCGGTATCTGCTTAGAGATATCGGCAACCTGTTGAGGTCATCGGCTGAGACTGATGCAATAAATAAATAAATAATTTAGCGTTAACCCCCCCAAAAATCCATATTGGATGATCACTGCTTAAGAGGTTTCCACCTGACAGCAGTAATATACCAGTAAAACACTGAAGGGTGTTCCAGTTCATATGTAATAATATCCTCTTATTTATGTTGTGGTTTTCCAGGTTCTCCAGGTTTTCCATGTTCTCCAGTTTTTACAAGTCCTCCACACCACCTCCATAGTCTCAACTTCCAGTTTCCTCTGTTTCGGTCTGTCCTTCCCTGGCCCTCAGACCCAAAACACAACCCGTTTGGTCTGTAATGTCTTCAGTTCCAGTTTTTTTATTGGGTGTTTTTGTCATTTTAATGTTGTGAACGATTTCAAAAGGACCAGTTAGATTCTTTACATAGTAAGTTGGACTTTAAAGTTTGGACGGACAGATTCAAAGTGGATGGCAGTTCTTTTAAATTATAAATAATTTTATTTAATCTTATTTTGAAGTTTTCTCCTAAACATGTAGCCTTTTATTGTTTTCTTAGAAGCCATCGATGTTTCAGTGATAAAAAGTTTTTTGTTGGTTTTAGTTTTTTTCACAAACTCTTCAGTTTAAAGTCTGTCAATATTCCTGTTCCGGACAGATGGAAAAATGTAAAATATGAAACTGTTATAATGAGCATTTTGTTAATATGTACACAGCAAAATAAGTGTTTTGGAAATAAACAGACCTTATTTCATATAAGATTATACTTTAAACAAATGTATCATGTGGTTCTTGATGTTTGTGAATCGTTTTATAAAGGGTGTAACTCAAATCCTTGAACAGAGTTTATGTATTTTAAGTGTTTAAGGTTTTTAGAAATTAAATTGGTTTCCTTGACTGGACTGAAAACGTATGAAATTGAAGGACCTCTGTGTTAGAAACGTACCAGACTGAAATGTGTCTGTACTAGGGTTGGGAAGTTTAGTTGTACTGTAAGTACGATGCGCATCTCGATACAGAATCTACAATACGATCTATTAAAGATACGCAAGTAGCACCTCATGATGTGATATGATTCACAACCAAATACGTGATTGAGCACATTCTGATTCAAGACATTAATTATATTTAAAAATATGCAGTGCAATTCAATGACGTGGAATATTTATTCCTCAAATAAGACCATGAAAGTGTCAGTTTCAGAACATGTGCCTCACATACAGTCAGTGGAAACATTAGGACTGTGTTTACAAAGTCATTTCTCTACATGCACTTCCGCCTCCCTTACTTTTCTCTACGTCTTATTTTGTGTACGTGAGCGTCATTGTTGAAGACGATTCGTGTGAATATGGATTTAGTCGAGTGCGAGACGAAGTGCAAGAATCTGCGAGACAAGTTTGTTCGACAGCCAAAGGGCCTGACGTTGAAAAGGAGTGTGGATCCAGGTGAGAAATCCTAGTGAATTCATGAGTGCCCCTTGCATTGTGCCAGTGAATAGCGCACGCCATGTACTCCCCATGCTCGTATAAATTACAAATATCTGCAACTAGTTTACTGTGACATTTTGCTGCGAGAGCATACAGAGCCCTAAACACTCAACATCTGATCAGAATCCAATTTTTTTTCAATTCAATTTTATTTATAAAGCCCCAAATCACAACAGTCGTCTCACAGGGCTTTACAAAAAACACAATCAACTCCAGAGATATATGAACAGTCCCAAGCATCCCCTGTCCTTAGACCCTCCTTCTCGCCAAGAAAAAACTTCAAAACCCAGTGGGAAAAAGAAGAAATCTTGAGGAGAACCACATTGAAGGAGAGATCCACTCCCATGGACGGACAGGCTATAGATGACCGTCCATTTATAAATGGGGGGGGGGGGGGGGCTGGTCCAGACACCAGACAATGTATACAGAGAACATGTATTTATAATGTAGGTAAAACAGAAAGGTTGAAAAGGTGTCACTTCAAGAGACACCTGCGCAAGGTATTCTGGGATGTGCTGTTGGATACACGGATAACTGTTTAAGAAAGTAGCCAGGTCAGTAGTTTTCAGTCCAGCTGAACAGAAGTACATGTTCTTAAACCACATGTTGCTCCTCCTCCTGTCACATTCACAGACTTGAGCATTGTCATCCAAGGTGCTTGTACCACAGTGGTGGGTGGCGCTCATACGGCCCTGTACACTGGTGGGTGGAGCACATAGGGTTCTGTACAGTGGTGGGCGGAGCTCATGCGGTCCTATATGGTGAACACATCCGCTAATTTGCAGCACACATTAATATGCATCTATAGAAAAGAAAAGCATATTTAAATGCAACTAAAAATACATTATATTGAACAGATTGAATTTTATCGCTACAAACATTTTGTAACCGAAGCATCATGATATCATTTAAAACTTTAAATTCACTCGCAGCTTCTACTGATGCACTCTGATCGTGCATGTGTGTGTCAGTGTATCGATATGTATCGGATCATCTTCCCACCTCTTGTCAGTACCGTTACACCCAGGTACAAACTCATACACAAAATCTAAGTTTGTGCCTTATCTTTCTTGGCCTTCGTGCTATAATGTCCAGAAGGACGTGTGTTCCAGTCGTTGTGCAGCTGTCTTTCTTTCCTCATACCGGGTCTGAATAAATCCCCCAGAGAACCCTAATTAATCCAGACCTTACAACATCTTGCTAACTAATTTTTTTTAATACAAATTTATTTTCCTTCCATTGGACAGAGCTCAGCGAAGCGAAGCGGCACTGTAATGATGTCTTAAAATCTGGTCTCAGAGGAAATACAAAGAGACGACGCTGGCAGAAGAGCAATAAACAAAACCATGACACAACCTTTACATTTAATGTTTGCTGCCGTCAGCCCAGGGATTTTATACAACACAAATGACATTTACTTGGATAATGTGTTATTCAGAGAAGTGGACATGAGCTTCCAACACATGACTGACCTCCACCTCCCCTTGTCCAAAGAGGAGAAGTTAAAAAAATTAATTAATTAATTAAATTAATCAGTGTACTCCAATGGCCTCCACAGTCACCAATCTCAGTCCAATAGAGCACCTCTGGGATGTGGTGGAACAGGAGCTTCCATTCATTTTTATTTAAAAAATGATTCATTCATTTTTTAAATAAAAATGTATACAAAAATAAAATAAAAATAATTGCAGGACTTGTGATGTGACTATTGCGCACACGTATGTTGTGATATCGATGCACAACAATATATTGTGCAGCTCTATTTTTAATGTAGTAAATGTGACGTCCTGAGGCGACAATTTGATAAATCATGATAAATCAGGTGCATTTGGGGGAAGCCATGGTTGGTAGAGCCGGCTGTCCAGTAACTGAAAGGTTGGTGGTTAAATCCCGCTCTGTCCTGGTTGGTTTATTGTGTTCTTGGGCAAGACACTCACACTGGTGTATGAATGTTTGGTGGTGTTTGGATAGTTTAGAGCAGGCATGTCCAAACTATTCCACAAAGGGCCGGTGTGGCTGCAGGTTTTTGTTCCAACCAACCAAGAGTAAACAGTTTGACCAATCAACTCTCCGAAGACTGAGATCAGTTCATTAATTGAGTCCAGTCTGGTGTGCTGCTGCTTGGTTGGAACAAAGACCTGCAGCCACACCGGCCCTTTGGGAATGGTTTGGACATGTCTGGTTTAGAGGGTAGAATGGGTGGTGGTCAGAGGGGCTGTAGGCGCAAAATGGCTGCCATGCTTCTGTCAGTCTGCCCCAGGGCAGCTGTGGCTATGTATGTACTTTACCACCACCAGAGGGTGCATGTGAGAGCGAATGAATAACGGGTCACTCATGTGAAGCGCTTTGAGTGGCCAAAAAATCCAATCCATTATTATCTCCGCCAAGGAGGTAATGTTTTTGCCGGCGTTCGTTGGTTTGTTTGTTTGTTTGTGTACAAGATAACTCCAAAATTTATGGTTGGATTTTGATGAAATTTTCAGGGTCGGTTGGTATATATATTTATATAATATATATATATATATATATATATATATATATATATTTTTTTTTTTTTTTTTTTTTTTTTTTTACAAAGTCAAAACAAGAACAACATACTACAAATCCTCCATTTCAGGTGAGGGTTTTTAGAAAGCATCTATTAGATCATTTTTGTTGTGGTGACCTACAAGTCACCATAAATAAATAAAAACAATAAGCAAAAATCAAAAGAAAAAAAATAAAGACACTAGCCATGAGGGGGAAAAGCAAAAACCAAGAAAATCAAGAAAAAAAAAAACTGTACGTGTACAAGATTACAAGATATTAGGCAGAAAACAGACTTAAGTAGAAATAAAATAAAAATAAAATAAACATACAATAGACAAAAACGGATGAAAGAAGACGAAACTAAACAAAAAAAACCCAGCCATCCTATCCCAACAGCATCCATCTTCCTTCTTCAGTCCCAGCTAAGCTCCGCCCACTTATCACAACACATTTTAGCCTCTTTTTGTTTGTTCGGATAATTTTGTTGTTTTCGCTCAACTTTTCAGACAAGCTTGAAAACACCATGACTTTGTGAAACTGCTGTCGAAATAATGTTCTGGTTTAAATAAAGGTTAAACCTGCATCATTAGTGGTGGTCCTGCTGGGGTCTGTGACCTTTAGCAGCTTCACCAATTAGCATCTTAAAAAGATCCTAATGAGAAAACACTGATAAAGAGGACGGACTGGGAAAAGAAACAGGACATCAAACCAACAGCTGCACACACTATACACACACACACACTACACACACTGAACACACTACACACACACACACACTACACACACTGAACACTACACACATTACACACACTGAACACACTACATACACACTACACACACTGAACACACATACACACTACACACACTGAATACACTACATACACACTACACACACTGAACACACATACACACTACACACACTGAACACACTACACACACACACTGAACATACATACACACTACACACACTGAATACACTACATACACACTACACACACTGAACACACTACACACACACACTGAACACACATACACACTACACACACTGAACACACTACACACACACTGAATACACACTACATACACACACACACACTTAAATCACAATAGACAATAAGACCAGTGACAAAACACCTGAATTCATCACATCCACATACATTCGTCCATATCGTGTATAAAAGGCTTGATTTGAGTTCCATTTGTGTTTGGGTGGAGGAAGGGGAGCTTCACCGGGGCAGACGCTCTGTAAACCTTATTAAGGCAGAGAGTAATGTTGTTGCCGTTGAATTAAGAGGCAACAGCAGCAGAGCATCTGTTTACTGAATGGAGCCTGAAGATCTGATCTGATGGAGTAGATGTACAACTGAAACCTCCAGCCTGTCCAAACACCACCCATTCTACCCTTAAACTATCCAAACACCACCCATTTTACCCTTAAACTATCCAAACACCACCCATTCTACCGTGTAAACTATCCAAACACCACCCATTCTACCCTTAAACTACCCAAACACCACCCATTCTACCCTTAAACTACCCAAACACCACCCATTCTACCCTTAAACTATCCAAACACCACCCATTCTACCGTGTAAACTATCCAAACACCACCCATTCTACCCTTAAACTACCCAAACACCACCCATTCTACCCTTAAACTATCCAAACACCACCCATTTTACCCTTAAACTATCCAAACACCACCCATTCTACCCTTAAACTATCCAAACACCACCCATTTTACCCTTAAACTATCCAAACACCACCCATTCTACCCTTAAACTATCCAAACACCACCCATTCTATCCTTAAACTACCCAAACACCACCCATTATATCCTTAAACTATCCAAACACCACCCATTCTACCCTTAAACTACCCAAACACCACCCATTATATCCTTAAACTACCCAAACACCACCCATTCTCAAAAAGATTGACTTAAAAAAAAACAAACAAGAAATAAGCAAACCTACTTAAACCAATTAAAAACATACACAGGAAATACATACGTAAAAGTTAATTAGCCTATTACCAGCATGTACAGTAGATGACATTTAAATTACATCTTTATATTCAGCTCCACATTAATGCACAATGAACAAACTCCTCTTGGTGAAAATAGAAATCATTCTGAAGTGCAACAGTAACACGATAGGACTGATGTCAGAAATTTGGTTTCTCTTCCTTTTGAAGGCTGTCATCTGATCAATCATCTATGGATCTGGTCAAATGCGGCGATGTGGTTGCCATGGCAACACTCTAGCAAACATCATCCAGTTAAGTATTTAGGTCTAAAACACATCAGATCCACAAAGACACAGAAACTACAGGACTTAAAATACAAACTCACATCTATGTTTGGTGGTTTGTTTGTTTTTTTTATTTTACACCAAATATTTCTTTTCATAATTTTTTGCTCAAAAATGTGTATTTGAAACACTTAACAGTTATTCTTTTTTTTCTTTGCAAAAATTTCCCAATGTAGCCACTTTGGAAAAATGACAAATTCCCCAAATTTCTCCTTTGTAAAACACATAACCATAGAAAAAATGCTGTAAAACTGACATTTTTGTAAATAAAATTCTCAGTTTTGAACTGTAAAGGTCACAGACATTGGTGTGTTGGTAAATGGTATGTTTCAGTCCATACCTACCAAATACAGACAAATACACCCTGGTTTTCACCATAAAAAAATTTAATCAACGGGGAAAAGAATCAAAATGTATTAGTATTTTTCAGTCTACAGTGTTTTATCTGTTAAATAAACAGTAAAAGTGAGTGTTTTAGTCCAAACTCCACAGTGTTACCTTTACAAAGAGCCCATTATTTTATCTGAACGGAACAGCTGGAGATTTATTTCGTAGAGGGATTTTTCAGGCATTTTTAAGAATGGGATGGTAAGGGGTTAAAAGAATTATATTTTAATAAAGCACTTTTTCTTATGAACATTTAAGTGATCTGTGAGTTAAATATAATAAAACACCTAATTGTCTCTGTAAAATTCAAAGTACTGAGGATAATATTATAATAAACGATTATAAATCGTTTAAGAAAGGTTAACTAGATTTGGAAAGTGGCACAGATTTAGCCCTGGGCCTGTAGGGTTAATCACTACAGTAATTATCCAATAGATGGATCTGAGTTGAATCCTTTTTTTTGTAATAATATGCTGGAGTCACTGTAGTTAGAGCTGCTTAAAAAAGACCCTGTTTTCCAGAAGGAGGTGTTTTCAATCACACTCATAATTTGTGAAAGAGGCGCCGATATTTTCATCCTCGTATCTAATTGGTTAGCTGCTGTGTTTTAATTAGAGGACAACTGGAGGAAGAGCAGAGATGATTCATTACTCCTGTTAATCCCTCTGGCCTCCATGTCTTACACACACACACACACACACACACACACACACAGAAAATTCACAAAATCAGCAGCAGAAGCAACTCTTTTAATGAAGATTTTTACACAATGAGTTTAATAGGCTTGACTCGGTCTCCACACATTTCATAAAAACTCCAGTCGCTGCTAAAATCCGACACTGTTAAATCTATCTGTAAAGTGTTATTGGTTTTGTTTGAAGAATAATATTCAGCACAAGAGCCTGTATGTTGTTATTGCCTCTGACAAAGAGATTGTGTAACATCTTAATGAGGCAAAAAACTGCAACACATTCATGGAACAGAACCGTAGAAAGGATATTTTCATTTTCTGTAACATTGGAACTTATCCAACAAGAGAAAAGTCGCCCAAAACCAACAAGAGAAAAATCACCCAAAACCAACAAGAGAAAAATAGCCCAAAACCAACAAGAGAAAAATAACCCAAAATCAACAAGAGAAAAATCACCAAAAACCAACAAGAGAAAAATAACCCAAAATCAACAAGAGAAAAATCACCAAAAACCAACAAGAGAAAAATAACCCAAAATCAACAAGAGAAAAATCGCCCAAAACCAACAAGAGCAAAATAACCCAAAATCAACAAGAGAAAAATCACCAAAAGCCAACAAGAGAAAAATCGCCCAAAACCAAGAAGAGAAGAATCGCCCCAAAACCAAGAGGAGAAAAATCGCCCAAAACCAAGAAGAGAAAAATCGCCCAAAACCAACAACAGAATAATCACCCAAAACCAGCAAGAGAAAAATCACCCAAAACCAACAAGAGAAAAATAACCCAAAATCAACAAGAGAAAAATCGCCCAAAACCAACAAGAGAAAAATAACCCAAAATCAACAAGAGAAAAATTGCCCAAAACCAACAAGAGAAAAATCGCCCCAAAACCAACAAGAGAAAAATCGTGTATGAACTGATGGTGAAAAAGCTGCGGTAGAGGCCGTCCTTTATGCTTTTCTTTCCTTTTGCTTGTATTTAAAAGAAGTCATCTTCCTACCTGTCACAGTGACCCTCCCCTCTTAACCCCCACTCAGCCTCTTGCCAAGCTAAGTGTGAAAATTTATGGCAGTGTGAATGAATGGAGGCCTTGAAGAGACCCTGGGGGCAGAGCAGAGCTGCCTGGTGGAAGGACAGAGGGAAGGAAAGACTGATGAGCGCATGCACAGGCTGACAAACCACACAGACCAATGAGGCGGCGTAGCCTCAACCTTATCCTCAGATGGACCCCGTTTAGGAAACCCATCTGATGAAATTACAATGTATGTCACAGCAGCTCTTATGACCTTTGGCGTGTTATACATATACTGTAAAAAGTTTAAATGTGACCAAATGTATTTTAAAATAGAATAGAATAAATCTTTAACGTCCACACAGTTTACTTTATTTGCCCCCTCTCTTATCACTGTGAAAACACATGTTTGGTGACTGTGACCTTTGACCTACATTCACCAAAATTTAATGGGATATACTGTATGCTGGACCACCTCACATTTTTCCTGGATATTTCATAGAAATTGTTTTTTTTTAGCTCTTAATGGACATCTCCTTCTCAAAATGTGAGACAATGGGTTTGACCTTTCAAGGTCACTCAAAGGCAAAGGTCATGGCATAATTTTAAAACCCATTTCAGGTTTTCTTTTTGTCAACAACAGAAACTAAGTCTCTATCTCCACTTGGTTTTCTGTAGTCCTATTTGAGGTTTTTAGGTATTGACCCAGTGACCTTTGACCTCTTGGGTCGACAATAGGTCAAAATCTATGCAGACAAGATACAGAACTGAAAGACCAGCATTCTGGTGCTGATTGGAAGTCTGTAAAATAAATAGTTCAAACGTTATATCCAAAATTCAAATTTGACCTATTTTGTGACCTCTGACCTAGAGTCTTCAAATGAGCCTTTTCACTCATATTCAGGCTGAAGCAGCTGCTCATCTGTCTGTTGTTCAGTTGTTGTTGTTGGAAGAGTCAAAACTGTTGAATTAATTAGTTGGTAAAACAAAGCAGCTTTATTGATTTTTCACTCATTATAAAAGAGCAAACAGGTTAATTATTATCACTAAAACATTTGGAAGGATTTCAAATCAGTTTTTCCTCACTATTTCCACAACTAATCCCCACATTCATGTCAGTACACGTCCATCGGAGCAGCTGCTTCACTTCCTGTTGTTCTATTGAGTAAACAGTTGAATTTTTACAAATAAAAGCATCAACAGATCTGAGCTGTTTAACAACTTCTGAACCACTTAACTTATAATTTAACTATTCTATTAAAATAATAGGTGTGAAATGCAGTTTGTCATTTTTCATGGTCATCAGATGTCATTTGAATGGTCAGTGGCTCCATAGTTACCATGGAAACACTGTTATCTTCTAAAACACTAATTCACCAGTAAAACCCATGGAGTTGGATCAATGACAGTGGATAGAAATGTTTGTTTTTCCAATTCTGTTAATATCTTAGCTTCTCTGTTTTTGATTGAACAAAATAACCCTCAACTTTTAACTTAGGTACTGTGAACATCTTACATGACTTGCAGATTAAATATAGGAAAATGGTTAAAAAAATACAGAGGATCATATTATAGTAAATGGTGATAATTTACTTAAAAAAGGTTAATTTAATAACAACAACAATTTAAGTGACCACACAGTAGGTCTGGGTTTTCATAGGTTAAAATAAATCCTTTAGATTTTTTTCCAGTGTCAAAGGGACTGGACCAGTAAAATAAAACTATAAAAAATCTAAATCTTACCAAGTGTATTTGTCTCATTTGTAGTCCCAATATCTCATCGCTCTCAAAATCAGACAGAATCACCTGAAGAGGAACTTTTCAGTCAGATAGAAGAACTCATTTATAGACGGTAGATGTGGAAAATCTGATTTAAGAAATCTAAGATCATTTTCAACTGTTTTAGGTACTTGAATTTTTTTTTGTTGCACAATTAAAAAATATATATTTGTTTTTCTAAATTCAAGCAAAAAAAATCTGCCAGATGGAATATATGGAGAAAAAAAATTGTACGATTTCTTGAAATCACGTTACTCTTTATGTGATTACCTCGATCCAAAGAGGGGAGACGAGGGTATATTGTTTTTACTTCATTTTTCAAGGATTTAAGGATTTATTGATTATTATTTATTTATTTAAGGAAAAATATGTTTTTGCAATGATAAGAGACAGAGAAAATTATTACAATTATGTCTTATTTTAAATGTGATGACTTATTTGGACTAGAAATGAGAAAAATCCCCTTTTTTCCCCAGTGTACAGATCAGAACTGTTCCACTTGTGTGTTTTTTACCCAAACCCCACGTCGGGGTAAAAAACATCAGGTTCCAGTCGCTACGTGCCCATTGGAGCTTCTGCTTGACTTCCTGCTGTTCTGCACCTGGCTGCACATGTGGCCAGTATTGTTTGCCAGCAGCATCCAGCTGCAGCTGAACTCCAGCCTCAGTTAATATGCAATGGCACACACTGACACTTCCATTAAACCATATTTATGGCAGCCACAAATAATCGATATGCAGATGCACCAGGCTGTCCGCACTCGCAGAATTGTCTTTGCTCCGCCAGTGCCATGCATCAAACTGCCACGCTCAGCCACAACAGACAATATGCACCACGGCCGTCTATTGTTTGTCCTCGTCCTCTCCCTTACTGTCCTAACGTCCGCCTCCAATCTTTTCTTCATCTTGTCCTACTGTTTGATTCTCCCTGAAAAACCTTGATGCAAGCAAAACCAAAGGCAGTGTGTGACTGCTCCTGTACGGAGTGTTTGTCCTCCATTAAATACTGTGGATTTGTGCAGTTAAACCCTCTCTGCTCCCTCCACAGTCACTCCCTTTGGTGCCTTAGTCAGGATTTGCACAACAAAAGGCGGTCAGCTATAGAACATATCTGGGATGTACAGGCTCAAATGCATTCATATGGACAAACCGATTGAAACAAACCAGCTGTGCCCTGGGTTACGCTGCCGTCTGTCAGTGCTGGGACTTAAAGCAACCCTTCAACATGACATTTATTACATAAAGCCAGTGTTTTCGCAGGGATGTATTTGAAGGGATACTCTGCAGCTCATTTTAAGGGAATAAAATCCCCAACATCCACTGGTGTTCAATCAAACTGTTTAATACCTGTTGATCCATTAATCCTTTCAATACATGTACATAATTGGTGTAAAATACAGTTGTTCACGGACATCAGATATGACCCATGTGGATGTTCAGAGACTCTGTAGTTACCATGGAAACACCATCATATTCTACAACATTGATTCACCAGGAAAATCTATGGAGTTGGATCAATGCCAGTGGATGGACACACTGGGATTAAGTTCAGTTAATGTATAAAAAGTCAGTTTTTCCATCAATTTTCCATTTTAGATATAATAACTATCAGCCATAATCTGAGTTTTTATGAAAATGTGTCTGATCAGTAAATTAAATGCTGAAAAATACATGATCTCCACTGAATAAACACAAAATACACAGGTTATGTTGTAATAAATGGAACTGAATTATCTAAGAAAGATTAAATCTAGTAAAAATACTTATTTGGGAAACTGACAATATTTTTATATAATAATAATAATAAAAATATGTTTTATTTGTATAGTGCTCAATAACTGAGCTAAGTACTTAACTGGAGTTTCCCAGAAATCTCAGTGAGTACATTTACATGCACTTAGAAATTTTAATTATTGCCTTAATGACTTAACTGGAGTTTCTCATGATATTATTGAAAACTAAACTTTTTAGTGTGAAAAAACTTTTTTCCATGACTTTGTCTTTTATCTTCATCTTCATCATCATCATCATCATATTTGTATAAATCTCATACAGGACTCAGGTGTTTCTTCCGAGCGTTAGTTTCCATGTTTCCAGGTAGATTACAGATGAGAAGTGGACTCAAAACCATAAGTAACGAGAAGTGACGGACCTTGAAATGCCGTCTGGTGCCTCCAGCTAAAAACTGCTCAAGTGAAATAAATCAATTTCATATCAATCCAACATTGACAAAGATGAAAACAAGGGGAATTTTATCCAGAATGGTTATATCTTTAAGTTTTGAAAAGCACACATTCTACAGTTTCAGTTATTTTTAATACTTTTTTTCTTTTAAATGTAGTTTTAATTTATTTCAGTTAACTTTTTTTTTTCCAATAATAATTTTCATTGATATTGTCTTTTAAATACACATTTATTTGCTTCGAAAGCTTAAACACATGTTTTCCAGCTGAGTGGACATTTTGGTAACTCCATAAAAAATAGATTAATTAAAAAGATTTCAATCACATTGCTTTTTTGTCATGCCTAGAGAGGAATAAAAACACTTGAGGGAAAAAAAGTGTCTAAGTTTCTCAAAAATCATGCATCAAACGGCAAAGCAAAAAAAGGAACAAATGAAAATGATCTGAGGTAGATTTCTTGAAATCTCACAGAAAAGTTCCTCTTTAGGTGATCGTCTTATTTTAAGTAAAATGGTAAATGGACTGCATTTATATAGTTCTTTTCCACCTTCATGGTGCTCAAAGCGCTTTACATTAGCCTCTCATTCACCCATTCACACACACACTCATACACCAGTAGGTTTCTAAGGTCTATGGTAAGTCCTACTGGGGGCCTAAGCCAGGGTTCAGTGTCTTGCCCAAGGACACTTCGAACTCTCGGTCATTGGGCGACCCACTCTACCAACTGAGCCACAGCCGCCAATCCAATGAGACATTTGGACTAGAAATGAGAAAAATACACTTGGCAGATTTATTTCCCAGTGTGTTAGTTTCTTAGTTGGGATCGTACAGAACTAATGTATTTCCAGTGTGTACATGAGCTTGGCTTTGGTCGTGTCTGTGTGTGTGCTGGAGCTGGAGCTGAACTCTGGGAGTGCCGAGCAGCAGATCAGCTGATGAATGGCTTCACTTACAGCTTCAGTAGAACGCTTAGTCATGATCAATCATCAGCCTCATGCCTCTCCTCTCCTCTCACCTCTTTTAATTTATCCCCTTCTCTCCCCTTTTGTCCTCTCTCCTTCTGCTCTTGCTATTTTACTTTCTTTCTTTTCCACTCCTTTCGTCCGTCCATCACCTTTCTCCATCACGTCAGCACCATTTCTCAGAGTTAGTTTTATAAACACCATGGTCGTCGACATGGAAACTGATCTTTTTTTGTTTTTGGCTGTGGATGTAAAACACACTAAAAATGCAAAAGGTTGAGTAAGTCCAGATAAGCATCGTCTATATTCCGAGTTCCCTCCCAGCGCAGGAAATAGCATTAGCTTTGTTATCTCACACACACACATGGAAATGCACAGTGACCTCGTGCTCACCAGGTTGCCATAGAGATGCTGCCTGACAGCTGGTCATGTAAAGGCGTGTGCATGGACTGGTGTATGTCAGGGTTACAAAAGTTAATGAAAACCGAGACTAAAGTCGAACTAGAGGGAGACAATATCATCGGGTGAAATTAAAATTCAAATCTGAACAGAAATTAAATGGGACTGAGTGGTGATGAAGCTGAGGGTGTGGAGGGTTTTTCTGTGGGGGTAGGTTTGTATTTTGTATTTACACGTCTGCTTCTACTGTACATGGGTCTGACAACAACTATTGTTTTCATTTAGGGCTAAAAACTTTGTTTTAGGGCTGCACGATATTAGAAAAAGCTGACCTTGCAATTTTTTTTTAACCCTGCGATATGAAAAAATGCTCAGGAGCTGTGTGGTGCCGATGCAAACGGTTAAACACATTAGTGGTCGACACAGAACATATGTTTCAGTGTCACCCTTCTGTCAGCCAAAATAATTAAAGAAAATTAATAATTAAAAATAAATAATTTAAATAAAATTAAAATGAATGAATGACTAAAAGGATAAATAAATAATAAACGAATAAAAAATTTATACAATTTAAAAAAAATAATAATAATAAAAATAAATAGAAAAAAAAATAATAAATTAAAAAATGTTTTAATAAAAATATATACAAATGAAAAATAATGAAAAATAAAATAAAAACTAGAAAATCACAGACCTCTGCCAAGGTAGACCCCCCCCCCCCCCAATCTCTACCAAAATCTAATAATTTCCCCATTACCAACTTACCCTGAAAATTTAATCAAAATCCGTCCACACGTTTTTGAGTTATCTTGCTAAATAACAAACAAACAAACTCTGGCCAAAACATGAACTCCTTGGCAGAGGTAATAATTGCAGGACGTGAAATATGACTATTACACACATGTACATTATGGTATCGATGCTCAAACAATATATTGTGCAGTTTTAGTTTGTTTCTTTTTAAGCCTTTATTCACAACACCAAGTGACAAACATAAATAGTTACATGTAATACTATAAAATATTTACATTGAGTCATCATGGTGGGGTGGGGGTGTGATATGTAATGTACAAAAGCAACAAAATGTGTAACTAGGCAGGTAGAGTATGGATCAGTGTCCTGCTTTCATTGTGTGAATGTTGTGGTGTCGGCGTCTGAAAAATAAGAAGAGCTAGAGAGGAAAAATCTATATAAATAAAGGAAAGGACCAAAAATATTCATTACATAAGTGAGACTTAATGAGAGAGAGAGAGAGAGAGAGAGCGAGAGAGAGAAAGGAGGAGAATATGGAGCGATTTTTGTGACAAAATTTAAAGTAATCTGCATATTTTGGATATACATGCATCTTTGGTTGTAGTTGAGCATAAAATAAATATTTGCAAACTCGAAAATTAATCCATTTGTATTTATAATGTGTTTGATATTTGTCAGAATACAAATCAAAAACTGACGACATCAAAAATTACATTCACGAAATGAAAGGTTACGAGTACACTGTCTTCAGTTCGAATACAAATTTCTCAAATGGAAGAAAGAGGACAAAACTACATCATCACTTAGATCATCATGTCACATGCATTATCCATTAAACACACAAAACAGATGGAATTCAAACCAGCAATTTCACTCTAGAAGTTCTAGAAAATATTTGACTTGTTTGACTTTGGTCGCCATGACGACTGTAAACAAAGACTCCTTCCGTTCCTTCTTCGTCTCGCCCAGACATAAGCGCATGCGTAGTCTTGATATCGATCGACTTTCCTTCTGTTGATGATGCCTGTGGCGCGATGACGTAAGCGACAGGTGAGTCCGACGCACGATCAGGGCTCGTGTCTGTAATGGATGGATCTGTACGAGACTGATCAAACGGCGTCAAAAGGAAGGTGTTGAACCTGTCTCATAAATACTCATCACTAATCATCAGCCTCCCTCCCTCCTGACGGGTTGTTCCAGAGCTTCATCAGAAGCACCGTCGCCTGCACTGACTGAACCTCTGACCTTAGGAGTCTTGTCTGCTTCAGTATGTGAAGCAGCGTCAGACTAAAGTCTAATACTGTAAATGCTTCTGCTGGCAGACGCACTGACCCAGCACTGACACAGCCAGATCTAGTGTCACACCTGGGTGAGTCCACTGCACCTCCCCCACGGCCCAGAACTAATGTCGACTCACTGGAAATGACCTCCGTGGACCGTCCCACACAGTCATACATGGAAATTAATATTAAAGGTGTCATTCCGCTGAAAACCACTTTTCCACGCTCCTTTTGGAATCTGATGGGTCACCCCGACTTACTGACACATGCTGCCTTTGACAGTGTTGTCACCTCCACTGGCTGCATACTGCATTCACAGGCAACAACAAGAGGAACGAGGGACCCAGAAAAAGCCGGTCCGTCTGACATCAGATGGACTTTAGCGTCACCCACGTGGAGTTAAACCCATCTCCGTTGCAGTGAATCTGAAGTAGCATTAGCATTAGCATCTACAAGAGAAGACGGTGCCACAGTAGCTACTGCACAAACTGGAAAAAAATGGTGGATCACACTGTTTCATGTGTTCTCTGTGGAAATAAAGCCTGTTTTTTCCCTGCACGCTTTCAGAACAAGCAACGGCGCGAAACCTACCAGGATGATACTCTGGTAAAGACGAACACATACAGAGAGCAAGAGGGGAGGGGGGGGGGAGTGTTCCTTCATGCATTCTGAGCCAATCAGAGACGCCTCGTCACCGCGTCATAGACATGTATGAGGAAGTACCGGAAAACTCTGTTGTTCGACCTCAAGTCATTTTTTACCGTGAAAAAACAGCTGGAAACAAAACAATCTGGACATTTTTTAAATTGAACCAACACACAATATTTTAAATAACAATGGAGAACACAGTAATATTAATAAAATAACCATGGAATGACACCTTTAAAAAAAAATAATAATAATAATAATTTAGTTTCAGAAGGACCATGATGATAGGTCTCAAATGATGTCAGAATGTGTTCATTAATACTCATGAGCTCCAAGTTTCCGGAATGTTCGGACAAGCAAAGCATTACAATGGTTGATACCTGCTGCGGCACAAATAATACTGAATAAAAACAACATCCCAGGAGCTTCATTTTAATATGAGACAATGAAGAAGCACAATATAGAAGAACTGAAACAATGGTCGAGTCAAAGTCAGAGTAAGTAAAGCAGGATTAGTGTAGAGGTGTGTATTTACCTGAACTAACACTCGTTCTGTTGTCTGGGCCGTCTGCACTGGTGTCATGCTAATGAAATATTATTAGCCTCAGACTGATAATTAGATTCATGTCATTTTTTTTACCTCCGCCAAGGATGTTATGTTTGTCTGTTAGTTAGCAAGATAACTCAAAATGTTATGGACGGATTTTGATGAAAATGTCACATGACAGGTTGGGGGTGTGACAAGGAACAAATGAATAGATTTTAGTGATGATCCAGAAGAGATCCTGGGTTCTGGATCACTTTGAAATGTATTCTCCATTTACCACAATGCAAAAAATTTTAAAGTGATCCAGAATCCAGGATCTCCTCCGGATCATCAACAAAATCTAATCATTTGTTCCGTGTGACACCCCCAACACGTCACAATTTTCATCAATTTTATTAAGATCTGTCCATTACTTTTTGATTTACCTTGTTAAGTAACAGACACACAAACAAATTCTGGCAAAAACATAACCTCCTTGGTGGGGCTCTCTTCATTCAGAGGGGGGGGGGTCTGTCTTGGCTCTCAGAGTGCTTTTCTAGTTTCATATATGTCATTATTTTATATATATGCTGACTTACTGGTTTGTACTTTTATGAGTGATGCAAAGTACAACTGCCTGTTTATGTTTTACACTGAGAAAAAAAGGTTAATAAACATAAAAAAAAAAAAAAATTAATCAAAGTTTACTAAACACACCTGGACAGATGTTCCATTGTTTCACAAAGCTGTTATTAATGTGTGTATTTGTAAATCCACTGTGATCTGTAAGTTGTGATGCACATGTATACATGATAAACTAAAGTGTAGTTTTGTGAACATTGCACTTATTTTTCTTAAGAATTTTCAGGTTGTTCATTTTTGTTCATGTTATGTTCAAGTAGAACATAACATGTTATTGTTATTATTATTATTATTGTTGTATTGATTATTGTTGCACTTTGCACATGTTCAAAATAAATCATTCAAATCAAATTAAAAAAAAAAATCTAATCAAAGTACCGTTCATAGACGTGAATATTTTCATTTTGGAATTTTACTTTTTTCACAGAAAAACTGAAAACTTTGGAGTTGACACTATTTATAAGTTATTATCCTATTATTTCTGATCCAGCTTAGTTTATATCATATTCAGCTGAATGTGGCCCCTGAGCTAAAATGAGTTATAAAGGGTTAATTTATGTTTTTAGCCACTTGACATAAAGTCAAAATGTGTAAACCCACTCACCATATGAGTACGTACAGATACATGTGATGAAGATCCTACCACTACTGTCTTATTTTGCACCAAACACAGACGCATTACTTTGAAAAGACAGAGCAGTCATGGTTTTGTGTTGACTTCTCCCCAAAGATGCATTAAGCTGCTTCCAGATTTCCTCCACAGCGAAGCATTTAAAAGGACCCTTACTTCACATTGACTCGTTCTTTGTTTCTATTCCCAGCAACTAAGATTAAATAACTCTGCAGCAGAAAAGGCAGTTTTCTAGCTGAATAAACACAAGTACAGAACCGTTCAACTGTCACCCACTGCACTTTTATCTGTGAGAATCTGCAGAAAAGTTTCCTCTCCTCAAATATGGTAGAGTCTATAAACCACTGCCTGTTCACAAACATTTAAACCTGAGAAGGTTAGTAAGTAAGTAAAATTTTATTTAAGGGAATCTGAAAACAAACTTATTTTTAGGTGGGTAATGAGTAGAGGAGGGGCTAATGGGCGACTTGGGGTTGGGCCATAATTTCCACCTGTCGTCCCTATATAGCAGGGGTCTCAAACTCATTTTCTTCATGGGCCACATTCAGCCTGATTAGACCTCCTATGGGCCAGAGCAGTAAAATAAAAACATAATAACCTATAAATAATGACAACTCCAAATTTTTGTTATTATTTTAGTGCAAAAAACCAACAACATTAAATTATGAAAATACTTTAATAAATTATCCAAATTCAAAAAAAGATGAAATTTCATAAGGAAGATGGGGGCAATTTTAATGATATTCTGCCTCAATTTATCATTTCTCCATGTGTATTATGAATCACTTCTACAAAGACACTAAACTCTTAGTAACAGAAGCAGAAAATGGGTCAAATTTTGTAGAATTTTCTTTAGACATTTCAGGTTGTTAACATTTGTTTAGGTTATTCACATTTTTTTTTTACAGGATAGTTTGTAAATTAAAATAATTTCAGAATTTAATATTTTTTGCAGTAAAACAATGGCAAAAAGTTGACGTTGTCATCATTTATTGGCAAAAGAAAAAAAACTGAGAAGAAAATATGAAGTCATTTAATAGGCTCTCCATCCCATGGGCCGCATTGGAACCATGGGCAGGCCGCATTTGGCCCCCGGGCCACATGTTGGAGACCCCTGCTATATAGGATGATGTTCATTTAAAGAACAGACATTAATACAACCTTCAACATACAAACAGCAGCAGGATGGAGTGATTTTTCGGACAAAATTAAGCATATTCACAGAAAACTAATCCGTGCATATTTGCAATTAATATATATATGTATATATATATATATATATGTATATATATATATATGTATATATATATATATATATATATATATATGTATATATATATATATATATATATATATGTATATATATATATATATATATATATATGTATATATACATATATATATATATATATATATATATATATATATATATATATATATATATTTATACTGCTATTCTTATTTATGTCATCTTCACATAGTTCTGTATATATTTTTTCAATCCTGTATATTTTGTATACTGTACATAGCATATAGTCTTTTTTCTTTTTCTCAATATCTCTGTTTGTGTACATATATTATTATTTATCTATGTTTTTCTTCTCTTTGCTGTCCCTCTATTGCTCTATATCGCTGGCTACTGTAACATGTGAATGTCCCTGTTGTGGGATCAATAAAGTCTACAATAAAGTTGTAGTTGAGCATAAAATAAATATTAGCAAACTCTAAAATGAGTCAATTTGTACTTTTAATGTGTTGTATATTTGTCAAAATACGAATTGAAAAATTACATCTTCATTTTAATATGAGTCAATGAAGAAGTACAATAGAGAAGAACTGAAACGATGGTCGAGTCAAAGTCAGTATAATCTAGAAAAACACTCTGAGAGCGCAGACCTCCACCAATGTAGAACCAAATCCAGTCCTGGAAGGCTGGTATCCAACCTGTGTTAGATATGTCCCTCTTTCACCACACCTGGTTAATCAATGATCAGTTCATCATAAAGCTCAGTGGAAGTCTGATAATGATGTCACAGCTTCCAGCTGTGATGGAAGAAGAAATATCTAAAACATGCAGGACTGGATTTGGACACTTCCTGCGAAAGATAGATGGATATATTTGTGGCAGTGGGCATTCAATAACTTGCTGATAAGAAAAGTCTTGCAGCTGCACTGTGCGGGCCAGGTGGAGATAATCAGAATTGGGGGGGAAGGTCATGACAGGAAACAGGTGCAAAATGAAACATGTATATATTTACAAGGTCGGAAGATGTATTTATTTTATTATTAATTATTTATTTTTAAAAAATGAACATGTGTTTATGCTGACTATCCAATGTACACTTTACCTACAAGTGATTATTACAAACTTGGTCCTCATGAGTACCTGTGTGTGTATTTACTCACAGTTGTATTTATTCAAAAGCCACTGAAGTACATGGTAGAGAATCCTTTAAATCGATCTTATAAAGTAATCCATCATCTAAAATGACTTGAGCAGGATCATAGTATAGTACATGAATCTTAGTCATTCTGCATCACATTACAGCCCCGGGTTTTTTTTTCTGTTGATACTTTAAAATCCCATCCATCTCCATCCAAATGTTCCCTGCCATAATTGGTTCCCTGCCAGAGAGGTTGAGTGTGATGCGGGGCGTCTCCTCCTCCTCCTCCTCCTCCTCCTCCTCCTCCTCCTCCTCCTCCTCCTCCTCCTCCTCCTCTTCCTGCTCCTCTCCTCCCAGCCCGGTCGCCGTCATTCTTCCTCCTCCTCCTTCACTTGTTGGATGCGTCCCTTTCAGTCTTTATGTTTTCATGTCCTCCGGTGTCCGTTTTGGCCCTTCCGAGTCCCGGGAAACCCACCGGTGCGCGTGAAGGTTAAACAGCGGCGGGAGTGCGTAAAATCCGCGCATATTGAAATCTTCCTTCCATCCTCAACTGGTTGTTTGCTCCCCTTTCTGAGCTGCCATCCTGTGGTTTTCGGTGCCTCTGTCTCTGACCTCCAGTTTTCCGCTTCCACACCGGGCAGGGGTGCGTGTGTGTGCGTGTGCGTGTGTTTGGGTTTCCTGTCGGCTCGGTGCGCTCCTTGGAGAAGTTCCGCCGCAGTCCCATGTGCGGCACTTCTCTGTTTTCCACTGGCTGCGAAAGGGATGCTGGGGGCTTTACATGGTCAAACACTACAGGATTAACCCCAGATGGACAAACGGACCATGTAACCGCATCAGGTACGTGCACATTTACGCATTTGATTGGTGCGTTTCATTGAAGTGTTAAAAATGGATCCAGAGTCAGTGGAGGCAGATTTCTCAGGAGAGAGATCCTCCTTTGAAGTCCCACTGATGGAAATGGAAAAGGTCAGAGTAATATGGGACTTGAGTTATCTTTCCACTTTAAATATAACGTGAAATGTTCCCTTAAGGGCGCAGGAGATTGAATCCAGCCTCTCCACAGGAGCTGCAGTCTGGAGGGGGGGGGGGGTTTAGCCTTTTTGCTTTTGCTGTGATCTTTTTCCCCTCTACATTGGTTCAGTCATGTCTGGATGACCTGCTGATGATGATCTGGATTCAGTTCAAAAGTGCTGCTCAACTTGGAAACTCTGAATTGGACAGTAGGAGAGCAGCTCTGGCATCTGAGGCTTTCACAGGGCCGTTTCTAGTGTCGTGGGGGCCCTAAGCAAGGTGGCATTTGGGAGGGCTGAATGATTTCAAGACAAAATAATGTGATTTTTCTGGCAGATATTTACATTTCGTTGATGATTTTCTTCAAATCAAAATAGAGTTTCAGTGGTTAAGCAACCTTTGCAAATATCACAAATTGATATAATAGCATTCGAACAATAAATGCCATGACTACAACTGTGATTTACTGACGGGAGAAGGGAAAAGAGGGGTGAAAGAAAAGAAAAAAGGTGGAAAATAAAACAAAGGAAATAAGGGGGGGGTGTAAACAGAAGGTGTACATTTGGTCATATTCATTAGTTTAACTATAATTTTTATTTTCTAATCGTAATTAAAGAAGATTTTCTGACATTTGTTAACATTTGACTTTTGGCAGCTTGTATCAGTCATCACCTAAGGCTGACGTTAAAAAAAAAAAAAAAAAAGTAGTATCAGCCCCAATAAAGCCATATTGGTCGATCATTTGTAAAATAGTTGATAAAACAATGTTTGGAGCACTACAAAATAAAAATGAAAAAATTGAACTTGGTGATCCCAAAACGATGTTGTCTGATATTGTGATTTTTGGTCCAAAAACAATTGTCCAGCCCAGCTGTTTGAGGGCACCTAGTTAAAGTATGAAGAGATTCCTAAACTGTTAGATCAGTGGTTTCCAAAGTGTCAGGTGGGACTCAACCAGGGGCACCAGAGGACTACAGAAGAGGCACTACATGACAAAAAATAAATCTGATTTAAAAAGTCTAAACATGTCGTTAACTAACTTCAGCACACGTGTGCGGTGTGGTTAGCTAACGACAGTAGACGTGTGCAGTTAGCTAGCTACAGTACACGTGTGCGGTGCGGTTAGCTAACTACAGCACACGTGTGAGGTGCGGTGCGGTTAGCTAGCTACAGTACACGTGTGCGGTGCGGTTAGCTAGCTACAGTACACGTGTGCGGTGCGGTTAGCTAACTACAGCACACGTGTGCGGTGCGGTTAGCTAGCTACAGTACACGTGTGCGGTGCGGTTAGCTAACTACAGCACACGTGTGCGGTGCGGTTAGCTAACTACTGCACACGTGTGCGGTGCGGTTAGCTAACTACAGCACACGTGTGGGGCAAAATGTGTGGATCTGTGGAACTACAAGTGAAAGTGAGAAAGGACACAGAGTCTGGAACGAGCAGCAAACTGAGGAAGTCTGATCCTGATTCTTTGAAGTTTTGCTTTTCATTTGCAAAGAGGTGCTACAGTAGCTAACAACGTGTAAACTCTGTCATTTTAAAAGTGAAGGCTGAGCTGCCAAAATGTTTTCATAGAAAGTTTCATGAAGTGTGGATGTATTTAAACACAAATCGGTGTTAAAATGAGGACTTAATCACATTAATCACATGGTTGCTTTGAATTAAATTTGATGACCATATTTTTTGGACGACAAGTCACAGTTTTTATTCACAGCTTGGCCAAGGGTGTGACTTAATCTCCTGGCATGACTTGTATGTGAAATTATTAAGACATTATTATATAATTTCACATGTTTCACACTGACAACAACAACAAGAGGGCGCTGTTGAGCATGTTCTTTATGCTATAGTTATCTGAATAACTGTTAATGTTACGTTAACATATCAGGCACGTTCTCAGTTTGTTGTTTATGCTTCATGTAACGTTAGCTGAAGGTGTTACGTTAGCATACCCTACACCTATTCAGCCTGTTGTTCTCTATTTAATTTTTATTTTAAATTGACTTTCAAGATGAAATGTCTGTTTTTATTGTTGGATTTTATCAAAAAAATGTCCCCCAAAAATGCGACTTCTTCTCCAGTGCGACTTATTTGTTTTTTCCTTCTTAATGATGCATTTTTTTGGCTGGTGCGACTGAGTGATTTATAGTCTGGAAAATGCTCATTGTTTTGTTATTTTTATTTAAATTTCCCATAACATACCCATCCTATCAGGCATCTATTTACTTGTGTTATATTTGCTTTTGCTATTTCATGGACAGTGTTTTTGCACTCATCTTGTATCCATGTTATCATCTTTATTTGATCTATTTGACTTCCTTCAGTATGACCTATACAGGCTACATTTATTTAAAACGGGACTGGAAATATAGGATTTGACTTAATCCTCTTCCTTTTCGAGCATGTTTGTACGTACAGTATGTTTGTTCATCTGATGTTATTTTAATGTCTGTTGATGACGTGAAGTGCACATCCATGAATGAAATAAATACTCATTCATTCATTCAAAATAACATATTTACATTCATGTTTATGGAATGACTTCTCATGTCATCTCATGATAATAAACAACTCATCGCATTTGTGATTTAATGGAAAAAAAAAACATTACATATTTGTTTTTTTTCTACATTTAATAAATATCAGTCAAATTTAGTACATATATCCAATGGAAAAGTGACCAGTGTAGAATGACGTGTGTACCGTTTGCTGTTCATGTCAATATTTACATTAAAATGACCTGAGGTTGATGTAAAATTACAAAACCAGAGCTCTTCTTTTGAACAGAAGCCAGTATATACAGGGGATTGATCCCCACATTAAGTCCCAGCAGCTGATTCAGTGCTGCTTTGACCCATTTCTCACAGTAGGAGGCTGGAAAATGCAGCTTGACTAAACGACTGTAGAGCATCTTTTCTATATCCTCCTGTCTCTGCCCACCCCAAGTATATACAGAAACACACACACACACACACACACACACACACACACACACACACACACTGGTTTCCATGTCTCATGAGGACTAAGTTTGTAATCAAGTAGACATTGAATACTGACTGTAAAAAAAATAAATAAAAAAATTAGAAAATGTAATGAAATAAAAATGATTGAATACATGTAAAACAAAGAAATATAATTATTAATAATTATAAATAATGAAAAAAATATCTTAAAACCTTTGAAAAATACATGTTTTGCTTTGCACCTGTTTCCTCCATGCTTTATGAAGACTTCTGGAAAAAATGAGAACAAATGAATGTATTTATAGGGCCACATCATTTACATTTTAATAGTGGGGACCTTTATTTATATGAACCCTTGTGGGGACCTGTATTTTGGTTCCCATAGTGTCTGAGGTCCCCATGGTGTGATTCCCCATCATGTGATTGTAAACCTATCAATGTCCCTATAAAGATAGGAATACAAGCATGCACATATACACACGCACACACACACACACACACACACACACACACACATATATATATATATATACCCCACACCCCATCCCCACCCGCATACACACTCCTTCACCCCAGTGGCTGTGATAGAACAGGAAGTGGCTGATTTCCCAGAGGAGTCTGCAGTCAGGCCTGTCACAGCGAAGCCAGCAGCAACAGACAAACTGTATTTAATACACAGGTTGGATAATGGCGCTGTGTGCCAACAGATCAAAACACTGGAATCACAACTCACTGCTTGGAACAGTTTTCCTGTCAGTGACTCGTGCTGGAAGAGCCGCCGTAGCTGCAAAACTAAATAATTCATTGACTTAAGTAGTAGAGCTGGAGAATAAATGACATAAAGATAATTATGACCATATCACTTTAAATCAGTGTTTGTCAAACTTACACTGAGAAAAAAAAAACACCAAACCATGCCAAGTGTATGTTTCTCATTTGTAGTCCAGATATGTCATCACACTTAAAGTAAGACTTTGTGGGGTCACGTTACCATCCAGTAGACATCCAGACATTAAGCAGCCGTTCTGTCCCATCAGAACCCTCTGTACCTCCAGCTGTTAAAGCCCAATTAACCAGAGTGGAATACACATGTTTCTTTCATTCAGAATGAACATTTCCATATAAACGCAAAGGAAATACCTTTAATTCTGAATTATTTTATTCAGAATAAATAATTGAATAAAAAAAAAAAAAAACATAATTTAAACATAGCCAATGAAATGTGAACTACACTGAACATATTTGAGAATTTAATTCGTGGCATTTTAGCAGATGAGCTTTACCTGCAGTTTGACAGAAACCACCTCTAATACTTACAGTCATCCTCCTGATGGAAGTGAACATTTGAGCCTTTTTTACATTAAACAGTTGTCTTGATTGGAAACCGCATAATGCAAGCATTTTGTTAGGTATGATTTCTAATTACTTTAATTTATTGGTAATAGCATTAGTCAGCATTTTTGAAGTAAAACTGAAACTTTTGTCCCCTGCAGAGGACAAAAGTACATTGAGGATATACATACATATATATATATACATACATATATATATATATATATATATATATATATATATATATATATATATATATATATATATATATATATATACCTGCGTATATACATACATATACATATGAGGGGCACTCTCATATATACACATCCATATATATATATATATATATATATATATATATATACTACACACTTCCAGTGCATCTAAAGCAGGCAGTGTTTTTTAATATAAAGTCAGTGCTCATCATTTTGCTGATGCTGCAACATCAGTGTTTTTATCCTGAGTGGATAAAATATCTGCAGATAAAATATACATTAAATAATCTCATCATGGTGTGTGAGGCGTGTAAATGAAGTCTTCCATGAGTTTAAGATACAAGCTTTAATTATGCCGGGGTCAGCTGGTCTACAGAGTATGTGTGTTTAAACTTTATGGGGACATGGTGTAAGGCAAACGCTGCCTAAATGAAAACCTGTAGGACGACCCACTGTATGTTCAAAGCGTGAAATGTCTATGTATGCGAGTCATGTGTTAAAGTGGTGTTTTAACCCTTAAACACCCAGTGGTACAAACTTAGGTGGATTTATTTCTTTAAACTTTGTTATTTATCACAATATTATACTCTGTATTTTGCAGGTATTTAGATTCTATACACACATATATATATATATATATATATATATATATATATATATATATATATATATAAATAATCATAAATGTGTCTCCATGGGGTTTCCAAAAGTATTTTGTTTAATTTTACTTTTTAATAATTATAATAATAGTAATAATAATTTCTCTTCAATTCTGTTAAATCCATGTTGTTAATTTATTAATAATTTTGGTTCATTTTATTGACCACTTGGCTTTATTTTGTTTTGTTGCTCATTTTCTTTTTTCTTTACTTCATTTGAGTACATTTTACACTTATTTTTCACTTACATTTAGCAATTTCTACTTCATTACTCATCTTGGTTCATTTTATTTTATATAAACCCATTTCCATCCACTGTTATTTATCAAACCCCATGGGTTTTCCAAGCTTATTTTGTTCTGACATTAATTTTACTTGGTATTTTATTTGTTTTTGTTCATTTTGTTACTTATTTTGGTTATTTTTCTACATTTAGTTGCACAGCTTATAAATTCTCTTCAATTCTGTTCAATTTGTGGTGTATTTGCTTCATGCTTTTTTTTGTTTGTTTGATGTATTTTGGTTCATTTTATTGACCACTTTGGCTGTTTTTTTTTTATTTGTTTTGTTGCTCATTTTATTTTTTACTTTATTTGAATACAATTTGGGTTTATTTCTCCCCACATTCTATATTATTGAATCATTTTATATTACTGAGTTTGGTTGATTTAATTTATTATTTAACATAAACCCAGTGGTTCCATCCTCTCGACATTGATCCAAGTCTGTGGCTTTTACCGTTGAATCAATATTGTAGAAGATGACAGTGTTTCCATGGTAACTACGGAGTCTTTGAACACACAAGTGGGTCATTTCTGTTGACAGTGAAAAGAGGAACTGTATTTTACACCAATTATTGTCATGTATTGATAGGATTAGTGGATGTACAGGTATTAAATGGTTTAGATCAGTCGATGCTGTTGGTTTCCAGTGTGTGTTTGGGTGTTTAAGGGTTAAATAAATGTAGATGTGTTTGTATCTGCAGGTCCAGACTACTGTACTCCTGCCTGTAGTTGTAAAGCCATCTCTGCTTCCTGGTGCTGACACTCTACTAATGTATTCTCTGGGACAACATGCATAAAAGAATGCTTTAAGTTGTGTGTGTGTGTGTGTGTGTGTGTGTGTGTGTGTGTGTGTGTGTTTTTGTTCAGGGTGTGTGGGGACTTTCTCAAACTACCTTGGGAAAGAGAAAGTGTTTCAGTGTTTTAGGAGTGCTGTGTGAATTATTGAGCACCCCCCCTCAGGTTCTCCTGCTGCTGGATTGGTATTTACGTGCGATACAGTCGACTGCTCCGTAGTCGCACATTAACCCTTTCATGCATGAATTATGAAAAACAGTATCTAGATTTTACTTAAAATTAGTCTGAAGTAAAAATGCATTTTGATATTTTTTTTGGGTTTTATTAAGAAGACATTTAACTTCCCGAGACCCAGGAAAGTACAAGTTTTGGCGTTTTTTTTTTGTTTTTTTTTTTACTTATATTTATTCTGTTTATTAACTGTACAAAGAATAAATACATAAACAGTCAGTAAAAAAAAAAAATTACAATAATGCTACAAGACTGGTTTATATGGAAACCCATTACTGACACTTGATTAATTGTGAAATACTAACTCACAATTCTGTTTTATTATGGATGAACTCTTTCACCTCCACAATATGTTTTATTTCCTCCACTAAGGAGGTTATGTTTTTGTCAGTTTGTCTGTTTGTTAGCAAGATAACTCAACAACTTATGGACGGATTTTGATGAAATGTTCAGGGTAGGTTGGTAATGGGGTGATCTGGAAATGATTTGATTTTGGTGATGATCCGTGGGGGTGGGTGGGTGGGTGGGGTGGATGTTCTGCCTTGGTGGAGGTCTGCGCTCTCATGGTGCTTTTCTAGTTTTATTTGTGCCAGAGATGGTTTCTTGCCAAAGTTTTTTGTAAAGTGCGGAGGCTTATTTCAGTGTCCTGCTCCTCATGTGATAGCGTCCAAATGTCACTGTTTGTAAAACCACACTGAACATGGTTGTCAGTGATCGAATCCATCTTGAATGAAAATGTGGGTGAGGGGGCAAAGCCTTTCCTAATGTAAAGTATCTCAGAATTGCGAGATAAGTTTGAATTGTAAGATAATATTTTGCAACATTTTAAACTTTTTTTTCAAGTGGTGAAAATAGGCTTCCATATGTTTTTGTTTATACACGTATTTTATTCGTCACTCGTCATATGAACCCACTTTATCCTCGCTAGGGTCATGGGGGTCACTGGGGGCCTAATCCACCTACAATGGGTGAAGGCGGGGTACACCCTGTATGAGTCTCCAGTTCATCTCAGGGCTGAACATATATAGACAAACAATCACTCTCACATTCACACCTATGGACAATTTAGATTAACCAGTTAACCGATCAGTGCATGTGTTTGGATGGTGGGAGGAAACTGGCGCTTCTTGTTGTGAGGCACGAGTGCTAACCACTGCACCACCGTACCGTCCATATTTAATTTTATTTCAAACATTTAGAATAAAACAATATAAACAATACAGCAGAAAGTAATTTGGCAAATATGTGGGGGGAAGAAAAACATATATATATATATATATATATTGCAATCACTCTGATCACATGCCAGGCTAACATGGTATTTTAAGATTTTTATTATCTGACCCAAGACGCTGATTCAAGGCCAAATCCTCTGAAATTGTGGATATTTATTTTTCCACTGAGTGTAGTAATAATAACATGTGTTTTATATCATAGAAGAGCAAATGAAAACCTTATTTTTAGGCTTTAAACTCCTCCAGTGGAGTCATGTTGAAAACCAAAGTTCACTCACATTATGTCTGTGGGACTGAGATCTGATCTGTCGTCATGTGAGTGTGTGGATGTGAACACGGCTCTGAGGTACGATGAAGATGATGAGGATGAGGATGGTAGGAGGAAGGCTTGTTGGCAGAGCTGGAGGCTTCTGAAACTGAATGGTGGTTATCTGCTAACGTAGCTGTAACGCTGCTGAGTTTGGTGACTCATCAAAAATACACACACACACACACACACACAATATGGACAAAAGTATGCGAACACATTGAATTCAGGTTGTTTTTCCTCATAGCTACGTGTCAATAATTGGTGTAAAATGCAGTTATTTGTCTTTTCAGGCTCGTCAGATATGACCCATTTAAATGTTCAGAGGCTCTGTAGTTACCATGGAAACACCATCATCTTCTACAACATTGATTCACCAGTAAAACCCATGGAGTTGAATCAATGAGTGGATGGAAACACTGTTTATGTTGAATAATAAACTAAAAAAACACTTAGAGACTCCACCAAGGTAGATCACCCCCCACCACACACACACACACACACACACACACACACACACACACACACACACACACACACACCTCCACTGATCACCACCAAAATGTAATAATTAGTCCTTGTGCCAGTATCAATATTTCCTGAAAATTCCAGCCAAATCTCTCCATAACTTTTGGGGTTATCTTGCTAACATTCAGACAGACAGACAGACAGACAGACAGACAGACAGGAGAGAGGGGGGGTAGGGTTTTTGGTTTGTGTGTGTGTTTGATGGTTAATACTTTAGCAGCAAAAATATTGGTTCATATAAAATTAAAATGAGCATGAAGTTGTTTTGTGAAATTTAGTACATTTTAACATGTTTCATATAGTTTTTTCACCACATTTTTGTTTTTTTATGTATTTTGTTGGAAATTTTAGTACAAAAACAAAGGAAAACTAGAAACACACGATTCGACCAAGATAGTTTAAATCATGATAATGTAAATTAATCCAAACCAACCCTGTCATTAATCTGATTAACATTTTTTAGGTGTTAAATGATTTAATTGACTTTGAATGGACACCAGGGTTTGGTTGGATTTATCATTTATATTTATTTTAAGACATATTGTATTTATTGTACACATTTTATGTTCAGCACTTTGTGTTTTTTATCTGTGAAAAGTGTTTTTTAAATAGATTTTACTTCTTTACTTCAGGTTGATCTTCTGTCAGTTGTTCCAGAATATTTCAAACAGATCCTGTTAAAACATTTAAAACTTCCAGTTGTCTCTACCCACTGCATCCCCAGCTCTGTTTTATTCATTTATTCTTATAACTTATTTTTTACTCGGAGCTTTGCTTTAAGGTTGAAGAATCGACCCCTGGTCTTTGTTTTTTTTTAACGCCGTTATCAATAATGACCCCCAGAGAATACCAAATATCATCGATGTTACACACGGTGAATATCAATGACGACAAAGGTCAGAGGTGACAGGACCCAGATAATATTGCTGTGACATAAGGTGAACATAGAAAAGATTTGTGCTGGAATTTATTTGTGTGTTTGAATAAAACATGTCACATGGCTGTAATCCTGCTGATGTTGAAGAACTCAAAGGTGATCCATTTATTCATACAGGTCTAAGGCTGTTCCACTTCCACCGCTGTCACTCCCATCAGAGTTTAGAGGAGACGTTAACCCTTTGGTTCATGAATTATGACAACTGTAATTGAGATTTGTTTCCTGAGTGTTTTTATTCTTCTTTAGGCTGAAAAACACAATACGTTTAAATTTATATATGATTTATATATTTATGTGTGTATGTATGTATATATGTGTGTATATATATATATATATATATATATATTTATTTATTTTTTTTTTTTTTTAATTTTTTTTTTTATTTATTTATTTTTTTTTCATGGGATTACAAAAATGTCCACTCAGCTGGAAAACATGTATTTGAAGCAAAGAAATTAGTATTTAAGACTTACCATCAGAAAGTGATAAACTGTGTGAAAATAAAAAATGAATGAATTAATGGGGAGAAAAAAAAACCATGAAAAAATCCATTCTACTAATTTCTCACATTTTAATAAACTTAAATACTAGTTATTACTTTAATTACAACTTCATGGAGATAATATGCAAAAAAGAAATAATTTTTTAAATAATTTTATTCATCCAGAACAGCGAAGTTCCAGCAATAGTGTGAATGTGAGTGTACTGGATGATGCATAACCCATGAATATACAAGAGAACATCTGTGGAATAACTGTCCACTAGAGTGACCAGTACATTCATCAAAGGGTTAAAGGGCTCATATTTATCTACACCCACTTTTCTGAGTCTGTGGTTCATTTATTAATGTGTTTGGATTCTAATAGTTAATACAGTTTGGTTTTTAACCAGTGGATTTCTACAACCTGTTGTAATTCCTGTTTAAACATTTGTTTAATTTATCATTTCATTTTCACTTGTTCTGTTGGCAGGTTGTTTTGCTTGAATTATGCAAAATAATAATAATAAAAATTCTGGCAATGGTACAAGTGAATCTGACTGAAAAGTTTCTCTTTGGGTGATTCGGTCTGTTTTTAACCTCTGGAGACCCTGAGTAATCAAGAATTTCATAGATTTCTATTGTAATTATATAATATATAATAATGTGATAAAAAAAAAAAACATGTTTCTGCAAAGTATATTCCATAATAATTTGTAAAAATGCACCTGAAAAGACTGTTGCATTGTACTCTTTCCAAAAAAGTAATCTAAAAAAAGTCCCATTTTGTCAAAGTTTGAACCACAGTTGGTTCCACCCACAGCCCTTAGCAGCTGCTACAAATATTGGACTTTCATGAGTCTCAAGTGATTAAGTGTGATGACATATTTGGACTAGAAATGAGAAAAATACATTTGGTCAGATTTAGATTTTTACAGTGTAAAATAAAAATAATAATAAGAAGGCAGTCAGAGACAGCAGACTTCTGCCAAGGCTTGATTTTTCATTCACATGTGACATGATGGAGCCGTAGGTGTTGACCCATCTGATGCCTGAAGGTGAGATGATGTGAATGGAAAAAAAAAAGTAAGATTCTATCTTGTCTGAATCCTGACATATTACCACTGATGTGTTTTAGCTGTTGACCTTTAGTGTGACCTTGACCTTTGACCTTCATAGCTCAAAATATAATGGGTTCTTCTTTGACCCATTATCTATCATTTCTGAAAGTTTCATCAAAATGTGTTCAGAACTTTTTGCGTAATCTGGCTGACAGACAGACGGACAGACCTGAATTTAATACCTCCTTGGTGGAGGTAATAATAATAATAATTAATAATAATAATAATAATAATGACAATAATAAAAAATAATTAATAATAATAATAATAATAATGACAATAATGATGATGATAATAATAACAATAAATAATGATAATAATAATCATAATGATAATAATAATAATAACAATGACAATAATGATAATAATATATAATCATAATAATAATGTTGATAATAATAATAATGACAATAATAATGACAATAATAATAATGATAATAATAATAATAATAATAATAATAATAATAATAATAATGACAATAATGATGATAATATATAATCATAATAATAATGATAATAATATATAATGATAATAATAATGATAATAATGATGATAATAATAATGACAATAATAATAATAATAATAATAATAATGACAATAATAATAATGATAATAATATATAATCATAATAATGATGATAATAATAATGACAATAATAATAATAATAATAACAATGACAATAATGATAATAATATATAATCATAATAATAATGTTGATAATAATAATAATGACAATAATAATGACAATAATAATAATGATAATAATATATAATCATAATAATGATGATAATAATGACAATAATAATGACAATAATAATAATAATAATAATAATAATAATAATAATGACAATAATAATAATGATAATAATATATAATAATAATGATAATAATAATGACAATAATGATGATGATAATAATGATAATAATAATTAGATTTCTATAGGGCTTTTCAAAGCACCCAAAGTGTTTTACATTATTGAGCCATCATTCATTCGCTCTCACATTCTCCCTCTGGTGGTGCTAAACTACATTTGTAGCCACAGCTCCTTCTTTAGTATAATGTGTACATTTGTCACGTTCATCTCGTGGCTCAGATCAGACCCTGGTGCTGAATGTTTGACACCCATGGTTTCTAGAATCCCCTGGTTAAAGCACAAAGCCTCTGAGTCAGTGTCAGTCGTGCATGTGTTTCCTCTTTCTCTGTGTGGATTCAGTTACCGTCCTATGGTTGAAGGTCACAGACTCCACTTTTCACAGCTGACTGAACAAATACACCTCAACCGCTCGTTGAAATCAACACCTGCTTATCGTGTTGGTTAGAGACCGAGCAGAGGGTTTGAAGTATTTTCATTGATGAGTGGAGACTGAAATAAAATAAAATAGATTTTATTTGTCATTGTAACAAGTAGAAGGAAACTAAAAAGCAAAGGTGGTTTATCAAGGTTCAAAGTTACTTTATTTGTACCCGTGGGTAGATTAGTTTTGCAGTCCAGATGATCACTTATTCCTTGCATACCACACACATAAACATATAATTGGGGTACATTGGTCGAGATTATAAAAATTTGATAAACAGGACAAAGTGCTCAGAGCTCCACTACACATCCATGGTTTGATAAAAGAATAAAATCATTAAGATCAAATGAATAAAAATCAATCTAAAAAAAACAAAAAAAAACCCCAGAAAAGATAAAAGTCAACAATAAAAAAGCATAAATAGAATAAAATAGTCACAATAATAATAATAATAATATAATAATATATGTACATGTATACAATGGATTAGTAAAGAACCTGTAAAGTCAATGGATCATGTTTGGAAGTAGATCTGACACTAATATTCATTTGGACTAAAACTGTTTCTCTTGTTTATTCTAAGAATTACACATTTTAACCCCAGACTTATTTTGGAAACTTGAGCATTTAAGACTTGAGTTTTCTTTACCACAAACACACATGTGGGAATATTCCATTAGTTGTATTCCAGAAGCATTTTACTTTTAGACCAGTGTTATCGTTATTATTTTACTAATTCAAGATTTTTTGTCTCAATTGAAGTTTTTTTTTTTTTTTTTTTGTCTTAACTCAAGATTTATTTCTTCATTTATTTAGATTCACAGAAACATTTTTAATTAAGCAAAACATTTTAAGTTTTTTCATAGAAAATAGATCTGGAAAATTGGAAATATTAACAAGAAAATGTTGACTTTTACTATTGGCTGATATTTTGTTTTGGTTTTTGTTTGTTTGTTTTTGCTTTAATTATGCACAAAAGACAACAATACATTTAAATCTGTCATTAGATTGGACCATCAATGGTCTAGCCCCACCCTACCTCACTGAACTCATAACCATCCATAAAGCAGTCAGGACACTGCGCTCTTCAGAACACATCTCTTTGGTTGTCCCCAAACCCAGGTAAAAAAAATATGGTGAACGTTCTTTCACAGTTTTTGGCCCAAGGCTGTGGAATATGCTTCCAATACAATCAGTGACTGAGCTCGCTGTTTTTAAATCTCAGTTGAAAACATATTTATTTAGGCGAGTATTTAACATGTAGTCGACCGTCCATGTCTTTTTTTATGTTATTGCTGCATTTTTTAAACTTGTTTTATCTTTGTTTTTATCTTGGTTTTATAACTTTTACTTGTTTTTTGTTGTTTTGTTTTTTTATATCTCATTTTGGAAAGCACCTTGTTCATCTTTTGGTGTTGTAAGGTGCTATATAAATAAAATTTAATTGATTGATTGATTGATTGATTGATTGATTAGACCAAATGAAAATGATCTTGGTCAGATTTCTTCAGTCAGATTTTCCAGATCTATTGTCTATAAATCTATCTGACTAAAAAGATGATTCTGTCTGATTTAAAGTGTGATGAGATATTTGGACTAAAAATGAGAAAAATACACTTGGTAGGATTTAGATTTTTGCAGTTGTGGGTTAACCTACTTGTCCTTGGTACCTCCTTCTGCTCCTGAGCAAGGCACCTCCCAGCCCCACTTCCCTGCGCTCCTTCGCTTTATTAACTGTCACAGATAAAATGTCCGTGTGAATGTATGCTAATGTAATATTCGTGGTACATTACTCCCTCAAAGATAGAAGCTGGAGCATTTCATTTCCTTTTATGAGAGTGCCGTGCTGACCAGCAGAATGGAGGTACAGTAATTACAGCCCCACCCCACACCCCCTCACCCATACTAGGGGATGCATTCAATGAGCCCACGCTGCTGCCAAGTGTAAAGAAAAAGCTGCCATATCACAGAACGGCAGCGGCTCCAAAGAAAGCCTTGCAAACCTGGTCCACAGCAGCAGTATGGAGCGATTTTTTTTTTTTGGGACAAAATTAAGTGTATTCACAGGAAAATAATCTGTGCATATTTAAGATATGTGTGCATATTTGGTTGTAGTTGAGAATGAAATAATATTTGCAAATTCTAAAATGTCTAAACCTGTCTTCAGTACTGTCAGGTTTAATCTGTAAGAAAAAACACAAACATAAACGAGACGGGAGAGAATATGTTTTAAGTTAAAATAGTGAGGAGAGCAGAACTTCAGCTACACTGTTCTACATTACTCTGAATTTGTCTCTGCCTGCAAACCTCTTATATTCAGGGAAAATGGGGAGGGGGCTAAATTTACATAGTTCTGGTAAATCTGAAGTTTCACTGAGAGATTTACATTCTTCATTGTTGGGTCGTCTTCAGCTTGGGCTCCTGTCTCTTCACTTTTGGCTCCAACAGTCTTGTGAATAGTTAGCTGCACACATTCCCAATAAAGATTAGAACGATAATATTATTGATTTGATTTTTTATTTGAATGCTTTGTTTCGAACATGTACAGAATGCAACAATAATCAATACAATAATAATAATAATAATACACAATGACATGTACGAAAAGGAGCAGGATGAAGCATATGCTTATTTAATACTACCCCTTCTTCACTTCCCCATTAACCTGAATTCATCTTATAGTAATAGAGTGCATAGTACAAAAATTATGATAATAATAAAAATACTAACAATAATATATATATATATATATATATATATATATATTTAAATACTTTCTAAAACATTTTTTTAAATTATTTAAATATGTAAAAATTCCTTTAAAAAAACAAAAAAAGGAAAAAAAAATATTTAAAAAAATATTTTAAAAAGAGGAGAAATAAAAAAAATATATATTTTTTTAGGTTTCTGTGTGTCTTATGGTGTTGACATGTCAAAAATTTTAAACCTGTGAGATTGTATTTCAATGTTGAATGGCCAACACCTGGGACAACTATAACATTTGTAGAAAACGCAAAAAAGTTATCTTCAGGAACGCTACCTGGACTCCAGGAAATAATAATTAGAGGTGCTCTTTGGATGGGAAAACTAAGAAAATGACAAAAAGAGCAAATTCCAAGGCAATCTCTTCTATGTGAAAAATGAAAAAGCTGTCATTACATTGGCTTGGTTACAAAAAAACCTATGAAAGACACCAACACATTTCGGGGAGGAGAGGGACTCCCTGATGAAGACTTGGATGCCGAATTTATAACATATTTGTATGTACACTTTGGGAAAATCTTAAAAAAAAAAAAAAAAAAAAAAGGGAAATTAAAAACCCATTTTGTCCCTTGTCTCAAGAATCCCTGAAATATGAAACACACAACACATTATAAAGACAAATGGACTCAGTTTAGAGTTTGCATATACTAATTTCATGCTCAAACTATAACCAAAGACACATGCATGTCCCAAATATGCACAGATTACTTTCCTGTAAGTATACATAATTTTGTCCCAAAAATCGCTCCATGGAGCAGCAGCAGCAGCAGGAAGCATGTTCAACGTCAGCTCCTTCTCTGCTCTAGTTCCTCGCTGTAAATCTGTCTCAAGTGGACGTAAATTAAGGAGAAAATCAATCCAAGTCCTCCAGTTTGAAGAGCGAGCGAATCAGTGGTTAGCGCCGTCCCCCTTTACAGCCACAGACACAACTTTGCTTTTTTCTGATTTAATTTTTGAAGAGTCTTGTCTGTTTCAAATGCAGTCTTTATCTGATGCACGGAACAGCAGAGGCTCAGGACATTCACTGTTGGACACAAACCCATGAAATATGCCTGCGTTTCCCTTTGAAAACATCTGCAAGTAAAATGATTCCAGAAGAAAAGGAGAGAAATGTTTTACTATATGTGAGTCACTGACAAAAGAAAATAAGTCCGAGGGTTCTGTGTTCCAACCACATTGACATTTGTATGACCTTTCAAGGTCAAAGGTCACGGCACCACATGAAAGCTTTCAAATGAAACTTCCTTTCTTCTGCCAATAGCAATTATATCAATCATTGCTTTTCTATTACACATGTACCAAACTTTACTGATATTTACTCAGTGTTGACAGAAAACAGAAGTATGTAATGTTGGTTTTTACATTAAATCACAAACACAATGAATTATTTATGGGATGACTTCCCAAGTCTTTTAGCAATAAATAATTTTTTTTTAAAAAACTTGTGATTTAATGGAAAAACTAACATTATGCACTTCTGCTTTTTCAACATGATGTAAATATCGGTAAAGTTTGGAAAAGGAAAAGTCATTTTAACCTTAATATGCAGAGCAGTAGCATTAGAATTAACTTTAGGCTTAGCATTAGCGATTAGCATTACCAGTTAGCATTAGCCTATGCCCATTGGTAAACATGTAATAAATATCACTAAACTTTCTAATGGTTCTGTAGGAGCCATTTCCTTTATTTTGTCACTTCTGTTAATTAATCTCACCCAGCATTGGTTGGGAGAGATTATTGTAATGTGTGTGAGTATGTGTGTGTGAGTGAGTGTGTGTGTGTGTGTGTGTGTGTGTGTCCGCAGAGACATATCATTCTATAACTCAATGAATACTTGACATATCACTATGAAATTACATGAGCATATACATATAGCTCATGCACATCAGATGCAATGATCCATTTGAGTAAAGGTCAAAGGTCATTTAGCAGAAAGGTCAAAATCACATTATCGTTTAGAACTCAAGAACAGAGGGTCACAGAACTTTCAGATTGGTACCAAATGATGCGGAATGAAGATTTCTACAATTCTCATAATTTGTGTTATCATCTACAACCAATAGGTTTTGAGATCTCTGGAGGTCAAAGGTGACATGTGGCAAAATTAACTTGTGTAACACTGTATGTGTGTGTCAAGCATAGACGTATCACACTGTAACTTAAATCAGTACTGGACATATTATCACAATATTACACGCACCGCATATATACATACAATGAAATGATCAATATTGCAAAAGGTCAAAGGTCAATGTAGCATTCAGTAGAAAAGTCAAAATCACATTATTGGCTCTAATTCAAAAACGGGTTGTCATAGATATTTGGGCTAAGTTTAGGCATTCTCTGAATACTGTATTTGTTTGGAGCCTGTTCCCTCTATCGGTCACAACCCACTATAAATGTTGTACATTTTTGGAAACTACTTAAAAGAAACAAAGTATTTTTTCAACAAACTCTGGTTCTTGTGGATTTCTGATCATACCAACACAAGTAACAGGATTCCTCTGTGACCAACAAATAGCAACATATTATTGAAATAAAAGACAGGATAAATGGTCACTACATTAGGGCAGCACGATATTACAAAAAAAACTGAGATTGAGATTTTTGTTTTTTAACCGTATGATGAATATGAAAAAAAAGTATAACAACTGTGTGGTGCCGACCCAAATGGTCAAACAGATTAGTGGTCAATGCAGAATGTACGTTTCAGTATCATCCTTCTTGTAGCCAAAATAATTACATTTATTCATTGTTAAAAAATAAATTAATAAAAAAATAAATAAGACAAATTCACCCATTATAGCTGGATTAGGCCCCCAGTGGCGCCCCCCCCCCCATGACCCCAGTGAGGATACAGCAGGTTCAGGTGATGATGAGACAAATAAATAAAAAAAATTAAATTAAAATAATTGCAGGACCTTTAATGTGACTACTGCGAACACGTACATTTCAATGTCGATGCTCAAACAATATATTTTGCATCTCTAATCTAGTTTTTAATGGGTCTAATGGAAAAGTGTCCAGTATTCACTCTAGTGTCATTTTGTAGAGTTGACATGAGCCTGTTAGGCATCAGCCACAGCTGTGAAGTCAGTGTACTGCCTTGCCCAGAGGCACTGCGGCTGTTTTCTCAGCGTTAGCGCAGACTCCAGGACATTCTCAGAGGAAAATGAATCCACTCCATCAGTCCAGAGTCGCAGACGGTTGTTCTGACAGAGTCCCACGTCAGATCTAATCATCGCTATCATTAAGTGAAGTTCATTTAAGCCAAATTCCTTCATGCATTAGTTTATGAGCTCTGTGCCGCAGGATTCGTCCCCTGTGTGGCTTTTAATGGACTCGCCACAGAGCGCTCCCAAACACCACCAGCTACTGCACTAATGGGATCCCAGCTCCCAGATTTAGAGGAGACGCTAAATAAGTAGGCCGTCTTATCATGTGATTTACATCGTTTGTGTCCATTTTTATCTTTTTTTATTGCAAGAAATCAAATGGAATTGAAGTTTAGATTTATGTTTTTTACTTATTACACCCCAAAATTGTAAACCTTATCAAATGTATTTGTCTCATTTCTAGTGTAAATATCTCCTGACACTTAAAATCAAACAGAATCACCTAAAGAGGAAAATTTACATCAGATAGAGGAACTGATTTATTTATTTTATTTCAATCCTTTTTTCTTTTTTTTTTTTTTGCTTGAAATAAGCAAACAAACAAAAAAAAACTTTAATTAACCAAAAGAAACAAGGCAGTTGAAGACAGCAGACCTCCGCCAAGGCTTGATATGGCATGACGTCAAAATGTGACGTGATCGAGCCATAGGTGTTGACCCATCTGATGTCTGAAGGTGAGACGATGTGAATGCAAAAAAAATGCTAGATTCTATCTTGTCTGAATCCTGAGATATTACCACTACCTTCCTTGCTCAAAATCTAATGGGTTCTTCCTTGACCCATTATCTATCATTCCTTGCATCAAAGTTTCATCAAAATCTGTTCAGAACTTTTTGCGTAATCCTGCTGACAGACAGACAAACGGATACCTCCTTGGCAGAGGTAATAATCTGCCAATGGAACAAGTGAAAATGACCTTGGGTCAAATTTCTTGAATCAGATTTTCCAGATCTATTGTCTATAAATCAGTTCTTATATCTGACTGAAAAGTTCCTCTTAAGGTGATTCAGTCTGATATTCTATAATAATGTAACTGTAAATCATATTATTAATTTATTTTATTATTTTTATTTTATGTGTATTGCGCATTCACATACTGCTATGCTCTTCTGGTTGGATGCCAACTGTATTTCGTTGCTCTGTATTTGTATATGATCGACGACAATGAAGTTGAATCTAAACTACTTTTAAGTCTGATTAAATATTTGGACTAGTACTGAAAAAATAAACTATACAGAATTTGATTATTCAGAGTGTGTAACACAATAAAATAGAAAATAAAATAGACTACTTTTTTATTCCATATTTTTATATATTTTATATGAATAGATATGTTAGTTTAGTTTATTAGTTAGTGATTATTTTATGGTTAAAAGAAAAAGCTGTTATAATAGCAGTAAAAATGCAGAGGATGGACTCATATGTGGGACTGGTTGCATCACAGTGGCCCAGATTTCTGGTGATGGGCTTTTATTCAAAGGAAGGAAAATGAATTTGACATGTGTATGAAAATGACTGTAGGACTGTAAGTAATTAATCTTTCACTTGGCATGTGAGTCAACGTACGGCCCACGTCTGGAGTCCCACCAGTGGCGGCAGAAAAGGCTGAATCAGGAGCTGGCAGAGGCCGTGCAGATGCGTAACAGGATAATCTACACCCCTTATAAATCTGCCACACCGCTATACGCCATCAGAACATGGTCTAGAGACCGGAACCTGGACCCGGATCCAACTCTGCGTCTGCACGGGCCCGGCCGTTTTACCGCCTGTATTGATCATGTGGGTTTATGGGGCCAAGAGGATCATTCTGGCGAGTGCTTCTCCACATTCATTGGCTTCTTTGCCCCAAATGACCTCGAGCAAAATCAAGTAATTGAACTAAAATGTTGGCTGTCATCAATCTCTGCGTTCTTGGCTGTAACCGTGGCGACAGCTTAAGAGGGAAGATGGAATAACGGTCGGTTGAACTCCTGTAGGTCCTCTAGCTACACAGTACAGGTTTTCAAGGATACGTGTAAGCATTGCATCCAGGATGGTTGACCTGTCAATCATCTGAACATGTAGGAGCAGTAAAAACTATTGAAAAGGCACTAATTCTGCCATCAGCTCTGTATCTACACATGAGCTGGAAGAGGAGGGAGTGTTAAGACAGCAAAAAGAACTGATTTATAGGTAATAGATCTAGAAAATTCAAGAAATGTTTGCAAGATCATTTTCACTTGTGCCATTGTCAGACCTTTTTTGCTTTAATTATGCAACAAAAACATTTGAATTAAGAAAAAAATTAAACAAAATCTGTCATTGGAACAAGAGAAAATGATCTTGGTTAGTTTTCTTAAATCAGATTTTCCAGATCTATTGCTTATTAATCAGTTCTTATATCTGACTGAAAGGTTCCTCTTTAGGTGATTCTGTCTGATTTTAATTGTAATGAGATATTTGGACTAGAAATGAGAAATTACACTTGATCAGATTTAGATTTGTCCAGTGTACTGGTGCGGCCCACTTGGGTTGAATATGACTCCAGTGATCTAAGTGAAACACACCAGTGCAGACATTGGTGCACATCTGGTTAGTGTGGTACTTATGCATAGGTTTGGGTACCGAACAAGGGCACAGATAGAATTTTTGCACTGGGGGGACAAAGCTGTCATGAAATTTTCTTTTCTGCTTGTAACTGGAGGGGGCACATCCCTCATCCCCTCACCCATCTGAGTCCATGGTACCAAAAATTGTTATAGGTGTGGAACTGGGGCAAACATTAACAGTTGTAACCAGACAGAAATCTAATGTAAATTTTGGTACCACAGATATATGCAGCTGTTGTTTAATTACGCCCTCTGTTCACTGTTAACGTCAGCGCACACACAGCAGTGCAGACGACATCCACATTTCATAGGTGAAAAGGTCGAATGTGTGTTTACATTTCACAAGAAATCCAGAAATTCCAGATTCTCCTAAATGCTACAGCTGTTAAAGACATTTATATGTAAATACTGGAATATGACTAGTTCAATGAAACACTGGGTGACACACAGTGTTTACCTTGAAGCAGAAGCTGCACCATCTAAAGGTTCTGTGATGGACTAAGTAGCCTAGCACTGAACTAATAGCATTAGCCTAGCATTGTGCTAATAGCATATTAGAAATGTAAATACCCAGTGTGTGAATGACAGACCATGAAATAAATCTTCAGATCAGCTACTGTGAAAATACTAGACCATGACAGTGACAGAGTGAGTCACTTTAATACCGACCACAAATATTGTTAGGTCATTGGCACACATGAATTCCTCAGCTAGTGACATGATGTAAAATGGTAAATGGGCATTTTTTTTCTACACCACTTGGTACCCAAAGCACTTTACAATTCCTCACATTCACACACTCATACACCAGTAGACGGCTGCTGCCAATACATCAGCACTGCCTGACCCTACTGGGAGCAACTCAGGGTTCAGTGTCTTGCCCAAGGACACTTCAACATGTGGACAGCCAGACGTGGGATGCGAACTGCCAACCTTTCGATCAATGGATGACCTGCTCTACCAACTGAGCTTAATAATAATATGTTATTATTATTATTATTATTATTATTATTATTATTATTATTATTATTATTATTATTATTATTATTATTATTATTATTATTATTATTATTATTATTATTAGTATTAGTATTATTAGTATTAATAATAATAATAATAATAATAATAATAATAATAATAGGTTAATAGATCGTAGAAAATCAGAATTTGGGTGTTTGTCAGACTGGTTCAGTCAGTCATCAGTTAAATTTTGATGTTAAAGTTCAATCGCATATGTCTCTGGTTGTAATTTTTTTTTTTTTTTTAAATTCTCTTTAAAGTACTAATTTAAATACAGTTTAGGAACTGATACTATTTTTAACGTACCTATTTGTCATCAGTATCAAATGAAACCCTTTCAGTACCCAACCCTACGTATGCATTAATGCTGTTTGTAAAAGAAAACCAAGATGTCTTCACAGGACACGATTGGTCTGTGTCAGCAAGAACAGGCTGTCAGCGGTTACATGGAGGGATATGATAGTCCAGTCCCCCAGAATAAACCCTCATTACAGAGACAGACGCACGTGTGAGAGTTCAGTGATGCAAAGAAACCGATCAGTACCAAAATGTGACACCGACAGACGAGCCATGCTTCACCGTATTATCAACGAGTGGGTGAGAGTGTGTGTGTGTGTTTGTATTCCTGTCTTTATGAGGACATTGATGTGTTTACACAGTCACGCCATGGGGACCTCTGACACCATGGGAGGCAAACATTCAGGTCCCCGCTAAAATATAAATCTGTACGAAGTATGGGAATTTATGCAAATGATGTGGGACTATAAAAATGTAGAAGTACTTTATTCACCCCCCCCCCCCACACACACACACACACACACACACATAAAACATGTGGGGGACAGATGCAAATTGAAACGTGTATTTTTCCAAGTTTTGAAGATGGACGAGGGCATTTCGCTGACAGACTTTGAGTCCACGTGTCCCTCAGAGGAGCAGGGTCACTGCAAATCAGCCCAGTTCAGCTGTGTTGTCATAACCCAGCTCTAGGTCATGACAAAAAAAAAAAACAAGAGAAAATGCACAGTGCTAACGAAATGCAAGTATTTGTTTAAAGTATGAAGCAAAATTACAAAATGATCCAAAATAAAGATGATAAGTGAGTGTCTGTAATATCAGTATCGTGTGTGTGTGTGTGTGTGTGAGTGTGTGAGTGTGAGTGTGATGTTGTCAGGCTGAAATGAACAAAAAAGAAACGCAAACAAAAGAAACAAGGCAGTCAGACAGCAGACGTCATATGACGCCAAAACAAAAATGTTGACCTTTAGTGTGACTTTGACCTTTGACCTTCATTGCTCAAAATCTAATGGGTTCTTCCTTGACGCATTATCTATCATTCCTGAAAGTTTCATCAAAATCCGTTCAGAACTTTTTGTGTAATCCTGCTGACAGACACACAGACACACAAATGGACCCAAATTTAATACCTCCTTGGTGGAGGTTGGAATGGAAATCTATTGTGCTTTAACATTGTATTATTTCTTTTTTCTTTATATTATTACTTTGTCTTGTGATTTACATCTCACAGCTTTAACTGTTGACTGTGCTTAGCCCAGGGCATTTAAACCAGTCGGCAACAGTTTTTATTGTTCGTTGTGTCAGTTGAAAGTTTTACCAACCTCCCTGTGACCTCCTTATCTGATTATTACCCCTACCAGAATTCCTGTGTCCTCCTTTGATTGGCCAGTTGTATCTGTATAAGTACCTGTGTCTCCTTGGTCTGGCAGAGATCTCCCCCACATACATGCTCCTGTGTTGAACAGAACTTATTATAATGATTATTCTAAAGATCATTCTGATTCCAGCTTCGTTCTTAATTAAACTAAAATAATTCTGAAACAAGGTAATAATTACACTTAGTAAGTACGAAAAGTGTATTGTGTGTAAGTGTACTCATGATAGTATGAATACTGGAACACAGCACTGTTCTGGGAAGATGGTTTGACTGCATGGGAGGTAGAGGAGATAAAAGACCAGCTGTTCATTTGAGTTCTAGCAGAAGGAGGAGGTGATGGGATGGCAGCAAAACATAAAAAAACGACGATATGGACAACGATACAACAGCTCAGTATATTTCGTACATACTATAAACTCTGATTTATTACAGTAACATACATGTTGTCATGGTGACTCTGGTCACTTCCTGAAGGGGGCGTGTCCACAGCAGTTTTAATGGAGCTAAGGTTGGGTGGTGTTTATTTGCACAAAGAAATTCTATTACACTCACATTATCTGACTTGGTTGGTCTGACATCCCAAACACTAGTTTGATTTGATTATAGTCTGATTAAGGTGTTTACGTGACTTTGAAAACTTTGATTTTAACCCTTTAACCTCTGATGCGTCAGCGCTGACACATTCTGAATGGAGGGTTTAGTTTAAATATTCAGACAAATTCAAGTGATTTTTAACTGTTATTTTAGTGATAATTTTATTCATGGAACTGATGTACAGGTGTCAAAGTAACTGATTTAGAAAAGCCCAAACTGAAACTACTGGAACCAAATTACAACACTAGTTATTTATTCTTCAGTCAGTCATTCATTTTTTGTTTGTTTGTTTTTTGCATTTTTTCATGTTATTTGTTATTTTGTGAATATTTATCAGTTTATGTTGATGCTTATTTTGTTTATTTTTCTATGTTTTGTTTGTTTATTTTATTATTTTTCTTCCAATTGTGTTCTGTTTGTGTCTTACTTTGTTCATGTTACATATTATTTTGTTTGTTTAATATTAATTTTTTGTTCATTTTGTTGCTTATTTCATGTCATTTTATTTTTTACTGTGGAATTGCTAAAGTCTCAGGAGTTAAAGGGTTAATTGGACAAAGGCAATAATTAGTTTGAATTAACATTGACTAAAGGCAGTCATTTTTGTCTCAGTACCTCCTCTCCGCTATCTAATTCCGGCGATGTCCCAACACCCCATGAAAAGAACGATATTTATGTCTGAATTCTAGTGAACGTCGAGTATAAAGTTGCATTAAGTGGAAATATTAAAGTACAAGTACCACAAATATGGTCTTAATTAAAAGTCTACACTAACAGTAATGATTCCAACCAGTGCACCAACTGAAAACTGCCAAGAAAATAATAAAACACCTTCATTAATCTCACTATAGTTGGTTCACTTGGAATAACTTAAGTACACATTACGTATATGAAGAAAAATGTAATATTTTTAAGTATAGTGACCAGTCATATAAAAGACCATATAATAAAATGATCGATGGATCTTAGCTACAGCATCATAAAAGCCACATGCACACAGATAGAGCTAGTATTTCCATCCTATAAATGTATCTTTTAGAAATATAGAGTAAAATGAAACTATTACAACCCACAATAACTCTGTTTTTATTTCATAAAGAGAGGAAAGAAAACAGAAATATTGATATTTAAGGGGCTGGAATCAGAGCTGGTTCAATATTACAAGTATTTGTTGATTAATTTAACATTATGTGACATATTAATGAATCTATTTGTGTTGGGAAACAAGTCCAAATGTTTCATCACATTAATGTCAGGGTTCCTATAGATTATTTTTGATTAATCACAATTAAATATCACTAATTGTTTTTCATTTTAGCATTCATTGGGAAGACTGAATCTTATCAAGTGGTTTTTACACAATAGATCTGGAAAATCTTTTTTCCAGATCTAGTTTTTCTCTTTTTTTCTTAATTCAATATTTGTTTTGATAGTTAAAGATTTTTTTCCTTAATTCATTTTGTGTTGCTAAATTAAAGATCTTTTTTGCTTTTTCTTAATCCAAGATGGGGTTTTTTCGGGGGGGGGGTCAGTTTTTTTCCAAAATTTTTTCTTAACTCAATATTTGTCTTGCTTAATTCAAGAAAAAAAAAATTCTTGCTATATTTAAGATTTTTTTTTTGTTGCTTTTTTTCTTAATTAAAAATTAGTTTTGCTTAATTCCCCAAAATCTGGCTTTATTGAATATTTTCCTTTTTAAATTAAAGTTATTTTTCTTCATTCAATATTTGTTTTGCTTAATTTAAGAATTTTTATTTTTTTTTGCTTCATTCAAGATTTTATTTTGTTTTTATTTCTTGAATCAGATTTCCCAGATCTATTATCTATAAATCTGTTCTTATATCTGATTGAAAAGTTCCTCTTTAGGTGGTTCTGTCTGATTTTAAATTGGACTAGAAATGAGGGAAAATACACTTGGTAAGATGTAGATTGTTTTCCAGTGTAGGACATTAATCCTAAATTGCATTTTTATGATATTGTTTTCAGGTTTCCAGTGACGCTTCAACAGATTATACTCTTTTATTTAATTTTGGATATTATCCATGATTTGACATTGAATAAATAATCTGTGCAGAAGGAATTTCTGAACCATCTTCCTACACTGGGTTTACCCCCCCCCCCCCCCCCCCCACACACACACACACACACACACGCACACACACACACCAGGCCTCAGCAGAGATGAACGACAGAGGATGCAGATAGAGAAAAGCCTTTGGAACGCCAGATAACTGGATTAGACAAATTACATTTCAACTGTGACCATGAATCCTGTTTGGATGTGCCACTTGTTTTTTTATTATTATTATTTACAGCAGTGGCTACAGAGCTGTGCTTCTGCAGAAAATGGAGGGTTTTTTTAACCCATTGTCAAGTTCAAACTGTAAGAAAAACACAGACACACAAATGAGACAAGAGACAGTATGTCCACAGAATGTTTAAAGAAGACATGGATTCTCACAGTGCAGTTCTGGGTTCCGAATGAGTTGTTTGGTTGCAGTTCTGTTTCCATGTGACAGTGGGGCGCTGGATTTTTGGAGTGTAGAATGAATGGAGACCGATGGAGCTATACCCCAAAAAAGTGCCCTTATCTAAGGATATATTTTTTGGTCTAATAATTTAAATGTTGTTTTTGAAAGAGCTTGTAAAGAAAATACCCAGGGCTAAGTTTTAGATTTTTAGAGTCACATATTTGCTTAAAAAAAGTGTTGATGATGTCACACAGAGTTTATGGCCGGAGATACCGCTTTACTGCAACAAGTGGAAATAGGAGGGAGGAAATGATAATGACTAGATTGAGAATAGAGCATAAGAGTCTCAACATGACACAGGTTTATGTGACAGATGAGTCACTGGAACAAGTTATATTAGGATAAAGGGAATATGAGGCGTTCAGGGAGCGTTTAAGGAAAGAGGGTTTAAGTTGAACATGAAGAAATGGGTAAATATAAAGGAAATAATCAATTATTTAAGGGAAACTGGGGTTTTAAATAGAGTTTAAGTTATTAGTAAGGTTTTTTTAAGGGATATAGTACTGTATAGAGGTGGTGCAGTGGTTAGCATTTGTGCAACAAATGCTAACCACTGCAGCAAGAAGGTCCTTGGTTCGAATCCCACACCAGACCTTTCTGTGTGGAGTTTGCATGTTCTCCCCATGTCTGTGTGGGTTTTCTCCAGGTACTCCAGTTTCCTCCCACCATCCAAACACATGCGCTGATAGGTTAATTAGTTAATCTAAATTGTCTATAGGTGTGAATGTGAGAGTGATTGTTTGTCTATATATGTTCAGCCCTGAGATGAACTGGAGACTCACACAGGGTGTACCCCGCCTTCACCCATTGGAGCTGGATCAGGCCCCCAGTGACCCCTGTGACCCTAGTGAGGATAAAGTGGGTTCAGATGACGAGACAAGATGAGTACTGTAAACTTCTGACCCACACTCCAGAACAGAAGGTGGCAGTAATGCACCACAAGCTGGACGCCAACTACTGTTAAATAAAAAGAACAAGCAGAACACTTCTTGTCCCGAACCAGAGCTGGAGCTGACACAGGTAAGTAGACTACACATGCTAGGAAAGTGTTGTTGTTTTAATTAGCTGTTATTTCTCAATTGGGTAAAGGTGGTGGGGGCGGTGAGGGGGACAAATTAAATGAAAAAAGTCGTTCTTAATATTCTATGGTTGCTTGGTATGGAGCCAGCTGTCACACGTTATCTCAGGTCGTAATCCGTCCTCTCTCCAGCAGACCAGCGGTCATTAGCAGAATGCTAGCACATTGTATGCAACAAGAACTCAACCTGTTAGACATCAAAGGAACATATGTACTCGTTCAGTACCTTTTTGACTTCACACCCACATTGAACTCTCAACAACTACATTCACATCTGCGTGCTCTCAGTGACAATCAGGTGAAATAGACCATTTTAGCATCTAGCTCCTTCATTTTGCACTCTGTTGATCTGCTAGAGCTTCAGCCAAAAAGCCGCTACAATGGTGAGTCACGAGGCTGTTCTAAAGGGGCTGTGCTCATATTTCCATCCAGAGGTTGATGTGTTGTGCAGTGGCTTCCATCTTTATGGGTTGGTTCTGCTGCTTATCAGCTGACCATGAGCATATGCTAACGCTACTGGGACAAACCGACCAAAATATGTTGGCAGACACGTTCAGAGTCATTCTGCTGCATATGGGTTCATTGAGTTAAAATTTATGATCAGATGAATCATGATGAAGGATTATTCTGTGTTAATTTTCAAAGTTTGATTTGAAAAAGAACAAATGTGACCTCTGTCATTGAATGACAGAGGGAAGACAGTGCACTGTGGGTCAAACCTGTGAAAGTGAGACCTGTTCAGATGTTTAATGTGACTGGACCTTAATATTAAACTCCTGGAACTGATGTGCGTCTTCTACAACTATTATTATTATTATTATTATTATTATTATTATTATTTGAAAATGTAAGTAATTGTACTTCCTGTGATGAACTGTTGACAGGTCCAGGGTGAGCTCCAGTGTCACCCGTTGGTATCTGGTTTGGGTCCAATCCCCCTTGCAACCCTCTGGTGAATAAAGTATTTTCAGAAAATGAATGAATTAATCAATGTAATTCCAGTGGAAAATGATCAGAGCCAAGTTTTCCTGGTAATTATAGTTTGTAAAATGTCCTATCTGTGTAGATGAATTGGCCAAAGGACTAATTGCCTATTTCTAGTTGATGCCAAAGTCTTCTAAGAACATAAATGAGAATAACTGTGAAAAACACATTAAACAGGCTCTGAATCTTCCCTCATTTCACTCACACAACTTTAATCCATTAAATGACTAATTTAACCCTCAAAGACCTAAACATCCAAAAGCATCCGTAGATCAACTAATCCTGTAAATATATGTAAATAATTAGTTTAAAATACAGATGGTTGTCTTTTCACAGTCATCGGATATGACCTATGACCCACACACCTGAGTATGTTTTCATATCACAAAAAGGTTTACAAAAACAAAACAAAACACAAAGTCAGTTTTTTCTAATATGATTCTAAAACCTACTGTGTTTAATCGGGCACATTGTGTGGGTTGAAGCCTTTCTGCTGCTGGACGGATCATATCTGGAGTGAACTGGGACAGACTCGTACAGGCTGACTGCTGCCCTGAGCAATTTCACATCCAAAGAATCAATCTTGTAAAAATCCTGCAGGTCAGTCAAGGTCCTTCAGATGCTCCTGAAGACTGATGGCTGACACTCCACAGGGAACACTCCATCAGTGGGACGGGGACACTCACCCAGATATTCTCATTATTCTGATTTGCCCAAAACAACATCTGGAAAAGCTGTCGTGGACAACATAGCCGACAAAATAACTCTAGGCAGAGACAAAGGAAAATAATAAAACACAGAGAGTGAAGAAACTGAAAACACATAAAAAATAGAAAATGGGAAAATGGGAAGAGCCGAGCAGCCGTTCTTCCAGTGGAACCTGGAGTGTCACCCTTCAGATGTGAAGTATTTCAGCAGGTCCTGTGGAACTATTTTGTTTCACAAATGTTTAAGACCAAAATGCAATGGCTGTTGTGTCTTGTTTTGTAAGTTTTTTGTTTGTCTTCCTGTTTTTCTGTCATTGTTTGTGTCTGGGCTTTTATTTTGTCATGTTGGTTCATGTTCACTCTGTCTTGCTTTACTTCCTGTCACTGGTGTTGTCCCGCCCCTTTAATTTAGCCTCATGTGGATCACCTGTTTTGGGTCTTATACTGTATAAACTCCTCCTGTGTCTTTGTCTGGTGTGAGTTTGTCTGCCTTTCATGGAGCAAATAAGCAGTCTTGTATCTGGTCTGGTTTCTGTCTGTTGTCTGTTTTGTTGCCTGATTATTGTCTCCTGTTGGCTGCAGAGGTGGAAAGTAATGAAGTAAAAGTACTTCATTACTGTACTTTAAGTAGATTTTTTAGGTATCTGTACCCTACTTGACTATTTATTTTTCTAGCAAATGTTTTACTTTTACTCTCAACATTTTTACATAAATATCTGTACTTATACTCATTACATTCTCAGAATAGACTCATTACTTTTTCAAACAAAAACAGATTTGATGGTAATAAAAAAAAAAGTGGTTTCAGAGGGAAAATCAGTGGAGATGAACTGTGACTTTATATATTATAGTTATATGAGTATTATCTCACAATTTAGATTTTTATGTCATAATTTAGACTTTTTATCTCACAGATGTTTTCAAAGGCAGCAGGATCTGAGCAAAAATCCAAACAGACTAAAAATGAAAACAGTAAATATGATCTGGTTCCTGAACAAAAACCTGTGAATGAGGAACAATTGTGTCAATGTTGGATGATGTGTTTTTGAAATGTTCAGTATTTTCAAGTTAACATGTTCATGGAACAGTAATGAAGATAAAAGATCCATTGAATTTATTCAAATATTTTTTTTTTATAATTGTACTCATTTTCTTTTTTCAGATGTCTTGAACTTTATTTCTAATTTCATTTTTTAATGTATTTATTTTATTTATTTATTTTTATTCATGTTTATTTTAATAATTTAAAAAAATAGGGAGATATCTAAAACATGTAGGACACTGGGTTAGACTAACAGGACTAACAGGCTGAACAATAACAAAAACATCAGGTATGTATGTATGGCTTTTTAACAAGACTAAGAACAATTTAATACAATTTTGTGTCATTATATAATGACATATGATGATCAGGCCACATTTGCCGACTTCAGTTGTTCAAAGACATGACTCCTGTTCTTGGAACGTGTAACAGGTACTATTTTATTTGTAGGTGTTTGATTGACAGGTTAATAAAAGAAAGTGCCATCAGAAAAGTGCAAGCCTTATGTAATGTAACACAACTTGGCAGAGCATATGACATTTTACAAACATCAGCATTGTTTAGTTTATAGCCTGGGGATATGTTTCAACCCACTGTGTTGACTGACAGGTGTCAGGGCAGGAACCTGAATAATGTACTTTTGCCTGAAGCTAAAATGTTGCACATACAAGTTTTTTGGAGGGAAAATAACAGGGTGTAACAAATGTATGAACTCTTGAAATGTGCAAATGTCATGTAACTCACAACAGTGTGACTCACGGACTGGAGCCATTTCATCATCTGCAGTTGTGGTTTACCTGACAGAAACACACTTGATTTTCATATCATTATGTTTTCCACTCAGATGGAATCACATGTGCAGACAGTCGTCCTGGAACTGGAACCCAGTGGCTGCTTAGACCAGCCTTTTCTGACAGCTGTGAAGAGTTAAAAAAAAAAATAAATCCAAATAAAAAAACACTCATTGAAGACCTGAGCTCCTGTATTATGCATATTCTATAAACTATAAACGACTGCAAATGATGTACAATATTTGAACAAACATGTGTGGACACCTTGCATTTATTCTTTTTTTTTTTTTAATCTTTATTTTGAACATGTAGATAATAATCAAAACAAATCAAGCAACAAAACTTCAATAATGATACACAAAGGGTTGATAAGAAAAAAAGAAAAAATTCACATACAATGAATTAAAATGAATAATATGAAACATGCTAAAAGATATACTCTATAATTTAGTGATAAATGTGTAGAAGCAATTGAGGGCTGATGTTGAATAAGTTTGTACTTCTTCCTACTCCTTTTTTAAAAAAAATCTAAAAATCTGTATCAGTCAATGTCTATATATATATATATATATATATATATATATTATATGACAGGATAGACATGCTTTGTGAATTATATTTTTTTTAAGTTATTTAGTAAATGAAGGCTGATGCTTTCATTGATGCACAGACTCTAAGTCCTATGAAGACGCTGCTGTCTGTTCTAATGGAGGTTTTATTAGGACATCCTGATTTATCTGGGAATGTGTGCATAGATTTCTGCCAGAGTGAATGCAGTGTGTGTATGTGTGTGTGTGTGCTTGTATTCCTATCTTTATGAGGACATTGATCTGTTTGCACAGTTATGCCATAGAGATCTCTGAAAATCTAGGTCCCCACGAGGGTTAAATATAAATGTAGGTCCCCACAAGGAAAATAATAACATATATATATATATATATATATATATATATATATATATATATATATATATATATATATATATATATATATATAGTTTTGTATTTGTCTATTTAAGAAACAAGTGTTTACTTTTTTAAAAAGTATTTATTTCACTTTAGCTTTTTTCTTCTTTTTTTTCAAAAATGTTAACATATTTGTATCTGTCTATCTATCTATCTGTCTGTCTTTATTTTGTTTTGTTAAAGAAGGAAAAACATGTGTTTATTCTCACTACCCAATGACTACTTTACCTACAAGTGATTACAAACTTGGTCCTCATAAGACATGGAAACCAGTGTGTGTGTGTGTGTGTGTGTGTGTGTGTGTGTGTTATCAGCAGACTGGGCTCTTCAGGCTGTTCTGAGGATTGAAGGCCACTCTAATCTGGACCCGGCGGTGACTGATCCAGTTTCTGCCGGTGCTCAGTGTTCATGTGGGTGTTTGCTGATGCCCAGATCCGCCTTGTTTTCCTCTGCTTTGTCAGATAACGTCGCCTTAGATTCATCCAGTGTTTCTCAAACTATGGGATGGCCCTTAGGAGTGGTACGAAGATTTACGGGGGCGGGGCATGGGATCAGTTTCTTGTGCCCCCAAGCAAGAAGCCCCTGGGGCCCCCACCCCACCTGTGCATGCTGCAAAAAAATGTTTTTTGCACAATTTTCTGGACATTTCAGATGAAAACTGAAAAAATCGATCAGTTAAGTTCTCAAAATGTTGTCCAACAGATGTTCCTGAAAGCCCAGGACCGTCATTAACACTGGTCTACAAGCAAAATGCTTCTGGAATAAAACTAATGAAATGTTCCTACATGTGCATTAGTGATAAAGAAACCTCAAGTCTTATTAAATGCTGGTTGGCTCAAGTTTCCAAGATAAGTCTGGAGTAAAACTGAACTTCTAGTTTTCATTTTACTGAATATTTGGGTAATTTTTGTTCATTTTACTGAAAATTGTGGAAATTTTTGTTCATTTTTCTGAATATTTTGTTAATTTTACTGAATAATGTGGTCATTTTTGTTAATTTTACTGAATAATTTGGTCATTTTTGTCAATTTTTCTGAATATTTGGATAATTTTTCTTCATTTTACTGAATATTTTGGTCATTTTTCTTCATTTACTGAATATTTTGGTCATTTTTGTACTTAATTTCAAACATTTAAACAAAATATAATAAACAAAAAAAGACATTACATCTGGAAGAAACCAATTCCATCTGTTTATATACTATATGTGGTTTATGGTGTTTATTTGTGCTGCTTCATCCACATGTAGTGTTTTAAAAAGAGAGACATAATTGGACCGTAGGATTCCCTGAAAAGTCACTCCAAACTCTCCAGCTGCCCCTGCATCTGTCATATCAATAATTTATTTAAGATCAGTGATTAACCCCTTACCATTCCCAGGTGATTTTACTCAAAACACCTGAAAAATACCCTTCCAAATTAAGGTGGCCGATGTGTGGAGTACAGATATAAGAATGAGCTCTTTGTAAAGGTAACACCCTGTAGTTTGGTTTATTTGACAACATTTTGGTTTAAGTATTTACTTATTCTACACATTTTCTGTTTGTTTTGGCCAATACTGTGGCTTATTTTGTTCATTTTGTTGATTATTATGTTAATTTCTGGTCATCTTTAACACTGTCCAACATCACTAGTCTATAAGTAACATACTTCTGGAATCAAACTAATGAAATGTTCCTACATGTGTGTTAGGAAGGAAGGGAGGAAAATCAAAATGTGAAATTATTCAAATGAACATTAGAATAGGTTTTAATCCAAAGGAGTATTGGTCTTAAATCTACCATATCTACTTCAAAACACTGTCTGCACATTATGATCTGGAAAATGGTTGAGAACAGCTGGTTTAATCCAAGGACATGTAAACAAGATCAAAACAAATGTGTGTGATTTGTTTGTGTGTGTGAGTAAAGGATGACTGTCTGACAGCTCCGACTCAGTTTCCATTTCAGTTCAACTCACCACGATGGCATTAATTATAAAAAAGTAGTTTGGTGGACTGAGTCTGGGATAGAACACACTGCAGACAGTTCTGATGAATAACGTTCAGAGGAGTCTGTCAGCTGGCTTCCTGTTCGCTCTCCACCAATAATTGAAGGCTATAGTGTACTCTGTGACAGAAACATGCTTTATGGGGACGTGGCCAGTGTAGATGTTTATATTCAGATCACAGCCTCCGACACCTTTTCTTTTCCACAGTACTTTAACACAACTGTTTGACAAGTTGGTATGTTTCCCTGTTTAGTTCCATCCAGCTCACTTTGCCTCAAAATCTGATCACAGTTAATAGAAATTTTTAAAAAATTTACCTCTGCAAAGGACATATTAATTTGTCAGTTTGTTAGTTTGTCTGTTTGTCTGTCAGCAGGATTGTGTAAAAAGTTCTGGGTGGATCTGCTTAAAATAATTTCTGGAGTTAGGTATTAACTCAAGTCAGTTCCCATTATATTTTGAGAAAGATCCGGATAAACATCTGGATTCCAAAAATTATCAAAAATGCAGGATTAAGGACTGTCACATGTCAGACAGTGGGTGTTAAAAAAAAAGGACTAAAAACCTTTTTTAGAAAAAACTTTTACTGTTTGATTTTAATCTGTTGATTTTTAAATGCGGATTTTTACTTTTTATTGTGCACTTTGAGATTTGATTTAAAATATAAAGTGGTTTACAAAAAAAAAAAAATATATATATATATATATATATATATATATATGTGTATGTATGTATGTATGTATGTATGTATGTATGTATGTATGTGTGTGTGTGTGTGTGTGTTTCTATTTAAAATGAAAACAGTGGCTGTTTGTCAATAATGTACTTTCATATGTGTTCATATGACCAGATAAGACTAAGACATGATTTGTCTTGTCGCAGCTGGATATGTTTCTTAAGTCTAACTCTTGTCATTATTAGTAATGAATCATAAAAGTGGATTATATGGAGTAAGTGAATACATAAGCAGATTCACATTTGGAGGATGGTGGAGGAAGAAGTTTCTGTTATTTTAGCACCACCCAGTGGAGAAAAACTTCACTGCAGCTTTTATAAAAAAAGACTCAACTGACTGATGTGAACACTTTTATACTGGATCCATTAATTAATCCAATCAATCCATGTCAATAATTGGTGTAAAAATACAGTTATTCATCTTTTCATGGTCATCAGATATGACCCATTTGGATGTTTAGAGGTTCTGTAGGTGCCATGGAAAGACGAATATGAACTTAGAAAACAATAAATAACGTAGAAAAAAACAAAACACAAATGAACTAAAATGAAGTTATGAAAATTAAATAAACAACTAAGATTGATAAAAAAAATATACAAAATAATAACTAACATTACAAACTAAGCCACACAATTGAAGAATAAAATAATAAACCCATGGAGAGTTATAAATGACAGTGGGTTTAGACACTTGGTTTAACATTGTATTATTTTTATATTTGCTATAAAAGTCACTTGTTTCTGTTTTCTCTGTTTTTGACATATTTATAATTGCTTTTAATCTAAGGTCTGAAGAACATCTGTATGATCAGTGAGTTAAATATAAGAAAATACATGATTTACATGGTTGGGAAAAAGCAAAATACAGAGGGTTATATTTTAATAAATTGTGATGAATCATTTAAGAACAGTTAAATAGAGACAAATGAATGTCTGAACTGATATAAAAGCAGCACAGGGTCTGCATGGGTTAAATGTGTCAGCAGAAAAAAGAAAAGTTAATAAAAAACAAAACAAAACTCTGGGTTAAACTGACATTTCCTTCCTTATTTCCTCAGAGATGTTTGTTCAGTATCCAGTGGTGTGACCTTTGACCTCTGGCCTGCGATCTGACTTTTCTTCAACTTTACAATCTTTGAACACTCTTCTGATGTGAGTATTATTTCACTTCTTTTAATCATTTACCTCTTTATGTTGTGTAATTTTTTTTTAAATTAACTTTTTTTTTAATACTTTCAGGTGTTAAGCAACTTTGCTGAACGTGAGTAAAATAATCACGTCATGTCATGTTGTACATTTAAGGTAGAATAGTGTAGATATGCCACACAGGTTTAAATCAGAGGTGTCAAACATGCGGCACGTGGGTCCAAATCCGGCCCACCCGAGGATCCAGTCTGGCCCTGGCAATGAATTTGTGAAATAAAAAAATAGTTATAAGGATATGAACAACTATTTTAGTTCAGGTTCTACATTCAGACCAATTCAATCTGAAGTGGGTCAGAAAAAGTAAAATATTATAATATTAATCTATAAATACTCACAACTCAAAATTTTTGTCTTTGTAGACGTTAATATTTTCACGTATTTACACTGAAATAAAATAGAATTTGGTTTAAAATGAAATTAATCTGAACAAATATGAAAAACCTTAAATATTTTAAGAGAAGTCAGTGAAAGTTTAACAATATTCTGCCTGATATTAAATATTTTGTGTATTTTCAAATCCACTGTGATTTGTAAGTTATAACGAACATGTTAAATGATAAACAAAAGCATAATATTGTTCAGATTCTTTCACTTTATTCATGTTATTCACTTTGTTTAAAAGAATCGTTTATCGATATAAACATCTTCATTGTACAATTTTATTTTTTTCACTCTAAAATATACAGAAAACTTTGGACTTTACATTATTTATTTATTATTATGTAATTATTTCAATGGTTCCGCTTCACTTCAGATCAAATTTAACTGAACGTGGCCCCTGAACCAACATGAGTTTGACGCCCCTGCTTTAAATGTAGAAACTTAACCCTTTAATATAAGGATAATAAAGGGTCAAGTTCCACACATGATCTCAAACAGGTCAAACCGGTAAAAATGTACATTTAGAAACTATACAAAAAATATATAAATAACCTGAAAAAAACTGAAGAAAATGAAGTCCACTTTGTTTATGCCTCAACTTATTATTTTTACATTTGGATGATTCTTACAAAAGTACATTGTGGTGATGTGATGACTCAGCACAATAATGCTAACTGTAGCATTAGGTGTCATGACCGAGCTAAATAATAAAATAATAATAATGAAAAATAATACCCTATTACCAAACAAATGTAAAATAAAAAAAATTATGAAATGTGACTCATTTGGGGAATGAGAATCAGTCTTGTCATTTTATGCAGTTATGAGACAAATCATAAAATTTTACAGGAGCATAAAATAAAGGTGACTCACCTTGTAACCATCTGTTAGTATTAGATGTATTGAGTATTAGATTAGCTATTAGTAGATGCATTATGGGTAGTATTAGCTCATATTCAAATTCCTATAGTTTTTCAATACAGTTCTTAAATATATTGCGGTAATGAGAATAACGACTCGTGGACATGAACTTTTCTTGAAATATTATGAATATTCATTATTAAAATAAACAAAAAAAACAACACTTAATGAAACTTTTTACATATAACAATGTAGTTGTATTTATTTACTTATTTATTCATTGTTATGTTTTCCTCTAATTCAAAGACCAGAAATTTTGTTCTGGTCACATTTCAGTTAATGAGAATTTTTCCAGAAAATGTATTAAAAAAAAGAAAAAAATTTTAAAAAGTGGAAAATAAAAATAGAATGTTTTAAAATGACCTAGTGTGAAAGCAAGAACACATTTTCCTTTACAGTAAAATAGTAGGATTGATTTCATATTTAACCACTAAAACCTCAGAGCCATTGATTTTTTTATTTTTTATTTTCATGAGAATCACCCATGTACATTACAAATCAGATCTACAAAGGCATAGAACATTTAGTAACAGGCAGAATATTATTAATATTGCACTTAATTTTCCTCAGACATTTCAGGTTGTTCATATTTGTTCAGATTATTGACATTTTTTCTGTTAAAGGACAGTTTGTTCATGTAAATACTTGCTTTTTTTGTTTTTTACTAAAAGAGAAAATGTAGAGTTATTATTTATAAGCATAATGTAATATACATGTTTTTTTTTTCCGTATTAAAACAAAAAGAAAAATTGGAGTCATTATTTATAAGTTATTATGTTACTTTATATCACATTAATCTGTATCTGGAACCTGAACTAACATCACTTTGACACCTTTGACTGTTTCCATGTTTGACCCCAGAGCTTTAATCTATATGACATATATGAAATGATATATTTATTGTTATTTTTATGTTATATGTGTTGTCATATATTTCTCTTCTTCATCTGACTGTGACGTTGCTGTTAGAGTTTGATGGAGAGCTGGTCGGATGACAGCTGGAACTGTTGTCATAACCGGAGGAATACTGGCCACAGTGATACTGCTGTGTATCATAGCTGTGCTCTGTTACTGTAGACTCCAGGTACAGTCTCTGTGTGTGTGTGTGTGTGTGTGTGTGTGTGTGTGTGTGTGTGTGTGTGTGTTTGGTTGGTTGGTTGTATTCCTATCTTTATGGGGACATTGACATGTTTACACAGTCACACCATGGGTACTTCTTACACTATTGGGACCAAAATTCAGGTCTACATGAGGGGTAAATATAAATAAAGGTTCCCACTAGTAAAATAGAAATGATGTGACCCTACTATATAAATACATTCATTAGTTTTTTTCCCCATAAATCATGGGGGAAACAGGTGCAAAGTGAAACATGTATTTTTCAAATATTTGAAGGTGTTTATTTTGTAAAAAAATATTTAGATGTATTTGTTTTTTATATTTCTATATTTATTTATTTGTATTTATTCATTTTATATTCATTTACTATGTTGTAACTATTGTATTTATTTATTTTACTATTTTTAAAAGTATTATTATTTTTTATTTGTGAGGGAGTTTTTTTGTTTTTTTTTCCAAATTTAGTTACATTTTAAATTCATCTATTTCATTAAAAAAGACCTACCCAATGGCTACTTGATTACAAACTCGGTCCTCATGAGACAAGGAAACCACTGTTTGTGTGTGTGCACACTGCCAAAATCCAACTGTGACAACAAAAATAACTGTGACCTTTGACCTAGTTTTACCAACATTTAATGGGATCTATTCTGGACCACCTCAAACCTTTTCTGAAAATTTCATGGAAATTGGTCCAGTAGTTTTTGTGTAAACCTGCTCTGACAAACAAACAAACAATGTGGGGTAACAATGTAAGGAATAATATCACCCATGTATGTGTTCTTCACTGTAGCTAAGTATGGTTCACTACATGGGGTCTGAAAAAGGAAAGCAGTTGTAGTAAAGTAAAGCTAATTAAGTCTTAGGTAGATTCATAGACAGATTAAACTTTACTGGTATCATCCATGTACAAATACAGAAAAACCAAATGCAGTTATTAGAGTCAGAATTACTTTATTGATACCAAGTGGAAATTGTATTAAAATAAAACAGGAATAAAAAAGTTTATCAGTAAAAATAAGCATTAAGCAATAAAAATTACAACCAAAATAACATCCAAGCAGAAGTGCAGAGCAGTGGTGAATGCACAATACACACACACACACACACACACACACACACACACACACACACACACACACACACACACACACACACACACACACACATATATTAGTGGAGAGTGGTGGTAAGTACTCAGTTACTATTGTTGACAGATCGGAAACTACATGTAGGCTCCAAAATAGCATCATGACCTTTGACCCTGAGGCTCATATTTTGAGAGGGAGATTTAAGAGCTAAAATGTGCGCGAGGGGGGCGGGGTTTGTTATGTCGGGCTTCACTTGTTTCTATTGTGTTCATTTGGAGTTTGGTCATTTTATTTTCCTGTGACACATGTGTAAACACTGACGTTTGTTCTTGTTGTTTCAGTACTACTGTTGTAAGAAGAATGGGTCGGACAGTGGCTCCATCTCTCAGCAACACTTCGCCTGCAACGCCTGCAGCGTGTCCGGCCTGGACGGCTCCATCGTCAGCCCGCTGTCCCTGTCGCCGCCGGAGCCCCCCGGATCCTCCAACCCTTCCAAGTCAGCTGGAGCGCGTCGCAGCTACTGCCCCACGTGCTCCCCCTACGACTCCCCTTTCTACATACGCACCACTGATGACATGCGCAACGGCGGAGAGCGCGTCACCTACATGCCCACTCACTATGACAACCAGGCGCTGGCGATGCCGCTGCCCGCCGTCCGAGGCTCCCTGCTGAGGGAGGCCCAGCGTGGACGACCCCCTGACTTCTACACCAATACCCGGGCCATCAGCACTGAGGTGTGACTGCCCCCTAACCCCAACCCCCACAACTCCCTCCACCTCCAACCCCATACATACCCGGCCAGCATGTCCATGTGGGCCCCAGAAGGGTCACATTTGGGTTGCATATGGGGATCTTAAGTCTCCACCTCTTCCGGGAGGCTCATGGGACCTGAGATCAGAAAATTAATGAATGGTATTCAATGGGAAATAAAATGATATCTGGTTTGCCATATGCCCTGAATCACACACATGTTGTTCCTCATAATAAATTATAATTATTGATGTGTGTTTCAACTGGTTATGTTAACCAACGGCTGATTCATTTGCGAGTAAAGCTCATTAATAATTTGGACTACACACCTGAAGTGCATGTGACGTCACCACAGACTCCACACCACAGCTGAGCGGAGTGTGATGTCACATATGTGACGCAGTACAGTCTCTTACTAAGCCCCCATAAAACCTAACGTCACGTTTTCTTCCCATCAAAAATGGGTGTTCTGCCTATGACACATCAAGTATTTCTTATTAACCACTACCATATGTGAATTTCAGATCACTTGTCAAACTGAAACAGATTTTAGCTTGACTCGCTCCATTCACTCCCATTCCATTTTTTTGCAAGCTAAGCACCCATGGGCCAGAAGTAGAAGAGTGTGACTTAGCTACTCCATAACGGTACCACGTGAGTTTGTCTGTAGTTTCTGTGGTGACTGCACATGCTTTTGACCATATCAGAATCAGAATATCTTTATTGACATTACATAAAATACAGTTAAATTAAGGTAGAGCTCTCCAGTTCAGTGCAAGAATTTACAGACAACAAATGACTAAAACAATAACTAATATAAGTAAAAAAAAAAACAAAAAACAAATATGAGTTAAACAAGTAAACAAATATGAGTAAAACAACAGCAAATATCAGTAAAAGAAAACAAATATGAGTAAAAAAACAAACAAATATGAGTAAAATATCAACACATGTTAGTAAAACAACAAAGATCGGTAAAAGACGCAGTAATTTACATAAAAAATAAAAGTATTACAAACAGACATTTGTTAATTTTTTAAAATTAAGATTAGATTTGAGTCATGCAAATGGAATAATAGATAAATATTGTGGGATAAATAGCAGTAAAAAATGCAGAAATATGACTTATTCAAATTTGTGGTTCTGATATGGTCAGACACATACAGTATGTAGTTACCATGGAAACGGCAGACAAACCCATATGGCAACTTTATATGAAGCCTAAACGTGACCCTTGTTGGGACCTAACGTGGACATGCTGGCTGCATACACACACACACACACACTCCTGTCTTCATCCTGTACACACACCAGCACCACCACCTAACAAACTGTGACGCCTGCTACAGGTGAGCATCTGCTGGAGCCCAACATTAAGTCTCGACGAGGCAGGGATGGGGAGGGATTCTGAGCAACAAACTGTGCCACGAACAGGAATTATTTCCAGACATTCACTACTTTTTACCCTTAGATTCTGTTTTCACGCTCTGAACGAAAGTAACTCTGTAACTAAACGTATGCGTAGCTTTTCTTGTACAAATCTCTTCCTGCTCCATTCGAAGGCTTCCGTTGTAAATCTATGAACTCTATATGTTGACTCGGGTTCCAACGGGTCTCGTGCTCTGTTCCAATATCCAGACTCTCCGTACTTATTCTACCTAGTTTGGGTACGCAGAGCTTTCACATTAAGATTTTGGTGACAAAGAAGTGTACTTAAAGTACCCGGATGTGTACTCATAACGGTCACATTTCTGAGTGTGGAAACATGCCATTATTAGAGCTGCACAATATATTGATTGAGCATCGATATAGTCACATTGCAGGTCCTGCAGTTATTTTTATTTTATTTGTTTGTATATAGTTTTATTTTTAACATTTATTTTTGTATTCTATTTAATGTATTATTTATTTATTTATTTATTTTGTAGCTATTTGTCTTTTTATGTATTTATTTTTATTTAATTATGATTATTTTTCGAATTATTTTTTCTTTTTTAATTATTATTATTTCAGCTACAAGAAGGATGAAACCTATGCTCTGTGTCGACCACTAATCTAATCTTTTTGACCATTTGTGTCAGTTATTTACTCCTGAGGATTTTTTCATGTCGCAATATATATTGCAGGGCTAAAAAATTGCAATGTCAGTTTTTTTTTCTAATATCGTGCAGCCCTAGCAAGTACAGACTGATTTTCGTGGAAAACACTACAAAACACCCACAAATGATAAAACTCTGGAAGCGTGGACATCCTCCGTGTGGATTCACGGACGTGTGGAAGAACCCGACAGGAAATAAAACAACTGGAGGTTTCTCTATGCAAGCTGCTGTGGCTCTTCTTTACTCCGTTTCAATATAAAACTTTATTTGTGGGATGGCGTGCACTGCACACCCAGGGGACATTATGACGCCGCACATGTACATATGAGCATTTTAATGCCTCTCGGGTTGCCAAGTCCTTCCTAAAACCTCCCTTTCTATCTGTGTATGAAGTGATTTTGGGACTAAATTAAACGTATTCACAGGAAAGTAATCATTGCACACTTGGGATATGCACGTGTCTTTGGTTGTAGTTGAGCATGAAATAAATATTCGTAAATTCTAAAATGTGTCAATTTGTACTAATAATGTGGTGTGTGTTTGATATTTGTCAGAATGCGAATCGAAAAATTATGACATCAAAAATTACATTCACGAAATAAAAAGTTATGAGTAATTGTCTTCAGTACGATTAAGGATTTCTCAGATGGAAGAATGTGGTCAAGATTCAGAACAACAGGCTGAATAGGTGTACGGTATGCTAACGTAACACATTCAGCTAACGTTACGTCACACATAAACAACGAACTGAGAACGTGCCTGGTATGTTAACGTAACATATTAACAGTTATTCAGATAATTATAGGATACATCAGTGGTCCCCAACCACTGGGCCATGGACCGAATTGGTAACCCTGCCTAATAAAGTATGAATTAGTTCGCTCGTAGTCATTATCTGAGTCTGAACAAGCTTTTATTTTGAAAAATGACCGGATGCTCTTAGTTACATCTATATCACTGAACGCCAAAAATGTAACCTACGTGTTACACACACACACACACCAGTCCGTGGTAAAATTGCCAAGCGTTGACCGGTCCGCGGTTATAAAAAAGTTGGGGACCACTGTTCGCAGTGACGTCACATCACCTAGTAATGCGTGCCGCCATTTTGAGAGGGGAAAAACAGCAGCAACACAATACATTATTAGTACAAATTGACTCATTTCAGAGTTTGCAAATATTTATTTCATGCTCAACTACAACCAAAGACACATGCATATCCCTAACATGCATAGATTAGTTTCATGTGAATACGTTTAATTCTGTCCCAAAATTCGCTCCATACATGTTTCTCCTATAAACCTGTGAAGACGCAAGAACGCCTGAGCCCTTGAACGCAACAGTGAAGCTTAAAAATTAACTGAGTGAATTTCTCAGTATTGACAGTAAAGCAAAAAGTGTAAATATTACCGAGCAGCAATGAGAGAATACGTTGTTTGTTTTGTGTTTTTGAACGGAGAGAAATGCATCTTGGGATTTAAACATGATGTATTCTGAATGAGAGTGTGCGATTTACGAGTTTGTGCTATTTTGTCTACTACACACCCCTAATATACTCCTGTACTACTGTCATGTTGAACCTTTAACCCATTCACACCTCACTTTTCTAGCCGCTTTGAAATGAATCTATTTAACCTTTCCTAAGTGATTTATCACCATTCTTTGCAATATTTCCCTCTGAATTTTGCATTTTCACTGCAAATCATATATTGATTTTATGTATTTAATCCATAAAGACCCACTGTTACTTTTGTGGCAGTTCCAATCATATATTTTTAGATTTCTTAAGTCCTTTTTTTTTTTTTTTTTTTTTTTACAATTTACTACACTATAGTCCTCTGTGTGAATATCACACATTTTCCTGCATTTGTTACTGATCATGTCGATGTTTAATAAAGCTCAGATCAAAGTTGAAGCTCATTATATTAAAAAAGGGGGAAAAAAATTAAGAAAAAGTGACTTTTACAGGAAAATATATTATTAATTGAACCCATTGTTTCCATCCACTGTCATTGATCCAACTCCATGTGTTTTACTAGTGAATCATAACATGTTGTTTGAGCATCAACATCACAATGTACATGTGCGCAGTTGTTACATCGCAGGTCCTGTAATTATTTTTTATTTAATTTTAATTAAATTACATTAAATGTTTTATTAAATTGTCTTTTCAAATTTATTTATTTATTTATTTTAATCTTTAATTCATTTATTTTTACATTTATTTTTTTTATTTATTTGTCTTATTTATTTATAATTTATTTTATTTATTTGTTCATTTTTATCTTTTTATTTATTTTTCCTTTACATTTATTTGTATTTATTTATTTGATTTAGTTAAGTTTTATTCATGCATTTATTTATTTATTTTCTTTCTTTCTTTATATTTATTTATTTGAATTTTTTTAATTTTATGTAATTGTTTTGGCTACAACAAGGATGACACTGAAACTTATGTTGTGCATTGACCACTGATTTTTACCGTTTACGTCGGCACCACACAGGTTATTTACTCCTGAGGATTTTTTCATATCGCAGGGTTAAAAAAATCTTAAATATAAAACAGATATTAAACAGTTTATATTAGTAGATGCTTTGGGTCTTCATGGGTTAAAAGACAAATAATTCTTTCATTTTTTTTTCATCTTTTCTTTATATTGTGAGAAAGTCAAAGTGCACATTGATGTGGTTGAAAACTATTCACAGTGCTCCTTTTCTACATGACACAGCAATGCTTGTGGTTCACAATGATATTTCCTGTGATGCTTGTCTTTGTATTTCTGTGTACAGATGGTGAAACTGAACAACAGGTACAAGACATGTTTGGGACTTGCATGGTGTGATACTGCTGGGTATTTTAGTTTTGGATGAACTTTGTATTATTTAACCCATAAAGACCCAGTTTTACTTTTGCGACAGTCCCCAAATTATTATTTTCCTCAGTTTTGAACTTTTCTTATGTAATTTATCACCATTTATTCTAATATTATGCCTAGTATATTACATTGTTAATTGATTTAACGTTTAACGCCTGAATATAAATAGAAGTATATATGAAAAAACTAGGTAAAAATTAACACATTAATGCAGCTTTCTCCATCATCATGATTAATCAGATTAAATTTTTTTTTTAACACATTATACATTTTTCCATAACTTTTGGATATTTTGTCACATTTTTGGGTGTTTTTTTTTCCTGTATTTTGAAAGAGTTTTTGAATAGGCTATGTTGTGGATTTTTCATCACTGTGTTTGGAATTTTAGTGGATTTCCTAACATGTTTTGTATAATTTTCCTTCACTTTTTTGTGATTCTTCATGTATTTTGTGCATTTTGTGGGAAATTTGACTAAAAATAACAACAGATAAAACAGTCGACCAACAGTGTTTTGAACATGATTAATCAAAATTAATCCAAAACACCTCTGTGATTAATCTATTTTCATTTTCATTGTAACCTGTGTGCAATGACAATAAAGTCTATTCTATTCTAATAAAAATTGTAATCATTTAATAGCCCTAAAAATGTAAATGTTAAATTAAGTGGAGATAATTAATTAGACTATTGCACATTATATATATGTAGTGTGTGTGTGTGTGTGTGTGTGTGTGTGTGCGTGTGTTGCATATTTGCAACAGTAGGCATTAAGGGGTAAATTAACTGATGATGATTGATGACCATAAAAGTTCAACTTAAAAATTAGGGATATTATATTGAAAATGGAGGAAGAAGTCATTTTTCTGGTTAAATTAATCATTAACTGAACTTAAAAACAAATGTCTTTTTATAAATTAGCTCTTCATCAAGCTAACATACTTTTCCATTATTTTGTCCAAATTTTCTCATTATCTAACTTTTCTTTCATAAATTATCACCACTTATTGTAATATTATCTGTATTTTGCATTTTATCAGTTTAAACCTGGTATTTTCCTGTATTTAATTTAGTGATCATGTAGATATTCATAAAAAAATCATTAAATTTAAGGGTTATTTGACCAGAAATAGATAAAATTGAAGAAAAAGTTACTTTTTCACAAAAAAATAATTAATTGAACATAAACCAAGCATTTCCATCCACCATAATGGATCCAACTTCATGAGTTTTACTGGTGAATCAGTTGTAGAAGATGTTTCCATCGTAACTACGGAGCCTGTCAACGTCCAATTTGTTCATATCTGATGACCATGCAAAGATGTTAAACTGTATTTTACACCAGTTATTTACATGTATTGATAGCATTCGTGGATCAACTGGTATTTACACTTTTATATCAGTAAGTGATTTTGATTACTGGTATATGTTTGGGTCTTTATGGGTTATAAATCAAACATATAATTTCTGATTATTTTTTCCCCCTGCAGAACATAATGTTTATTTGCTGATCCGTCAGGGTAATAGTACTTTTCACGTGTTTTTTTTTTTCTTTGTATTGATGGGAAAGGGCAAATAAAGATCCTGACGAGTGTTGAAATGAAGGTGTAAGTTGTTAATAATCAACAAATGTTATTACAGGAAATGTAAACTGCGAAGTCTGGACTAGTATCTCTGCAGCTACAATGCAGAGATAACACAGTATAACATGTTCTCATTTTCACAAATGAGTCAATGTCACCATTAATTTACTTATTCATTGTATTACCTATCTATTTTACTACTTACTAAACTAGTTATCTTTAAAATCAGACAAAAAAGATTTTTAGAAATGTGGCAGAACTCATACATGACAGACAAAATAGTAATATTTGACAGTTCATTTTTGATTATTAAAAGATTTATAAGTCTTTGAACTGCCTTCATGTGTCTGAGTTTCTTTCTTTTTTTAAATGCAATTATTTGACATTTAACCCTTTCATAAATAGTGGTCATAACACTGAACATGTATTCTACAGGTGTTCTATTGTATATTCACAGGTTTTGTTATTTTAGTTGCACATCAGCCAATAGAGTGGACGCTAATGCACCGTTCCATACACCAGGGGAAGGCAATTCCGGTCCTCGAGGGCTGTTATCCTGCATGTTTTTGATGTTTCCCTCTTCCAGCACACCTGGAGCCTGTTTTATGTCTTTTTAATCCTATTTTATAGTTAAATACTTATTTTATACTTTAGGTCTTTATTTTATACTTGAATTTTTTAACTTATTCATGTGAAGGGAGATGGTACAATTTAGTTGCAATGACAATAAAGGCTTTTCTGATTCTGATAATGATGGAATGGCTTCCAAGTGTGCTGGAAGAGGGAAACATCCAATACATGCAGGATACTGGCCCTGGAGGACTGGATTTGCCTACCTCTGCCATGTACCATACCAGTGGTTTTCAAATAGGAGGCGCCAGAGGACTTCAGGGGAGGCACAACACCAGGAAAAATAAAATTGAAATAAAGAAATAAAGAAAAATGTGTAAACGTGGTTAGCTACATGGAAGTGGTAAAATCACACCTGAACTGAAAATGGGATAAAATATTAAGATGTGTTAAAAGAGACGTCAAAAACACACCCAGAAATCTGGAAATGTATTTTAAAAACTGTTAAAAACACACAAAAATTGCTCAATATCTTCAAAACTATCAAAGGTATCAATAAGAATTAAAGTTTGATAGGAATGTTTTCAGGGTCAATGGTTCAAATCATCATAAAATCTAAGGACTGTAGAGGTTAGATCCATTCAATCACTGTGACCCTGTCTTTGACTGTGACCCTATTAGCCTTGGCCGAGGTTTGATGTCTCTAACTGTATTGTAGTCACTGTCACAGGTACAACGAAATTCCAAGTGCTCCAGTCAGTGCCCCTTTTATAAAAACATAGACCTAACATTACGAAAAATCTGTTAAAATAATGTAAAAAATAATAAATAAATATCTAGCCACATTCAACCAGACATCAAGACAGGATATCATACACATACACACAGCTGTTTGAATGTTTGTGGAATACCACTGGTTTATTTAAAACCACAGCTCTGGTATTTTGTCATATTATGTTATTTTTCCTCACAGTTCTGCGGGTGTTTTATGCCACTCCTTGTGCAAACAAACATTCAACATGCCAAACAAAAGAACTGGACAAAAAAAGAGAAAATAAATAAGACCTATTAAATGAGGAACACAAAAACATAATCAGAACAGAACATTGCAAACAACAAGAGCTCAGGAAATAAATGCAATAAATCCACAATACATCTTTCATGTTAAGGTCAGATTTTTTCACTTAAAAGACACTCAATTCTTCAGTGCTGAAGGATGCAGCTAATGACTGTCATGAGGAGAACAACCGCTGACTAATGAGGAAATGTATTATCAGCACAAGACATTCCTTACATTTGGTCCTTCATGTTAAACCATAAGCTTTCCTGACATTTCCCACATTTCATTCAATTTAATACTTTATTAAATTATGTTTGTTTTATGCTAGCTTTATTCTACCCTACTTTCCAGGCACATATTCTATTTTAGAGTTTACTCTTTATTTTCTTATGGGTGACTGCATTTCATTCTGTCATGTGAAATTACAATGAAACTAGATAATTGGATAATATTCAAAGATAATCCAATTGGCTTAGTAATAGAAGGGCCAAAATAAAAGTGTATTTTGTTAATTTTTCTGGCTTGAAATTTAAGAACAGTAGTGAGTATTTAAAACATTGATACGTTCAGTTATTTGATTATGAGAATAGATTGTTTTTCTTCTTCCCACTCCTTTTCGAGTGCAAATGAATGATTTTGAAATGTATTTATTTATCAGAAACAGAATCGTTTATTGTATCTCGTGACATAATGTGGCTCATTGACTGACAGCCGAAAATAAAAATAAATAAATCACAGCAAGCATACATATAGAGGAATAACAGTAGAAAAAAAATCGAAAAAAAGGTTTAAATGAGAACCAGTTTCAGTATCGCGCATGCGTATTTCGACTGGCATTCCAAGCCGGAAGCCGTGTCATTAAACCCTACCAAGTGATTCATCTTTGATACACACACGATCTTCGGTGCAACTCTTCTGACAGCTAGCAGCAACTCCACAACGCGTTAAACTAGTAAGTTGACAGCTCTTTTACCAACACTAGCGAACATTCCAGAGGCAGTTTCAGGTACAGTGGACAGAGGGCTGCTGTTTCCTATTTTTTACCCGTGTTATTTTCCCCAGTAGCCGGGTGGGGTGGTTGCTGAGAGGGGTCGCTCCTTCAAATACTGCTCCAACTGTTTTGGACTTCGAGCTGCTTAGCATTAGCCAAACTTAGCTTAGCTCACAGGTTTAGCCTTGTACACATAGGTACTTCCTGTTTAGCCCGTATTCACCTGTTCTGACACGCAGCCGCTCGTGCCCAGGACCAGCTTATATGGGTATAACCACTGCAAGGAAATGACTGGTACGGCGCTAAGTGCTGTTATACGAGTAAATTAGCTTACTGCTAGCTCGTTTTCGCTATGTCTGTCTTGATGTTGTGTGCACAATGTGTGAGGCTGCTCATGTGTTTGACTTCCCTGGAGAAATCTTTCAAGCAAATTCATTTAACCACCCTCTAAGCATCTGTCTGAAGGGGTTGAATAGCAGCCTACTGATGCTGTGCAGACTTTGGCTCCATCCAGGCCTGCAGACACCACAGAAAACAGCAGCAGCAACATTTTACTGCAGTAATTAACGGGGAAATTAACTCTAAAGCACAATTGGACCCTAGTTCTCACAACATAGATGTGTACTCGCATGCAGGTCATCAACAATACATTAATAGCGCAATCAGGTGATACCTTTTGGAGCAGAGCCAAGTATAATATATGTATAATATATATGTATATACACATACACTGTGAAGAAAATGAAGTGACCAGTCTGCATTCCTGGAGCTGAATCTTTCTCAAAGCCTCTGGAATGTGATGCAACTATTTGATAGCTGCACCTATAGTTGCACCTAGGGCTGTAACTGCCCATAGCTAGATAAAGGTATGGACATTTGAAATTCCTTCTGTCATTGGCAAATGGCAGATCAAGTTTTTTTGGTGATTGGTATCAGTGATTGGGCCAAAAATGCTGATCAGTGCATCACTATTGGTTACCTACCCAGAAATACAAGTTTGATGTAGATTATTGTAATAATTTTTTTTGTCCAGATATTAACCGTCTATTAACTTCAACCCTAATATGTAATCAGCGTGTGTTTTATTTGCACGGTTTAGAGTGTTAAAAACTGAATTCCCCATTCGTTATGAAGCTTAATCACAGCATCTGAATCAGTTTAAACACCACTTAAAGCACGTTAACATCAAACCAATGTAGAGAGAATTAATGATTGTTTGAATTTTCCCATCTGATTCACAGTGAAGCTCTTGACTACATTTTTTCAGATATTCTGTTGAAAGTAAAAATAATTCTAACTGTAGGAGGATCACTAAACCTATCAAAAACTTTCACCTAGTCAGCATCAAAATCTGAAAACAGAAAAATCCTGGTGTTTGGTTATTACTGTATATTCAATCATTTATTTTTATTTTTCTTAAAAGCTCTAAAGCTGGGGTGTCAAAGTCATTTTAGTTCAAGAACCACATTAAGCTAAATTTGATCAGAAGTTGGCCCACTGAGTAAAATAAAAACATAAATATATATAAATAGTAATAAACCCTAGACTGTTCATGTTTTAGAAGGGAAAAAGGTCAATTTACATTATGAAAACGTTTACATTTACAAACCATCCTTTTAAACAATGTGAATATCATGAACAAACTGAAATAAATGTGTAATTTTAACATTATTAGGCTTTAGTTTATCATTTACATGTGTATATTATAGCTTACAAATACACAAAACATTTAGTAATAGGTGGAATATTATTAAAATTGTACTTACTTCTCTGAAGACATTTCAGGTTCTTCATATTTGTTCTGGTTATACAGAATTTTTGGCAAAATTATACTTTTTTGTGTGTAACTACATGAAAACATTTACAAAAGAACAAGTTTGACTTATTATTATGAGAGTGAATTAGTTTGAATATTAACTAAAATGAATAATAGCGTAATTTTTACATTACCCAGGGGCAGGCCGGATTTGGCCCCCGAACCACATGTTTGTCACCTCTGCTCTAAAGGAGAGCATTTTAAAATATAATGTTCTCAGTAGTTTCAGGAACAAAGACAAATGCTAATTTTAAAGCTGTGGTGTAATATTTTTTCTAGAGCTGTATTGGCGTCTACATAAATGGACACGATTTAACAAAGTGAAACACTGCTAATGTAAGGCATTATTCATGCTGGCCTGTCTTTGTCCATTGGCAATCAACCAAAGTGTTCTTTTGTTGTCTTCATGGGGCAGCAGTTTCTTTGTCTTGGAAAGGGTGTCGGAGAGAAAGTATTCAGCTGCCTTCCTGAAAGCTAACCTTTATATCAGGAACTAAAATATAGCATTTCACACTCAATTATTATTGCTATAATTGTCTTGAACTCTGGCTGAACTCCTATAAAATGTCAAAGTCGGTCTCTGGCAATAAACCCACATGTTTACTTTTACAGTAAACATGGATTTAAAGAGATCCTGGATTCCGGATCACTTTAAAATTAATCGATTTGTCCTTGTGTCATTCCCAAGCTATCCTGAAAGTTGAATGGAAATCCATTCATAATGTTTTGAGTTATGTTTTACACAGTCAGACGGACAGACAGACAGACAAACAAACAGATAAACGCTGGTGAAAACATAACCTCCTTGGCGGGGTTGGCTGGGGGTCTGCCTGGGTGGAGGTTTACATTCTGAGTGCTTTTGTAGTTAAAAATAAATGAATACATAACTATAAATAGAATTTAAAAAAAAATTAAATAAACACAAATAAATTAAAAATAAATACAATGAATTGAATAAAAATAAATCCAAAGAAACAAAAAATAATAGAAAATAAAAATAATTGTAGGACCTGCCATGTGACTACACCGCACACATACATTGTGATGTTGATGCTCAGACAATATATTGTGCAGCTCTATCTTTATATGTGTTGATGAAAATAACTTGTACTGTTTGTTCAAGGAAGTACCACTATAACTTGTTTTTTCTGTTAGAATGGGCAGAAAAGTGTCTCAGGAAGCTCAGCTGAATTTTGTTTAGGTATTAGTGGCTGAAGTTTCATTTTGAATCATGGATGCTTTGTTTTTTTCCTTTTTTTTTCTGTAATGTAATATTTTTCAGCTTTGTTGTTGTCTTACATATTTCTCACCGTTTGATGGTATAAGATAAACTTCCATTATAATCTTATGAACAGTTTACCAGAGTAGACCTGGTACAATATTAATGAGGGTAGGTAGAGGTTGTGTTTAGTGATCAACTGATATGGATTTTTTTGGGGCTGATACTATTTATTTATCTTAAATTTTTTATGTCAGCCTTTGCTGATGACTGACACAGGCTGCCAGTATTTCTAACCCTGATATTTACGAGCTGATACTGACCTGATACTGACCTGACCTGATACTGACCCCTTCAAACGATAACAAATGTCAGAAAATCTTCTTTACTTACAATTTAGAAAAGAAAAACTGCTACCACCGCCACATTTGCCTTGTTTACGTGAGAGTTGATATTCTGGTTTAATTCTAAATAAAGGTTAATTCCTCTTTAAGGTGAACCATGTAAACACCTAATTCCAGTTGAAAATTATAATTCCAAATTAAACTTAATCCCCAATAAAGTCACTGGTTTATTCCAGTCCTAATTCCAAATTCAATAATTCCTCTTTACATGTAAACAGTAAATTTTACTTTAACATTATTCCTGTCTTGCTGCCCATGCTCTGCACAGGTCTTGTCGCCATGACCCACATATTTTGCATTGATGATTCACATATTCCGTGCTGCTGGCATTAGTTTGTTGATTCAGTCGTGCTGCTGCTCCGTAATTATCACAAAAATAAATGGAGAATAGAATAGAAGTACTTTATTAATCCCACAATTGGGACATTTCTCCATGACGACAGCAGCGTTCACATAAAAGTAAAACAGACAGAAAACAGTGACGTGCAAAACAAAGTAGGTAAAGTGTAATGTCCTGTTAAAGTGTAAATGCAGATAACTGAGTACTGTAAGTAAAGTAGTATAATGAATTTAATGCTTTATTGTCATTGTACATTAAAACAACAAAAATTAGGGTGCAGCTCCAGTGCAACAATAGGAATAAAACTTTATAAAACCTATACATTATAATATAAAAAAACCTATGACACTAATATAAAACCTATACATTATAATATAAAAAAAACCTATGACACTAATATAAACCTATACATTATAATATAAAAAAACCTATGACACTAATATAAAACCTATACATTATAATATAAAAAAAACCTATGACACTAATATAAAACCTATACATTATAATATAAAAAACCTATGACACTAATATAAAACCTATACATTATAATATAAAAAACCTATGACACTAATATAAAACCTATACATTATAATATAAAAAAACCTATGACACTAATATAAAACCTATGACACTATAAAATCAAACAATAAATAATTAAAGGAACAATCTGTAATACATGATTATAGTATTATTTATTATTTACAGAAAGTGCATAGTGAAAACAGAAATAAAATGTGATTGTGATTTATTGAACAGTGCAATGACTTGTGCTCAACACTAGTTCCTGGGTGTTAGTGAAACCCCTGCATTACGTCACCTTTTCCTCCCATAAACTTGTGCAAGTGTTTTCACCTCCCTTGTCTCACTGCAGTTTAATGTGTCTATATAAATACTTTTGCACTTCTCATAATCATGCAATAGGTGTCTGATGTTTACAGTTCTGTTACCTCAGTCATCTTTGTAAAGTTTAATCATTTTATAACTTCTTGAGACATGTCATGTGGCTTTGGGAATAAACATTCTTGAACCCAAGACAGGAATCTGGTCTGACCAGGTCCACAACCAAGAAAAAGTTGTCCTACTGGTCATTGATAGCAGTCATATATGGACTTGGATTGAATTAGTTGAGTTAATAGAAGAGCCAATAGTGACAGTAATTATAATTATTGTATATACGTGAACAGAGTTTCTGGGTTATTATGTTTTTGACTCTGCTGCTGCCCGATATCATTCATTTTAATGCGATAACATAAAAGATATCAGGTTTATAAATTTCATGTTTTCCATCACAATGAATATCATGTAGAGGAAGAACTTAATCAATTTTGGACGATTTACAATTTCTAGATTAGCCACAAGGGGGCGCTCAAAGGTTTTAAATCACTGAACACTATTTTGTTCATATCTTTGGAACTATTTGTCTGAATTCAAATCAAATGCAAGTGAAAGGTCATGACCTGGCGATGCCTCATGTCATGCCATCATAGGTGTCTGGTTAAGGATCGGGGGTGTTTGGGGATATACTCCAAGCTGCTTCTGATGGCGTGAGTCTTGCTTTGTTGACAAAATGAGTATATTTAGCTTTCCTCCATGCAGTTGAGTTGATTGCCTTACAGTCGGATGATGAGGCACTTTGTTGCTTAATCGCCTGTAAAGGTCGGTGGTACTTTTAATAGCCTCTGAACAGGTTAGGTTTTCCGCAGCGAGTGTACATTTACCTCATAATCAGCCTGATGAATGGGACGCAGTAAAGATGCCATCAGCAGGTTGGGCACAAAGCTGCGTCTTTGCAGGAAGGTCAATGGAGTCACAAAGCAGATTAGATTGAGGCACGACTCAGACGTAGCTATGTGTTATTATCTACGTTATTATCACAGCAGACGGACAAACGGCGGCGTCTGCAGACGGACTGATGGACGACCGGTGGGTGAAGGTGGTCCTGGTGTCCTGTGACCTTTCACTGTCACCAGTTCATCCTATATCACCTGATACACTCACACAAAGGTGGTGTTGTTAACACTCCCTCTGTTAAAGGGTACGTGGAGTGAATTTTCATTACTAGTCTTTTCAGAAGGTCACGTATAATTCCAGCGCTTCCATCACATAACTGTCATCAAAGCCTGTAGTCAAACACCATCAGTACTTATTCACTTCTTCACACTGTAACAGTCCAAATCCTACCAACTAGAGCTGCACAATATATTGTCTGAGCATCGACATCGCAATGTACATGTGCGCAATAGTGTTTCGTTCCAGAATAAAACCAGTGTTGGTTATCTGGAATTATGTGGCTCCCAGAAAGATGATATTTAAACCTGTTTAAACATGTGTTCTGTCGACACTGCCTTAATGCACCTGTTGCCACAACAACAGGAAACACAACTAATTTGTTTAACCCATTTGCAGTGGCACCATACAGCCATTGTGTGCTCCTGAGTATTTTTTTTACATATCCCAATATGTGTTGCAGGTATTAAAAACATTTGCAATGTCAGTTTTTTCCAGTATTGTGCAGCCGGAGCGTGTAGTGACACAGACTCGTTGTATAGTCTGATTTCCATGACCTGTGATGTCACTGACCCCAAGAGGACACATTACACTGTTTTTTTGTAGAATGTACCTACTTTAGACATTAAATGTGCTAAATCTTACATATTTTAATAAGATGCATCACAAAATAAATGACTTTAGTGCTGGTTAGTTCATGTTTTTAATCTATATGATGGTGTGTTATTCCACATATATGCTGGTTTATGTACATGTATACAATGGATTTGTAAATATTCCACTAAAAGGACCTGTAAAGTGAATGGATCATAATATACGGACAGTGTTTTGAAGTAAATCTGACACTAATATTCCTTTGGACTAAAACCTATTCTCTTGTTCATTCTAAGAATTTCACATTTTTCTTTATTGTTGATTGTAACACACATGTGGGAATATTTCAAAAGTGTTCTTCCAGAAGCATTTTACTTCTAGACCAGTGATGTATAACATTATCTGAATAAGTGAATATCTAGTTATAATGTAGAAGAATGTATGATATAAGGTGTTATTGTAATAAATGAATAGAGACTATCATGATGAGCAAATATTATCACATCTGTTAAACACAGTATTTGCAGTAAATATAAAAAACTTGAGCCAACCAGCATTTAAGACTTGAGTTTTTCTTTATCATTAACGCACACATGGGAACATATCATTAGTTTTATTCCAGAAGCATTTTACTTCTAGACCAGTGTTATTGGCTGGTGCTAAAAATGACAAAATAAATGAACAAAATAATCAAGAAACTGAACAAAAATTACCAAAATAATCCACAAAATGGACCAATACAAACAGCAAACGTGTAGAATAAGTAAATACTTCAACAAAAATAACCACAATAGGGAGTGACATTAAAAAAGAAAAATCAAATATTCAGTAAAATGACCAAAAATATTCAGTAAAATGAAAACTAGAATATTCATATTTTGACTCCAGCCTGATCTTTAGTTCTCTATCACTGACACACATGTGGTAACATTTCATTGGTTTCATTCCAGAAGCATTTTACTTGTAGTGGAGTGTTATTGACGGATAGGAAACCTGCCATGGGCTTCAAAATGACCTTTGACTCTTGAGTGACCTTGAAAGGTCAAAATGAAGGTCACATAATTTTTAAATGGTCACAACTCCATAAAGAGTGGTGATAAGTATTCATTTATTATTGACAGTTAGAAAGCAGCTAAAACATTGGCAAAGGGGTGGGGTTTTGTTGTGCCTGGTACCACTTATTTTTATAACACCAAATCATAACAAAAATTATCTCATGACACTTAACATACAGCCTTGAAACCAGACTGTCAAAGTCATTTACACAAACCTAACACAATCCTCCAGGACCAAATAACTTGGCAACAGTAGTAGGAAATAGACTGTATAAAAATATCACACAACACTGGGGAATAACAGCAATGTACAAAAACTACAGCGATAACATATTAACTTGATTATTGTACCGAGCTGAGTTTTATTTTGTAAAGCACAGAGTAGCTGTTGCAGACTTTGGGGCTGCTCGCTCCAGTGTCAGTGAGGGTTGTGTGGTCAGTCTACGCTGCTGGACATTCACTGTTTCCGTGGTTTAGTGTTGACGCTGCCAACTGGGACTGGAGGAACAGACTGGTAATGACTGGGTGTAACTGAGGCGTGTTTACTGTTACAGTCAAAAGAAGCAACTCATTCAAATCAGTCTGAGAGAGGAGGAAGTAAGACGACATCTGTAAACATGGTGTATCTGTGCAACCATGGGGGGGCAGTTAATGTACCCTAGGGCTGGGGTACATTACAGAGATATGAACCCCACCAACTATTTGTCTAGTTGACTTCTAATCAAGTGCAAATGAAAGGTCACGACCTGGGGATGCATCACGTCATGACATCATTAAGAGGATATACCCCTAGACTAGTTTAGAGCTATTCCATTTAAATGTCACGCGCAAATTAAAAAAATAAATCATGTAGGTCTATAATTTCCAGAGGTAAATAAGTTTAACCATTTTTTTGTCATATGATAAAATCAATTGAGTTTTAAATTGTTAAAATATACTGAAGCCATTGCAGCAGACATAGATTATTTGTCATTTTAACAAGTACAATGGAATTAAAAATGCAAACCAGTCGGTGAATGATTAGTAAAAAACAAGCTTAAAATCTAAAATATATAAATGACTAATTTAAAAAGCACACACTCAATGTCACAGTTTCAATCCCCGAGTTTTGCTGGAGTTCAGAGAGGTGACTGTGGTCGGATAAAAACAGTTGTAAAATGTGTGTGTTCATGTTTTGTTTGCTCTAAATTCCTTCCTGGTGGTAAAAGTTAGAAGAGAGAGTGAACAGGATGAGAGCAGTCTTTCAGGATTTATACTGAAATTAATAAAGATGTAAAACAGGAGCCATCACTAAAACTGACTGAAGAACTTAAAGAAAGTTTGAACTAATATTAATATTTTTTAATAAGTAAATGTTGATGTGACGTGTCGCATATTCAGTTACTCAAAAATGAATCAGCCGTTGGTTAATGGAAGCAGTTGAAACGCATTAATAATTATCATTTATTATGAGGAACAACATGTGTGTGATTCAGGACACATGACGAACCAGATATGATGTTAGCATTTTATTTCCCATTGAATATCATTCATTAATTTTCTGAGCTCAGGCCCCATGAGCCTCCTGGAGGGGGCGGAGACTTAAGCTCCCCATTAGGGGGCCCTGCGTTTTTGTTTTTTTTTTAAACTCTGCGATATATATTGTGATATAAAAAAAAATACTCAGGAGTAAATAACAGCTGTGTGGTGCAAACACAAACAGATGAATGGTCGACATAGAACATACGCTTCAGTATCATCCTTCTTACAGCTGAAATAATTAAATAAAAATAAATAAATAAGTGATTAAAATAAATAAATAAAAATAAAAAAGATAAATAAATAAAATAAATCAATTAAATAAATTAAAAGACAAATAATTTAAATACAAAAAAAGAATAAAAAATAAATAAATAAAGATAATTTCAGGACACACAATCCAACAGAACAGAAAACTATCGCCTTGACTTTTAGTTATTTCTTTATTTTCCCAGCATGCTCCTCTCTATCAGGCGGTTGGATCTGGGTCTCTTTTGGTTGCAGCTCATTCTTCTCTAAGTGAATCAGTGGAAGTGTTTCTGTGCTTCATGTCACTCTGTATAATTCAATAAGTGTGATTGGACCACATGACCCTGGAGCTTTTCCTCATGTATGTGTGTGTATGGAAGACCATTACTGACCAAACTCACTCACAATATATTGTTTGTGCATCGACATCGCAATGTACATGTGCACAATAGTTATATCGCAGGTCCTGTAATTATTTACATTTTTAAAATGTATTAATAAAATGTATTTTTTAAAATTATTTATTTATTATTTACTTTTAAATGTTTACACTTGTTTTTTGTCTTTTTCATTTATTAATTTAATTTATTATATTTGTATTTATTTATTTGTTTATATTAATTTCTTTTTTTCTTTCTTTCTTTTCTTTTTTCTTTTATTTATTCATTTATTTTTAGTCATTTATTTTTATGTATTTATTTTAGTTTTTTAATTTTGTATGTTTGTCTTTTTATTTATTCACTTAATGTTATATATTTAGATTAATTTATAATTCATTCATTCATTTTTTGTATTCATTGATTGATTTATTATTTATTATAACATTTTAAATGTTTACAGTCCTTTTTAGTCATTTATTTTTAGTTATGTTTTTACTTTTATTTTTTATTTGTCTTTTTCATTTTTTTTTAAATTTTTTGTGTTATTTCTTTATTTTTATTCATTTCTTTTTTCTTTATTGAATTATTTTTATTTCGTTTTTTAACATTTTTGTCTTTTTATTCATTCACTTAATGTTATATTTACTTATTTTTATTCATTCGTTTATTTTTTAAAATTTATTTTTGTATTATTCCCTTGTTGATTGATTTATTTTTAACATAAATGTATTTATTTTGACACTAAAACGTATCTTCCGTATCGACCACTAATCTGTTTGATCATTTGCGTCGACACCACACAGCTGTTATTTACTCCTGTTAAAAAATTCGCAGTGTCAGTTAAGCTAATATCGTGCAGCCGTACTCAAGCGACCGTACGAATGCGTGTCATCTTTGAGCGGCTGCCTTGTGTATTGTCCAATCATCGGGCGTGTTTGCTGCTCCTTTGGGTGCGCTCGTCTCTACGTCTCGTCCAGGCTTTGTCACTTAACGCCGGCTGTTTGCCTTCTGCCTGGACCGCACAATGATTTGCATTTAATGCCTTTGTCATTACCATATTTGTAAAGGTTAAACAAAGGCAGCTTTGTAAATGGAGCTGATATCCATTTACTGTTTGATCTAATACCAAATTAACTTGACTTTCATTACTCTGTCTGACATTTCAGTGCATTATGTAGAGAAAAGTCTGCAGACGTTCAGGTGTTTCTTTTCTAGCAGGGGTGTGGGATACAAACCAATAACAGGGTTTCTGCACATCATTAAAAAGCATTAAAGGTCATTAAATAGATTTAGTTCAAATTAAGGTCTTGAATGACATTAAAAAGGCTTTAAATAAAAACTCTGGAACTCTCTGTACTTTATAAAGCAGACTCAAACTCACCTCTTCCCAATAGCATACGCTCCATAAGCAAACTTTTCTTCACTTTTTCCATTTATTCCATTTATTTATTTCTTTCATCTGCTACAGTCACCTGTTTTTATCCATTTTGTTTTTACACCTGTTTATTTATCGTTTTAATTTTGTTTAAGCGCCTTTTATAAATACAAAATAGAATGTATTATTATTATTATAATTAATTAGATTTGTTGATATCTATAGAAACCCTAATGATAAATGTTATCATTATATATTGGGATAAATATCATTGCGTTGCTTTGTTCTTGCTGTTGTTTCTTACCTTTGTTTCCAAAATGACCCAGAGATGTTTTTGATCTTTGCTTTTTTTTTTTTTTTTTTTAATCTGTATTGATTTTAAATGTCCTACCTCTAAATTTCTAAAACATGTTACTTGTTTTATCGTTGGGTCTATAATAGAGCTGCACAATTTATTGTTTGAGCATTGACATCGCAGGTCCTGCAATTATTAATTTTTTTATTTGTATTTGTATTTATTTTATTTATTATTTATTTATTTGTTTTTAATTCATTTGTTTGTATTTGTATGTGTTTTTTTATTCATTATTTATTTGTCTTATTGATTTATATTTCATTAATTCAGTTATTTTTATTTTATTTTTTGGAGGGGGTTATTTATTTGTTTTTAATGTATGAAATATATGTTCTGTATTGAGAGTAGTAGTTTTTTATCTATGACTGTGGTTTTAAATCTTCTTCCTCTAAGTTTCTAAAATGTTCTTCTTGCTCTGACTGTAAATATTTTTATTTTTATTTTATTTTTTTTACCACAACTAACCCTCTACTTTCTTTACATCACTGCAGAAGAAAAATATCCCATTAAATGTTAAGGAAATATTGATCTTTTTATTTTCATTTATTTTTTTCATCTCAAATCCTCATGAACAGGAACATCTCGACCACCTCTTACCAACACAAACGCTTTTAATTGATTTGATTTGAATGATTTATTTCAAACATGTGCAAAGTGCAACAATAATCAATACAACAATAATCAATGCAATAATAATAATAATAATAATAATAATAATAATAATAATAATAATACTACACAATGACATGTCCGAAAAGGAGTAGGATGAAGCTTATTTAATCCTACCCCTTCTTCACTTCCCCAATAACCTGAATTAATCTTATAGAAATATAGTGCATAGTACAAAAATTATGATAATAATAAAAATAATAACAATAACAACAATACCAATAATAAATAACTGAAGTACTAAACATATACATATATACATGAGTAGATAGGAAAGTAGGTAACAAATAGTTTTTTGTTTGTTTGTTTGTTTGTTTTCCTTTTTTCTTCCCTTCCTTCTTCTTCTTTTCCCTTTCTTTTTTCTTCCTTTTTCTAATTTGTCTCCATTTTGTTCTTTTTTTTTTATTTTATTTTTCTATTCATTCGCTTATTTTATTCATTCATTTTTTTTTTTTTTTTTTATCTTTTAACCCCACAGAGGGGGAGTCAACATTGCTTGAGATCAATGCATATTCCAGTCTTGCAGCCATATACTATACTATTTAGTGCATGTGTGTGACCATCATCGGTCCTCCCCGAAAGCTGAGCAGACATCCCCCATTAGAACTCTCTCTTACAAGCCAGCGAGGGCTTGAAAAACAAGTTTTGTTTTTTTTATTGTAATTTTTCAATGAGGTAATTTTTTTTATGTGGAAGTTATATTTGTGTAATTTGAGTGACTGCTTCTTGTTCCTAATTTTACTAGCATTGCATTTGCAGTATTTCCTGTTTTATTAAAGCCATACATGTAAGTCTGTTCATGTTCTGTTTCATTTACCTGTGCTCTCTGTCCTCATGGTTGTTTGTGGCGTGCAGCTCCAGGCCAGACTTAGAACAATCAAACATGTTCAGACTGATAAAGGTTTACACACTGCTGGTAGTGTCTGGGTGCATGCTGTTTGCTTTTATTACAGTCAAATAAGGAAGAAAGAAAAACAGTTCAAACATGGTTAAATCATCAGTTGGATCCAAAAACTTGGGGTTATTTACTAATAATGGACCGGTATATTAGATTATTATTAAGTGCCAATGAGGGTTAAATATAAATATAGATCCCCACTAGCAAATTATAAATCTGTGGAAAGTATGGGAATTTCCTTATAAACATGTTAATTAGTTTTTTTCCCCCCAGAAGTCCACATGAATCATGGAGGGAACAGATGCAAAGTGAAACATACATTTTTCAAAGGTTTGAAGATGTTTACTGAAAAAAAGTAATTTTATTATTATTATTTTTAAATAATAGTTTTAAATGATTTAATTAGCTTTTATTCATTTATATCTTTGTAATATTTACTTTGTATTTATTTAAAAAAACAACAACAACAAGGTGTGTTTTCTTTAAATTTTTAACTTTTTATATATATTTTTAAAATATTTTTTGCATTTATTTAAAAACATGTTTATACTCACTACACAATGGCTACTTTACCTACAAGTCATGATTACAAACTTGGTCCTCATGAGACATGGATGTGTGTGTGTGTGTGTGTGTGTGTGTGTCTTTAGTGTGTTCACTGTGTGTGTGTGTGTGTGTGTAGTGTGTTCACTGTGTGTGTGTGTGTGTGTGTCTGTCATGTGTTCACTGTGTGTGTGTGTGTGTCTGTAGTGTGTTCACTGTGTGTGTGTGTGTAGTGTGTTCACTGTGTGTGTGTGTGTGTCTGTAGTGTGTTCACTGTGTGTGTGTGTAGTGTATTCTGTATGTGTAGTGTATTCAGTGTGTGTGTGTGTGTGTCTGTAGTGTGTTCACTGTGTGTGTGTGTGTCTGTAGTGTGTTCACTGTGTGTGTGTGTGTGTGTCTGTAGTGTGTTCACTGTGTGTGTGTGTGTCTGTAGTGTGTTCACTGTGTGTGTGTCTGTAGTGTGTTCACTGTGTGTGTGTGTGTAGTGTATTCAGTATGTGTAGTGTATTCAGTGTGTGTGTGTGTGTGTGTGTGTGTGATCCTGAAAAGCCTTTAAGTAGTGTGAACAGTTTTGGTGCAACAGCATCTCTGTGGTTGGTTTGTTCAGCTCTGCCTTCCTTCTTACTCAGTCTAATCTCAGGTGAATATAACTTAGGTCCAGACTTGTAACCTGAAAGTTTGGCTCAGAATGAGAAGACTCTTTAGCAACCGTCTGACATTCTGACATGTGTTTGGTGTGTGTAAGTGTGAGGGTGTTGTGCTTTGTGTGTGACAGAGACACTGTTCTCATCTCACAGACCAATGAGACGTGAACTTCTGTGAAAGGTGCTTTGTCTGCTGTCACTTTTGATTACAGTTTCTACAAACATCTTCTCCAAAGAAACTACGAGCTGGATTCCTTTTAATTTATTTTTTGCTGAGACTGTTTAAAACAAGGGTCTCAAACTCATGACTTTCAGGGGCCACATTCACCCCAATAGTGGGCCGGACCAGTAAAATAAAAGCATAATAACGTAGGAGAAAAAAAAGGAAATTCCACAGTTTTGTCTCTGTTTTAGTACAAACAAACCTAATTACCTTCTGAAAACACTTACTATTCAACAAGAAAGGTGTGAATAACCTGAAAAAAAAATTTAATATCTCAAGAAAAATCTGTGCAATTCTAACAATATTATGCCTCAGTACATTATGGATCAGATCTACTACAAAGACACTACATTGTTAAAATTGTCCTTAATTTTCTTTAGAAATTTCAGGTTGTTCATATTTGTTCAGGTTTTCCACATTTTATTCTTACAGGATAGTTCGTAAGTAGAAATATTTTCCTTATTTAACGTTATTTTTTGCACTATAACGGAGACAGAAATTTAAAGTTGTCATTATTTCCGGGCATAATGTAAATTATTTTCACATCAAAATGAAAAGAAAATATGGACTCATTCTTTTTTGTAGGTTATTCTACTATAATTTGACTGTAGATCATATTGGTCTGTTTGTGGAACCTGAACTAAAATCAGTGCCACAACCTTAACTGTGGAATTTTTTGCACTTTGCATATTCATCCCATGGGCCGCATGTTTGAGACCCCTGGTTTAAAAACTCTGGATTTTTTTGTTGTTGTAAATGAACTGAACTGTTTTTCTAAATGATAAGGAAACCCAAGTGGATATTTTGAGTTTGATCGTGTCTTGGTTGGTGGATTTGTTTTTGAGTTTGGACGAGGGATGGTGACATTTCTAAAAAATCTTGGCCGATCACAGACCCTCATTAACCGGTTGAAGTCGGTCACAGAGAAAAGAAAACGGTTGTTTTGTGGGCTCACGCACACACAGACATTTACGCACCATGGTGGGCTAACTTAGCTTTTTAAACAGGAGTCACACTGCGAGGTTGAGCGATGTTATGTTAAAAGCTGATTTTAGACAAAGAGAAAACATTAGATGTTACAGGAAATTATGCTGCTAAATATGATGGAAAAAAACCTTAGCAATGTCCAACAGCTTGTGTCAGTTCTGCATAAACTTTTTGCCATAGCCCACCCAAAACCAACAAGAGAAAATCACCCAAAACCAACAAGAGAAAATCACCCAAAACCAACAAGAGAAAATCACCCAAAACCAAGGCTCACTGCCAAAAAGAAAAGCAACATCAATTATGTGGAATTAGTTATTTATCTTTCTTTCCTGCTTTCTTTTTATTAATTTATTTGTATTTTGTTTATTAATTATTTTTATTATTCATTCATTTTATTATTAATTTTAATTTTTGATTTAAATTTAATTTTTACAATTTGTTTCATTTAAAAAAAAAAGTAAATTAATTTTATTAAATTATTTCAGCTACAGGAAGGATGACACTGAAACGCATGTTCTGTGTCGACCACTAATCTGTTTGACCATTTGCGTCGGCACCAAACAGCTGTTATTTACTCCTGAGTTTTTTTTTCATATCACATTATATATATATATATATATATATATATATATCTCGTAGGGTTAAAAAAAATGCAATGTCATTTTTTTTTTTTAATATCGTGCAGCCCTAGTCCTTATTGGAGTGAGACAGTAATTAGAATTTCTAAGTGCATGTAAACGTACTCTTTGAACTAGAATGAACTGCAGGTGTTGAGTCTTTTCCAGACTCACTGTTAAACCACTGTACATAAAGTCTCCTCACGCACCTGAAAACCTGAGTCCAGCTCATGCAGTGGTGTGGCTTGTGTTTTCAGGCTGCCTTCATACAGAGTGAAGCGGACGGGACAGGAGAGGGGAGGGGAGCTGTACCCGACGTCTCCCCCCGCTGACCCCGAGTAAACCAGCCATGGATGACGCCTCCTCACTGGGAAAAGTCAGCAGCTCCACAGAGTCTGTGGCCACCGTCACCAGCGAGGAGTTTGTTCTGGTCCAAACCAGCGCCGTCGGGTCACCTCAAGGCTCAGAGGGAAAACCACGACTCAAGGTCAGAACCAAACACGGAGCGCTCCACTCGTCTGTTTCAGCCAATCAGAGGTTATTAGTCTGTAGGTGTCGAAGGGTCTTAAAGCCGTTAAAAAAAGAAAGAGGGGGGTCAAATGGGTTGGAAAGTTCTTTCCAAGTGTCCATATTTAAAATGACATATTTGTTTATTTGGGTGGCAGTGGTTAGCACTCGTACCTCAGAACAAGAAGGACCCTGGTTCGATTCCCACACCAGACCTTTCTGTGTGGAGTTTGCATGTTCTCCTCGTGTCTGCGTGGGTTTTCTCCAGGTACACTGATAGGTTAATTAGTTAATCTAAATGGTCCATAGGTGTGAATGAGAGAGTGATTGCTTGTCTATATATGAACTGGAGACTCAAACAGGGTGTACCCCACCTTCACCCATTGTAACTGGATTAGGCCCCCAGTGACCCCCATGACCCTAGTGAGGATAAAGCGGGTTCAGATTTATTTATTGTATTTATTCATCAAAGTAAATCTCATAACAAGTGGTGCCCAACACACCAAACCCCTCCCCTTCGCACACATTTGCCCTTTCTGTTATCATTGCAAAAACACATTTTTGGTGACTGTGACCTTTGACCTACATTCACCAAAATTTAAGGGGGTCTATTCTGGACCATCTTACTTGAAAGTTTAATGAAAATTGGTTCATTAGTTTTAGTGTAAACCTGCCGACAGACAGACAGACAGACAGACAGACAGACAGACAGACAGACCTCCCACAGCAGGAGATGGGTCCCTGGTCCCATGGGTGCTCACTGCTCCTTACAGGACGCCCCAACGGCATCAAAGAAAGAATGGGTTAAATGCAGAGGACACACTTTGTTGTACAGTTGTATAATGACAGATAAAGTACTGTACCTTCTTTACCTCCTCCATTTCCTTTCACTTTCAGATGTCTTGGAACGGTAGCGAACAGCTGGAGAGAGCAATGGAGGAGGTGTTAGATGATGATGACGATGAAGTTAAGGAGGAGAAGAGCAGCGTGGAGAAGATGGAGAAGCACAGGGACCCAGAGAGCTCAGTCCTGGAACCCAGACCTCCAGGTACAGGTCCATAGAACCCAGACCTCCAGGTACAGGTCCATAGAACCCAGACCTCCAGGTACAGGTCCATAGAACCCAGACCTCCACATACGGGTCCATAGAACCCAGACCTTCAGGTACAGGTCGTGGAACTCACACCTGGCCTCCATAGAAAAGGCCTGACCTATGATCATACACAACATAATTTAACAGTTTTCTCAGTTAATACTTGACTGTTCCAGCTCATTTTAGATTACACTGGGTTGAATGTGGCCCCAGAACTGAAATGAGTTTGATACCCCTGGTGTAAATGAATGTATTTAATAGAATTTGTTCACATCACATCTTTATTCATGTTAATCAACAGTGACAAATGGTTACTTTAGATGAAATCTATCTCATCTACAAGTGACGGTGAGTCTCTGCACAAACAGACCGCTTCATTTTATTAGAGATTATGGACCTCCCAGAAGAACACCGACAATTATGTAAAACAATGCAGAACATACTGTATGAAACCATAAATTATGTTTGATGAATATCATGTTTGTATTTTATCAGATAAATAAGATAAGATATCCCTTTATTAGTCCCACTAGGGGAAATTTCAGGTTTAGAGCAGAAAGATGATAGCACAGCACACAAGAGTTATCACTTGTATAAATAAATAATTCTATATAAAATATTCAGCCATACATTTTTTAAACATATAAATATATACACAATATGCACATTGATATAAATGATTGCATTGTTAATGGATGGACTTTATGCACAGTTTATTTGGTGCATATCTGAAGGAGATTTTGGAAGCAAAGATAAGAATGAAAATGAAACTATCCTGATGCTATCCTATATTTTATGTGTTCAAACTTTTTTTTTTTTTAGACAAAATGTGATGTTTTACGTTTCAGCAGCTGTTTTTTTTGCTGCTTCACTTCTGCTGAGTGAATGAATGGGAAATGGTACATGGTGTAAAATAAGACCAAGTCAGCAGTGGAAGTCCATCTGCTGCTTTCATTGTTCTACTTCCTGTTTGTTAAGTGTGAAAGTTTTAGGTTAAAGGTCATCAGAAAAAGCCACCCCATTAAACATCCTGTACATTTTCTCCTTGCTTTGCTTTTTGTTATCTTCATTAATGGTGGTTTTTCAGTCAGTCATATTGATCTGTGGTAAAGGAAGGATGGGAAAAGCCAACATGTTTTCAGTGCTCATTAGAGCTGCAGTATCGACATTGCAATGTATGTGTGCGGAGTAGTCACATGACAGGGCCTGCAATTATTTGATTTTATTTTTTATTTGATTTTGTATTTATTTGTACTATATTTTTTATTTATTTATTTAATGAATTCAAAATACTTAAATTAAAATTATTATTTATTTATTTATTGAATTAATTTTTAAATTTATTATATTAATTAAAGTATTTATTTATTTGTCTTTATTTTATTTTATTTATAACATTTTAAAATTAAAGGTTTTGTTATTTATTCATTTATTTATTTAATTTAATTTTTGCTTTTTTAAAATTAATTTATTATTAATTTATTATTTATTTTTAAAATGTATTCATTTATTTTAAATGTTTACTTATTATGTATTTATTCATTTTTAATTATTAATTTTATTTTAATATTTTGACTACAAGAAGGTGCACTCTGTGGAACACTAATACATTTGACTGTCCCTGCACCACACTGCTCTTATTTTTTCATATCACATTGTTAAAAAACAAAAAAAAAGTCACAATGTCACTTTTTGTAATATCCTGCAGACCCTATTAAATAAACACATACATTTTATTCTAAATGCTGGACGTCCTCAGGTCATGTTGCATCATTTCATATTCATTATTTCGTCTGCAGAGTCGTGTCCGGCGCCGTCCAGTCCCACAGTCCTGGAGGAGGACAGCGTTCAGTTCAACAAGCTGTCATACCTGGGATGCACCTGGGTCAAAGCCCCTCGAAATGAGGCGGAGGCGCAGAGGGCGATGGCCACGCTGCGAGCAGAGAGCGCCATCCCCATCCCCATCACCCTGCACGTGCCCTGTGCACCCGAGGGCTCAGTCAGGTACGTCCCAGATGGAGGCTACGCAAAACAGCTCAAAGGTTTTTACAGTACAAAAGACATCAAATGTGATTCTCCCATGTTAAAAACAGTGTCAAACCTGGTAGTATAGATCAGTGGTTTTCAAATTGTGGGATAGTGAACCTCCCCTGAAAGAACTCAAAGCAGCCCACACCCCCCCAACTTTAATTTTTATAAACTTTGCTTTTTTTAAATAAGATTTTCTCAGTAAGCAAACATCCATGAAAATATTTGTGAAAGGATACTTGTTAAATACATTCACATTAAACTACAGGTGTCAAACATAAGGCCCAGGGGCCAAATTCGGCCCACCAAAGGGTCCAATCCGGTCTATAGGATAATTGATAATGAAGATATTAACAGTGTAAATATGATTTGAATTCATGGTTCTCCATCCAGAATAATTAGATCGACATTGGGTCAGAGCAGTAACATATGATCATAATTACCTATGAATAATGAAAACTGCAGATTTTAATGTAGAAAAAGTCAAATTGCATGGAAAAGCCATCCTTTTACAAAAACCTTAATAAATACCTGAACAAATATGAACCACCTGAAATATCTGGAGAAAATTGTCATTTTACGAATATTCTGCTTGTTACTAAATGTTTAGTGTATTTTTAATTGAAATGTACGTTGTTCTGCACATGTGCAAATGACAAGCTGATAGACTGAGGCGGAAAATGGTTAAATTTACACTTGGTTTTCTTAAAACATGTCAGGTTGTTGATATTCTTCAGATTTTGAGGGAAACATTATATGAATTGAAATGTTTATTACAGACTCACATGTTCTATGCAAAAAAACAAAAGAAAAGAACACATAAAAAAGGACCGGTACATCACATAGATAAGTTCAGTGTCTTATGGTATGTACAGACATTGATACGAGTGTTTCCACATTTCAGACAAATACCTTGTATCACTGCCTGGTATCACAAAGTGTAGATATTAGACCATTGTTTGACCCAATCAGTCTACCCATAAATTTACACATAAAATTCCTCAACAGAGCATGAAAAGTGGAGACATTACAGCTTATGTAAACATTATCATAATGTAATTTGACTCCTTTCACTGATATTATTTTACCGGTCTGGACCTTTTCAGATCATATTGGGCTGAATGTGGAACTGAACTAAGACGAGTTTTATGGCCCTGCATTAAACAAAACTGATCAAAAACAAAGAAAAACAAAACAAAAACTGGAGACAAAAACAAACAAAAGTGTGTTCACTGTTCATACATAGAATAGGATAGCTCAGGGTTTTCAAAGGTCACAAGGTCATTTCAAAGGTCCATGCCAGACAATGAGTTCACATAGTTTATGTCTTCATCTTTAGATGTAAGGGATGTATCATTGTGTGTAAAATGTATAATTTTTTAAACTAATTTTAACATATGGGTTTTTTTGTCTCCTTGAACAAATCTTAACATGTTTGTGTATTTTTGACCATTTTTAAACACTTAGATTCATTGATTACAAAGTCCTGTTTAACATCTGAACATGAAAAAAACAATTATAAAGAAAATCTCATTACTTTACACTTCGATGAGCTTTATGTCAAATTAAAAGAACCGTATTCAACACAAGTATTACATGTGAGCAGGTAAGTTGAAGACAAAAACAAATGATTAACATTTGGAATAGTGTGTAACCGGTTACGTTTAATATTTTAGCGCAATAAAGTTTTTGGATTTGCACATGTAAAGTAAAATTCTGGTTTTACAGGATCGTGGACCAGGCGACAGGGACGGAGATCGCATCCTTTCCCATCTACAAAGTGCTGTTCTGTGCTCGAGGACGGGAGGGTTCGGTGGAAAGTGACTGTTTCTCCTTCACAGAGAGTTACCGGAGCTCAGAGGATTTCCAGATCCATGTGTTCTCCTGCCACATTAAAGAGGCTGTGAGTTCCACAGGGTTACCAAGATTATCCTAACACTGTTTTCACACCTCTGTCTTCTATATATTTTTTTCACACATTAAATGGTTAGTGATGTCAAGGTGGTATCAGCCATAACTACAGTAGAAACCGGTTTGTTGACTTAAGATTAGAGCTGCACAATATATTGTTTGAACATCAACATGACAATGTACGTCTGCAATAGTCATATCGCAGGTCCTGCAATTATTATTATTATTATTATTTTTTTATTTGTGTGTATAATATATATATATATATATATATATATATATATATATATATATATATATATATATATATATATATATATGCGCACATTTATGATTTTTATTTTATTATTATTTTTACAATTATTTTAATTATTTCAGCTACAAGAAGCTACTAAACGTAAGTTCTGTGCTGATCACTAATCTGTTTGACCGGAGGATTTTTTCATATTGCAATATATATCGGAGGGTTAAAAAAATTAAAACATCGTCGTCTCCCGCTTATCTGGGTAATTTAATCACAATATCGGTTTCATACTGTGCAGCCTTACTTAAGATTATTATATCATATATTGTTTAATTTCATTTAATTTGTTTCAATTCAGATTTTATTTTAATCTATATCACAGGTGTGGCCTGTGGGCCAAAAGTGGCCCACCCAAGGGTCCAATCTGGCCCGTGGGATGACTTTATGAAATCCAATATTACACTGCTATAATATAGCAGTGTAATATTACTGTTATATTATAGCAACACTATATGATCTCCTTCTCCCTTCAGTCCTGTATGTACTGACACTAGTTCACCAGCAGAGGACACTGTTGTTCTGTCCCATTTTCTTCGTCCACAGAGCACATTTCTTTACTCTTTTATATTCACATATTGAATTCCTATTTTCCAGTTTTAATTATCTATATTAATCCTTATAACCTTGCTGTAGCCCTCCTTTTGTTGGTATAATGAAACGCTCTTCTGTTTGCTTTCTGTTCTTTACCTTTTTTCCTCTCTTCTACTTCTTTGTTCCTGGTCTGATTTATACTCTTGTCCTCTGTCCCCCAGGTCAGCCGTATCCTCTACAGTTTTTCCACAGCCTTTCGCCGTTCATCACGGCCTGCAGACATCAGAGACACGCCGCTGTCTGGTCCACCCGATGGCGACCTCTACACCTTCACCGTGTCGCTGGAAATCAAAGAGGATGACGGCAAAGGCAACTATAGGTACTTTACCTTCAGGTGTACACACACCAACATCAATTGAACCCTCTATGGGACTGTCATTGACAGTATAAATGACACTTAAACACAGCATTCAAATAACACAAGCTTCGAACCAATCATATTGCGCCATACATCTTTTTGCTTTAGATTTTTGTGGGGGTTGAACCACACTTCATTTGTAGTCGTCCATTCAACCTAATGTTCAGCTACTTTTCAGAATTCATAACTAACGTGAATATTTTCTGTATTTTTTTATGATTTTAGAATCATTCTGAAATGAAATGTTCTACGTTTTTCAGTCTAATATGTTCATGGATAATGAAGCCATTGTTCTTTTATCAATTGTTTTTTATGAGAAGAATTCATGAAAAAATATAAAAATATATATGAGTCAAAGTCATTTATAAATGACGGTACCGCAAAATATATGTCTAAGGACAGTTCTGTGAAGCCACGTCTTGTTGTCTGAACCTGCTTTATCCTCACTAGGGTCACAGGGGGGGGTCACTTGGAGTCTAATCCAGCTACAGTGGGTGAAGGCAGGGTACACCCTGTATGAGTGTTCATCTCAGGGCTGAACATATATAGACAAACAATCACTCTCACATTCACACCTATGGACAATTTAGATTAACCAGTTAACCTATCAGTGCATGTGTTTGGATGATGGGAGGAAACTGCAGTACCTGGAGAAAACCCACGCAGACACGAGGAGAACATGTAAACTGCACATAGAAAGGTCTGGTGTGGGAATTGAACCAGGGTCCCTCTGTCTGTGAGGCATGAGTGCTAACCACTGCACCACTGCACTGTCTTAATACACTTAAAAACAAAGGTCATTTGTTTCTTTTAAATACATTTCCTTAAGTCCCATTGTCCTGGAAAACCTTTTTTTTTTTTTTTCAGCCAAATTTTGGAAAACATAGAAAATGCCGGGGGGGGGGGGGTTAAATTATCCTGGAAACAGATGTCCTCCTCCTGCCTTGTGCCAAAATTGAGATGAATGAAAGAAAATAATTTTTCAGTGATTTGTTTAAAATAGTGGAATGGATTAATAATGTATGACGTTGATAACTTGTAGCAGCTGGAAAAGTCCGAGAAAATAATTTTAGGGAAAGAGTGGGAACTGTTTGTCAGGCGTTTCTGCTTTAAAAGCCTTGGTGTGTTTGTTTTCTCTTCACAGTCCAGTGCCCAAGGACAGAGATAAGTTCTACTTCAAGCTGCGTCAGAGCGTTCAGAAGAAGGTGGTGGTTTCAGTTCAGCAGGTCTGTAACAAGGAGCTGGGCATCGAGAGGTGAGAAGCAAACGTAGGGCTGCAGGGTTTTAACGCAAGGACACAGTAGAAGGATAGAAACACCTGAAAAACCTTTGGAAACACTGAGGAAACAACCTGATGGACTGTTAAGCCCCAGTCCAAACCCAACCCTTAATAGAGCTGCATTGTTTGAGCATTATTTTTATTTTTATTTTTATTTTGGATTTATTTATTTTTTTTACGCCTTTATTTATTATTTCTTTTCTTTTTATAATATTCTTTTATATAATACAAATATTTTTAGTCATATATTTTTTATGTTGTCTTTTTTATTTATGTATTTAATTTTATGTATTTATTTATTTTTTTTCATTAATTTAGTTTATTTGTATTTTGTATTTATTTTTTGTCTTTATGTATTTATATGTATATATTTTTTGTATTTTATTTATTCATTTTTAATTATATATTCCCTGTGTGCTTGCATGTAATGTAAGCTACAGGGGTATATTGTTCGTCATATTTATTATGAATTCTCACTGACTTATACAAAAAATTTGCAAAAAAATGCATCCCGCTCTGCTGTAAATAGACCAAAAATGTTGATGCTAAAATGTGCGGCCTGGTCTCAAAAGATGTGTTATCTACCATGCTTGACATTGCAATTCACAGATTTCATATAAAATGCGAAAAACCAGTCAAAAATGTCCATCCATAATAAATTGGTCCATGTTTACATGACTATAACTCCCAAACGATACATCGTAGCGTTTTGCAGGAAAGAGGAAAAATTCATCAGATTGGCCCAGAGATTACATGTGTGGTCTCATAATTGTCTCATACATTGTACGAATTTCACATTAGTATACCAAATAAAACCCCATTCGTTCTTATTGGGGCCGGCGAAAAAATGTCCTTTTTTGCCAATGCGACTGCTTCACCATACTTTGTCGCACAGACTTCATTTAAACTTTGGAACTTAGGCATTATTGTCCTTTCCACTGGATGTGATTCACATGAGAGTGTGATTTACAGTTCTAGATAGAGAACGTGTGAAATCCACCCTGAAAAGTCCAAAATCTGACTGTTTATCAGTGGATGATGTCATCGCTAGATCACGAAAAAAGCAAACGATTAACCTGAAAAATGTCTGTGTTCTGTGACGGCACCAAACAGCTGTTATTTACTCTTAAGTATTTTTTCATATCACACACATTTTTAAAAAAGAAATCACAATGTCCGTTTTTTCTGTTTTTCCTAATATCGTGCAGCCCTTGACCTTTGCATTTGGCACTACCCCTCAAAATATTGTGCATATATTCAAACTCTGTCAACCTGTATATTGTATATAAGACTAGAAAAGCACTCGAAGAGCACAAGCTGCACCAAGGCAGATCAGTGGTCATGAAAAAGAACAGAAGGCAAATGAAATGACGTGTGCTCAATGAGGACTCTTATGAAACAGAAATATATTGAAAAATGTAATGCATTATATTCCAAAATACATTCCCATATATGTAAAAGTAGTGCATATATTATCCAGTATACTGCAATATATGATTTGATCATATATTGACAAATAGATTTTTGTTTCATAGGGGAATAATGGACGTCCTATTGTCCATGTTGCCGTCTCGCTCATTTCTGTGTTTACATGCTGTAGCAGTGGGACATCGCTGCAGAACTAGGTCAGGCTTCATCATCAGCTCCTTCCTTTTGCACTCCCTCACCTCCCATCGCCGGCACCTGCCCTTTTCTTTATTTAGAGTGTCAGCAGAAACCCCCATTGTGTTCCCAAGTAAATCCTCTTGGAGGCGTTCAGCCCAGCCCTTTAATTTCTGAATAATTATTTAATAATGGCTGCAGTCATAATGAATGAATAATTCCTCTCAAATGCTGGACGGCTTTACTTGATGTTGTGTGGATCTGGTACATTACATCCTGTAATTGCTCTGTATCCCGTGGGAGCTGAATGACCACTCCTTAAGACTCCAGACTCGCAGATCTAAAATCTAAAATGCCTCTTTGCTGCACGCTTGCACTCCTGTTTCACACACAAACATCAGCTGTTTTATGTAAATACAGCCACAACTGTTAATATATTCTTATGTAATGCATTTGTGATATTGAAATTCACACAGTGACCACTTGATGGCGCCTGCGCCCTGAAGCTGAAAAGTCTTTACAATAAAACAGGAGTGTCAAACTCATTTTAGTTCAGGGGCCACATTCAGCCAAATATGGTATAAAGTGGGCCCCACCAGTAAAATAATAACAGTAAAAATAGGAAATTTACATTCTGATAAAGTTTCCCTAAAAATGTGAAGAACATCAACATCAACATCTTGACATGTCTTAAGACATAAGTCTTAAGAACAACTGCAATTTGAACCATTTTCTGCCTCAGTCTATCAGTTTGTCATTTGTACATGAGGAGAACAACTGACAGTTCAGTTTCAAATACACTAAACATTTAGTAACAGGCAGAATATTGGTAAAATTTCACATACATTTCAGGTTATTCCCATTTTTTGTAAGAGGCTAGTCTTTTTTATTTATTATTCCCCCTTTTTTTTACACTAAAACAAAGAAGAAAATGTGTGTCTTTGATAATTTATTGTTTATTATGGTTATGGTCTTATCCATTTGATATTGAATTGATATCAAATTATTTTAACTTCCTTAATTAATATCTTCTGTGTAATTTTTGCATTTCACAAATTCATCCCAGGGGCCAGATTGGACCAATTGGTGGACCGATTTTGGCCCCTGGACTGCATGTTTGACACCTCTTGTATAAAATCTGATGATGCTGGAAATCAGAATTGGAACACTTGATTAATTCTGTTCCAATTGTGTTACAGTTGCTCTAGTGAAGTATAATAAAAAGTAGCAGCAAAGAAGTGACCAGTGAAGCAAAAAGGAAAGAAAACCTCACTGTCCACCTGTAGATAATGAATGTGTATTTGTTAATTTCTTTATTTGCACATCATACACGACAAAGAACAAGGACAACACACTTGACATACAATTAACATCATTGTGCAGGAGAGGATGAGATGCCAAAACAGGCTCATGTGAATCCCTGCCTGGAAATGATAGAAAAAATAGATGATTTAAATTACAATATAACTGAAATAATATAAAGTAAAACAAAATAGTGAAAATACAAATTCAATAACACATCCTCACATGATATACAGCCTCATATTGTTCAAAATTGAATCAGTTTTTCCTTTATGTGACATTAATTGATATGAAAAATATGGAATTTCTACACCCAATATTTTTTTAAGTTATCACGTTAACACAAAGGATATTCAGCGGTCGGACAAAAAACATAATGTCCCAGAAACTGTCTTCAGGGGATATAATAATCTGTGTGTCTTGCTTAGTTTTAAGTTATTGTATTTCTTTTGTGTCAGAGGTTTATCCTTGAAAAGATCAGGTTAGAGCAGGACTGGTGCTGGTCCTGTTTGGGCTGCTGGACCAGGGCCAACTGGGTGTTTTATTACCCTGAAGGAACCCGGACTGTCCAGGCCTGGGTTATGCTGAGCTGTACAGGTTTTGCTTGAATTAAACGGAAGAAATCATGAATTACAGAAAAAAAAAGTCTTAAATTAAGCAAAAAAAAAATCTCGAATTAAGCAAAAAAAAAGTGTTGAATTAAGAAAAAAACCTTTCAATTGACCAAGTAAAATGCCTTGAAATAATATTTTCTAGAAGTATTGTTTATTGGCAGATTTTTCTTTGCTTGATTTAAGCAGAAATATCATAAAGAAATCTTGAATTAACAAAAAATAAATACACCTTTAATTAAGCAAAAACATCTTCCAATAGAACAAGTGAAAAACCATCTTAATAAGATTTCTTAAAATAATATTTTCCAGATCTATTCTCTATAAATCAGTTTTTATATCTGACTGAAAAGTTCCTCTTGAGGTGATTCTGTTTTATTTTAAGTATGATTAGATATTTAGATAGAAAAGAGAAAAATACATTTGGTCGGATTGAGGTTTTTTTTTTTCAGTGTAGATGCTTAAGTGAGTTCAAAATGACCTGGTGAGGTTGTTTTCTTCTATTAAATTTTGGCTACTTCTCTGAAACAGGTCCCTAATGGCAGGACAGAAGGGCTAAAAAAATTCAAACAAGATGTAGACTAATGTTAAGGAGCAAGTTTGGAAGCACTTTGGGTCTAAAAAAAGAACATTATCCAGATAGTTAGCGCTGATAAATTTAAAGATATTTACGTTACATGGCTGTGGTTCATTTATTTCCAAACTGCCTCATGCTTCAGCTGGAAACCTGAAATACTGGACCAACACGCTGGGACTTTGACTTGTCCTCCTAGTCCAGTCTCCTTCATTCAGGACTGATGGGACGGGCTGTGCTGGGGGGTTGGGTTTGCAGACTGTGATCATTGATTGCAACTGTATGTCCTGTGTGTCCCTTCCAGGTGTTTTGGGATGCTGCTCAGCCCAGGCCAGAAGGTCTGCAACAGTGACATGCACCTTCTAGACATGGTGAGAAATCATTTATATCACTGGTAGCAACAACAAAAAGACCCAGAGCTAAGTTTGTGGTAATTCCCAAAGGATTTTTAACATGTCTGAAGTGATAAGTCACCATTTATTGTAATATTATCCTCTGTATTTTGTGGAAAAGTAGGTATTTTTCCAATAATTAACCCATAAGGAGCCAGTATTACTTTCGTGGTAGTTCCTAGAGGATTTTTTCCCCTGAATGTTTAACATTTCTTCAGTGTTAAATCACCATTTATTGTAAAAGTCTGAAAAGTACCACATATGAAAAGTAAGAAAAGTACCAAGGTCTTAGTCTTTTATTATATCATATATAACGCAATGTGTCTGACAACAGCAACAACCATTGCATTCCAGTAAATTATCCAGACATTAACCCTATATAATAATAATAATAATAATAATAATAATAATAATAATAATTAATCACAATAATTAATAATAAAAAGATACAACAAATGACTAAGAATTTGGTACTTTTCATACTTTGGGTACATTTAATAGTTCAGTAGGACAGTAAATTCTTTCCTAAGTAGTCTTAAAAAGTCTTACATTTACTAGGAACCCTGATTATTACAAAGTTTATGAATTTGCATTGTTGTCGTTTCAAGTTAAGGTTCTTAAAGCCTTGTTTTAATATGAAATAGGAGTCGATGGGGAAGAGTTCTGATGGAAAAGCGTACGTGATCACAGGAACATGGAACCCAAACATGGCCACCTTCCAGCCGCTGAACGAAGACACGCCTAAAGGTGAGTTCCATTATATCAGCGATCACAGAATATACAGGAAAAGGATTTTGCACAGATCTACTAGGACTGCGTGATATTAGAAAAAACTAACATTGTGATAGTTTTTTAACCCTGCGATATATGTATATTTCTATATGAAAAAATCCTCAGGAGTAAATAACAGCTGTGTGGCGCCGACGCAAACGGTCAAACAGATTAGTGGTCGACATAGAATGTAGACTTCAGTATCATCCTTTTTGTAGCTGAAATAATTTAATAAAATTAATAATAATTTTAAAAATTTAATAAATAAATAAACAAATTAATGTATAAAAAATACAAATAAATTAAATAAATAAAACACATACTAAAATAAGAAATTCCAAAAATTAAAATAAATATAAATAAATACATAAATAAAAAAGAAGTACACATAAATAAATACAAATTATAAATGAGTAAAAAATAACTGAATAAATAAAATTTAAAAATAAACGAATAAATAAAATAAAAAATACATTATATAAATAAATATTTACAAATAAATAAGTAAATACTAAAAGTAAGTAAATAAAAATATGTAAATAAATACAAATAAAATAAAAACAAATAATTCCACATAACTGATGTTGATTTTCTTTCTGGGAGGGAGCTCTGGTTTTTGGGTGATTTTCTTTTGTTGTTTTTTGGGGTGATTTTCTTTTGTTGGTTTTGGGTGATTTTTCTCTTGTTGGTCGTTCATTTTTCAGTCTTGTCACCAGTGACTCACTCCAAACTGGTTCAGAATGATTGTGATGTGCTCAGTGTGTGTCAGGTTCTATTGACATTAGATGAGAACATGTTGAGCTCATTTGTCTCCTACATTGCAGAACGTGTCATGTGACTGTTGCAAACATGTAAATTGCGATGTCCATGCTCAAACAATATATTGTGCAGCTCTAAACTCTACCACCCACAGTAGTTTTTTACCAAATAAACTACAAACCGAGGGCAGCTAAAAGTCCCTATGTTTAATTCAATTATTAAAATGAGTCGTGTGTGGAACGTTCTCTGTGGAAGGATTTATTTCCTTATACTGTTGTGACAAATGTGTGCAGGGAGCGCTCAGTGTTGAAGGTCACATCTGGGAATTATGCAATGCTTGCACCAGAGCTTGGATGTGATAATTGCATTCATCCATTCTCCAGTGCAACATATCTTCTCATACGTGGCCCTGTGACCCAGACTTGTCAGAGCTTGGCAGGTTTTCACACATGGAGGCAGTGAAGCAGCAGGGCCAGCAGGTCTTTGAGCTGCAGAGGATCCCTTTAGTTTCTGTTACTTCTGCCATTACGGCCTTTCTCTGAAGTCTACTTAACCCTTACACTGGAAATACAATGCCCTTCTAAAAACAAGTGAAAAACAAATTGTTATTGCAAGATATTTTTGCTTGAATTAAGCAAAAATAATAATAATAATAATAATAATAATAATAATAATAATAATAATAATAATAATAATAATAATAATAATAATAATAATAATAATAATTTTAAAAATCTACCTGTGAAAATTATCATGGTAAAGCTTCTCAAGATAGGTTTTTAAAGATCTATTGTCTATTGACAGGGTTTCTTGTTTTTGCTTTAATTAAGTCGAAGAAGTCATGAGCAAAAAAGAATGATATTGAAGTAAGCAAGAAAGTCTTAAAATAAGCAAAAAAAGTCTTAAATTATGCAAAAAAAAAAAAGCTCGAATTAAGCAAAAAACAGCATTGAATTAAGAAAAAAACTTTCAATAGAACAAGTAAAATGCATTGAAATAATATTTTCTAGATCTATTGTTTATTGGCAGATGTTTCTTTACTTGAATTAAGCAGAAAAAACTTCCATTAACACAAAAAAATCTTGAATTAACAAAAAATAAATACAAGTTGAATTAAGCAAAAATCTTCCAATAGAACAAGTGAAAAATTATCTTATTAAGATTTCTTGAAATAATATTTTCCAGATCTATTGTCTATAAATCAGTTTTTGTATCTGACTGAAAAGTATGATTAGATATTTAGATAGAAATGAGAAAAATACTTTTGGTCAGATTGAGTTTTTTTTCAGTGTAGATGCTTAAGTGAGTTCAAAATGACCTGGTGAGGTTGTTTTCTTCTATTAAATTTTGGCTACTTCTCTGAAACAGGTCCATAAAAGCAGAACAGAAGGGCTAAAAATTCAAACAAGATGTAGACTAATGTTATGGAGCAAGTTTGGAAGCACTTGGGGTCTAAAAAAAAGAATATTTACTGGGATAAAAACAAACATACACTGGGGAAAATCTATGTCTGACCAATTGAAAGTATTTTTCTTATTTCTGGTCCAAACATGTCATCACACTCTCAGACAGAATCACCTTCAGAGGAACTGTTCAGTCAGATTTTTAGACAGTGGCATATCTTTGGTTAATAATGTGTGGACAACAGACCATCATTTCTATCAGATTGATTTCTATTGTGAAACAGTGACTGGCTCATTGTACTTTTTTCGATTGCGGACATTACTTTCATTTTCAAGTGGGTCAGTTTAATAGTTTTCTAAATATTAGCATAACAACCACGACGTAAATTTAAGAAACTGCTTCATCTGTCAGACTCCCCCAGAATGCATGAAATGTAAATGTCTTTTAAAGTGGAATATTTACATGAATGGGAGTAGATTATAAACAACTATAATGTGAATGTATCTAAGCAGAGAGTTCACCTCAACAAACACATTATGAAAGAACTGGAGCACTGGGCCTCAGCTGAGGAGAAGGATCTAAGTTTGAGTTGAAGGTGGGAGGCACGTCTGACAAAACTGACAAACAGTCTGAAGCACGCACGCACGCACGCACGCACGCACGCACGCACGCACGCACGCACGCACGCACGCACGCACGCACGCACGCACTTGCAGGTAAAGTAGTCAGTGGGTAGTGAGGGTAAACACATATTTTTCTTTCGTTTTTAATCATAAATAAATATATATAAATTGTTTTAAAGTTCAAAATTATTTTAAAAAATAAATCAAATAATACAATTACATTAGAGCAACACATGGTGCAGTGGTTAGAACTAGTGCCTCACAGCAAGAAGGACCCTGGTTCATGTCTGTTTGGGTTTCCTCCCACCATCTAAACACACTCACTGATAGGTTCATTGGTTAATCTAAATCACCCATAGGTGTGAATGTGAGAGTGATTGTTTGTCTATATATGTTCAGCCCTGAGATGAACTGGAGACTCATACAGGGTGTACCCTGCCTTTACCCATTGTAGCTGGATTAGACCCCCAGTGACCCCCAGTGACCCTAGTGAGGATAAAGCGGGTTCAGATGACGAGATGAGACAATTATGTTAAATTCAATAAAAAATAATAATAAAATAAATGAAAAAGTTAACTTTTTAAAAGATAAATACAAAAAACAAAAATCTAAATATATAAAAACTAAATAATACAATCAAATTTAATTACAAAATTTAAAATAATAATAGAATAATAATAATAGAAATACAAAAAAACGGTAAATGCATCTTGAAACCTTTAAAAGTAAGTTTTTCTTTGCACCCGTTTCCCCCATGCTTTAGAGAGACTTCCAGATTAAAAACAAGATAATGTTTGTATAGGGGGCTTCATTTGCATAAATGTGCATACTTCACACAGATTTCATATATATATATATATATATATATATATATATATATATATATATTTATTTATGTATATAATTTTTTTGGCTTTTTTAAAATTTCATCCTCGTGGACCTGAATTACATTTTTTAAATCAGATTAATCACATTGTTGCTTTGTATTACATTTGATTAATCGTGATTCAAACACTTTATGTTGGTTGACTGTTTTATCTTGCAATGAAAAATCCAAATCGCATGTAAAACATCCAGACAAAAACACCCAAACATGCTGTCGTCTGTCCCTTTTCCTTCCTCTTGTCCACCTGTTGTGGTCCAGATAAGCAGGTGTACCTGACGGTGGCTGTGGACCTGGTTGTGACCGAGGTGGTGGAACCCGTTCGCTTCCTTTTGGAAACACTGGTCAGAGTTTATCCGTCCAATGAACGCTTCTGGTACTTCAGCCGAAAGACCTTCAGCGAGACCTTCTACCTCAAACTCAGACAGGTATCTTCACTATGGGTTTTACCGCTTTCACTAGCTGATACTGTTGAGATATATATATATTAGGCTTGACACAGGTTTGGAAAAGGTGTGGTACGCCTGTTGCGGTGCAGTATAAGTGTGAACCACAGCATCCACTTTTAAGCATAAAAAGAACTAGTAGCTGAATACTCATATGTAATAGAGCATGACATGGGAGTGGATTTTCACTCCCATCTCATCCCACTCCAAGAGAAAAAAAGAGACTGTTCACAAGACTAGTTGTGCATGCATGTGTTCTGTATGCAACACTTGTGCTCACACCTGTGTAGTTAATTGGAGTGTGAGTCTGCGAATCTGACGCCAGTGGTTGGAGAGGAAAAAAAAAAGGTAGAAAAGGTACTCCTTATGTTCGAGGACTGTTTGTGCCCTTGGACGTTCTTGTGTGTTCAGATACTGTACGTTCTCTGTATTTCTTGTTTCTATGTGACCTGTTGAATGTTAGATATGAAGAATGTTATGAAGAAAGTCCACATAGTTCACTGAAGTTTTGCTAACGGCACATAATGCAGTCCTGCACTAATCGTGGATAGGTTAATGGATAATTGAGAGCTATCTCTGCATTGTGAAACATTCTTCATGTTTAGTAATGGTTGTTGGTCACAGTATAGTGTGTTAATATAACAGTGTGTATGTGTAGATAGAGGTGTCTATTTAGTCATTTCATGTAGTAATGTCCATTTGTCACCTGTGTTAGGGTATCATTAGCCATGCTAATATAGTCAACATGTGTAATCTTATAAAGGCACTATTTTATTTGTTTACTTATAGAAACTATAAAACCTACAACAACCACAAACTTTCTAGGATCATGATTTCCCACCTGTCAACTCCACAAACTACAATAAATACCTGGAACCTGTACATCATGTTTGCATTTTAATCCGATGCCCCATTATTGTTACGATAATAAATCCTAACAATAATGAACAAAAACACTGAGAGTATGTCCAGAAGTGTAGCTTTAGTTCTCACTGGGTTTTCCTTTACTTGTGTCCCTCTTCACACCACTTGTCCCAGACTCAGTGGAATACTACACTAATATTTTACAAGGTTTACACACTGTATATAACCTGTTGGCACTGTCACTTTTAACTCTCATCAACTTGTGAAGTATTTCAGACTTACCTATCAGTACCGTCTGTCTGTCTGATGTATCATTATTTCTTACTTTATGTTGTAGTTCTGCTTTAACTGCTTCGTCTCCAGCTCCAGTCATTGTTTAATTGAATTACATGTTTCCTGTTAAAGCTTCTAATGTTATTGGTCTACCAATAAAACATGTCTGTTGATCCTTTATGCTAACTTCAGCTAGCTGTTTATTCGTGGCTCAAGTCAAGATTTTATTTTCTTAATTAGAAAGAAAGGAGGGGAAAAAAAAGCTAATGGGCAATATAAAATCTCATTACGAAAAATCTTACCAAATTTATTCTTATCTTAACTATCTTACCAAAAATGCTTCATTCATTAATTAATTAATTTATGGCTTAATTAAATATTTTTTCCTATTTAATTCACAACATTTTGCTTAATTCAAGCAAAAACCAACAAAATCTGCCAATGGATAATCTTATTTCAATAAATCTTGCCAAGATCATTTTCACTTCTTCCATTGGCAGATATATTTATTTATTTTTTACTTAATTCAAGTAAAAATAACTTACATTCATTTGTTCTTTACTTGTTTTTAGAGGGGTATTTTTCCGGTGTCAGTGTCGGCACATTGATGACCTCAGTTTCGATTGTTTTGAAAAACTGGACGTGAGCCTGATGGAGATGTAGTGAAAGTGGTGAAGAGCATCCTTTCACTTCCCTCCACCCAACACAAGGACGCAGAGTCTCCACAGCAGCTGGAGATGATGTTTAATAAAAACTACAACCACAGTCAAGCCTTTAAGCCTTTTCTCCCCTGTAGAAAAGCAGATCTGTGTAGTGCGCCACAGGGAACTGAACCAGCGGAGTGTGGGGAAGCTTTTGATTGTGGGGAGCTAATAAGAGGCTCTGTCTCATTATTGGCGTGTGGATAATTAACAGTGGCGGTCTGAGTCGTCCGCCTGATTGCCTCTCTAGTTATCTCCTCAGTAAATGGGAGAGTGTTGGACCGGTGCTGTGGTTAAGAGCTAATTAAAAGATTGTGGTGTTTTTTTTTTAGTTTTTATTTGAAGGAGATGGCAATCGGAGGTGAAACATAGATACGTATTTTAAAAATATGCTAGCGTTATTACATTATTTTTGCCGAAACTGTGAAAGCAACGCGTGCTGGAGTCGGGAGTCATTAACCGTGACAACTTCCCAGAATGTTTTCTTTGTCTATTCGCTGGAAAGTGAGTTCTGTGTGTGTGCTTTACTGGGAAAAAAACCTGCCAGCAGCGTAGGGAAGATTATGGCGAATCGAGCGCGAAGCCTGAGTCGATTTCAGTGCCAGGACCGTCGCGTTCCAGTTTGAAACCCGATTTTCAAATCAGGTCTAGGACTGGAAGAAACGAGTCATGTAGACTTAGGCAGACATTATTTTGTCAGTTTTATTTGCAGCAAAAAAGAATTATGATGCAATGGCCCAATGTACAGCAGAAATAATAACATGTAAACGTATACAAAAAGACTTGAAAATATTCTATATCGACAGAGAGAGAGAAAAACTTGGAATGGAATTGAAGTTCTGAGTGATTTGTTTCCAGTGTGTATCATGTGACTGGAACATTGTGTGTCCTGTGGCTAAAACAGACAGAAAAGAAAACATGGAATGAATAAAAACAAGATTTTTGTTCGTCTAAGGACATAGATATTGATGGAAGAACTCAAGTGATTTTGGTTTTTATCCAGAAAACATGTTAAATGTATAGATATCAGCCTTGAAATTAAATTACTATGAGTTTTTTTTTAATCATATTTTGAAGATATTATGTTCTTGGTCCAATCACCGCTGCCAATGAAAGCGATAACTTGAAAAATATTAGGATTAGAAATTCCATCTTTTCTATATTAATGAATAGAGAGGAAGAACCCATTAAATTTTGTGTGATTTACTGTTTCTCGATTGCCCACAAAGGAGCGCTCAAAAGTTTAAAATCAACACACTCATTTGTCTGAACTATTTCTCTGATTGACTTCAAGTGCAAATAAAAGGTCATAACCTGGGGATGCCTCACATCATGACTAGAGCCTTCATTAATTGGGACGATTATTGGGTCTCACATGTGATCAACATGTAGCTGATTGATTAGCTTTTTTTCCTGCAGAGGTTATGTGGCTCACTGCTCGTGTTTGTGTGTGTGTGTGTGTGTGTGTGTGTTACCCAAAGAGGTAAAGAGAGTAAAGCCTTTCACTTCTGCTCTGACAGAAGTGAAAGCCCCCCCATCCCACCCCACACACACCTGTGTATTCATAGAGTAGGGGAGACTGGGGACAGCGGTAACATGAGTAAGTTGTAAAAAGTTGTAAAAAACCCAAAACAAACTCCAGTGTCTAAAGGGTTAACTTGTGTCTCTAACCCTATGTAATGTATGTTTTGTGTTAATGCAGCCACGTGTGGATGGCGTTCTTCTTCTCTCACATTTTCACGAGTGTTAATTTGTTGTGTTATTGAACCCACAGAGTAATGTTTCACCAGCATATGGCTGTAGCAACGCCGACACGTTACCTAAGCTTCCTGTGATTTTCTCTAAAAATAGAAGGGGTTAGATATTCCCTCCCAATTTGTGCTCTCATCACTGAGTTGAATTAGTCATTAGACGCCATGCGAGTGGGCAGATCAATGCGGCTCATTGATCTGCTCTAGCAGGTGGAGGAGGGAGACAACAGCGCTTCAGTAATTGAATAGACCTGAAATAAACAGCAGTGGCTTATGGGAGCCAAGGTCAAGTCGGGTTGTGTGTTTGTTCTTTTGTTGCATTTCTTTAGTCCCTATCGATCGCTGACTTCATAATTGAATCTGCGCTGCGATTATTGTGCGGCGAGTGACAAGAAGCGGAAGATTTTTAATATCTCTTTTAAGGGGCAAGTTGAGCTGCGTGAAGTGAGAACTTATTAGCCCCGCCCCCTGAAGGGGACAGGGGGATTATGTTTGAGTCTGTTTTTGTTTGTTTGTTCGTAAGCAGGTTTACGTAAAAACTACTGGACCAATTTACATGAAATTTTCAGTAAAGATATGGGGTAGTCCAGAATAGATCCTATTACATTTTGGTGAACGTAGGTCAAAGGTCAGGGTCACCAAAAATGTGTTTTCATAATGATCAGAGATAGGGCAAATTGGGAATTTCCTTCTCATTCCTATATACTCAGTTTAGCATATAGCTTCTTTTTGCTCTCACTGTTGATGTGCACTGACATCAGAACCTTGAAGGACAAATTTGAAGACTCCGGGTCAAAGGTCACAATTGAATTACGGATAGGACTTCCAATCAGCTGGTCTTTCAATTCTGCATCTTGTCTGGATAGATTTTGACCTATTGTCGAACCAAGAGGTCAAAGGTGACTTGGTCAATATCTAAAAGCTGTAAATATATATTTACATATATTTTTTATGTTCAATTTTAGGCAGTAATATATTATCAGTATATAGAGAAATATATTTTGTTTAATAAGGGAAGCATCAAATGACATTGTGGTCTTAAACACAGATTCCAAACAACTGTAAATGTTCATCCAGAATGACTTTCTTTTCTTTTCTTTCTTTTTTTTTTTTTAAACTATGTTTTTGTTTGTTACTCGCAGTCGGATGAGTGCGTTATTGATGCCCTGTCCTAAACCCCAGTCAGCCGGCTCTCCATCCCTTAGTTCCATTTCCCCAGCCTGGCGTGTCTCTCATTGGGCAGTGAACTCTGTCCTGACCGCTTGTTTGGCTGATACTGTACAGACAGCCGGTCGATGGAAGGTCTCGGGGCTTGAGCTTGTGCAGGTTAACCCTCTGCTGCCAACCGCAGGCTGATGAGCATACCTGCAGATGTTTTTTTTTTTTTTTTTCTCGGGTTGTGGGAGCGGTTTGTCCTTGACAGTGGAAGGAGAACGCTGTGCTGACTGGAGAAACTTAGCTTGCAGCCATTATCCTGGCAAATATTGCTTATTTGGCGTTGATATTGACTCCTTTATTAGTACTGCTAATGACTACATTTTCCACTGCATTCTCACTGCAAGATGTAACGGTGTCATGTTCACTACAGTGGACAGTTCTTCTACAGTTGTTCTCTTGTATATTCATGGATTTGTTGTTTTAGTTCCATATCAGTCAGTTCATATCATTACTGTAACTGGTCTGTTCTTAATACCTCATCTGCACTAACATGTTTACCTGTAAATCAATTGCTTGTTGTTTATTAGACTGTAATTAACAGTATCATCTTAATTAACATTCAAAATGTTTTATTTCATAGTGTTCAGATATTGCATTTTAAATACACATTTCTTTGGTTCAAATCTTAAACGCATGTTGTCCAATCAAGTGGACATTTTGGTAACTCGATAAGAAAATCGGTTCATTAAAACGATTTCAATCACATTGCTTTTTTTCAGCCTAAAGAGGAATACAAACAATTAGGAAGAAAAAAAAAATCATGTGTCAAAGGGTTAATTCAAGATTTATTTTTACTTAATTCAAGCACTAAAAATATCTTAAGTGAAATAATATTAAATGAAACAAGTGAAAATATCTATAGTCTATAAATCAGTTCTTATGTCAGGTTCAAACTGTAACAAAAACAAATGAGACAAGAGAAAGTATGGCTCTGTCCGAAATCACCCACTCACGCTCTACCCCCTACTCCCTACATAGCAAAATAAATGTAGTGTGCTACATAGTGAACTCAATTGAAAACTTTTCGGACACTATATGTTTTTTCTAATATCATTCAGACCTACTGGGAGATGATAAAGAGGAACATTCTAAGTTACTTTTTGCATTTTTAAAGTTTTTATTGGATTTTATAATAGAGAATTTACATGTTTTACATCCACATGCACAATATTAATTTTCCATTTTTCTTTTCAAAAATGAACAAAACTGTCTCATCTGCACAAATGTTTGTGTTTATCTCCAGTGTTTTCACTTCTTGGCTTTTTATCCCTGTTTTTATTTCAAACATAAAACATTAGACATTATTGTTTTGTATCACAGATCCCTGTGTTGGTTTGTTGATTCTTTGAGCTCCTTTAGCTTCTAACAGTAAACATGTTGGTAACAGACTGAGTTTTCTCACGTCTACTTAATTTACATATTAATCATAAACCAAACCAACTGCCTCTATAGATTTAAATATAAGCATCAGTGTGTGGAAAGGTGACCAGATTTAGCATGCTTTTATTTATTTATTTTTAACCTTCTGATCCAGCCCCTGTAGTCTTGGTCCTCCTGAGGACCAGCAGAGTAACAGCTTTGGCTTTTATTTTATTTTTTTTACAGTAAATAATTGATTGGAAACAGTTTCTTCAGATAAATTTTTTAGTAGATTTTTTTATGCACCGTCCTTTGCAGTGGAAGACGTTTTTTTTTTTTTTTTTTTTTTTTTCATAAAACTGAATTTCTTGGCCCCTACAGTGGACAAAAATACATCGATGGGTCTCAGGAGGCTCTTGTGTAAGGAGTTTTAAATGTTAAAATTGAGGAAACGCCACTTTGATATTGCTGGATTATGTAACGAAGGCGGAGTTATTTATAGAAAATAGGTCCAAGAGTATTAAAAACAGGGCAGTCGGAGACAGCAGACCTCCGCCATGATTTGATTTGGCATCATATGACGTGATGGAGCCATAGGTGTTGACCCATCTGATGTCCGAAGATGAAACGATGTGAATGCAAAAAAAGATTCTATCCTGAGATATTACCACTTATGTGTTTTAGCTGTTGACATTTACAGTGACCTTGACCTTTGACCTTCATTGCTCAAAATCTAATGGGTTCTTCCTTGACCCATTATCTATCATTCCTGATAGTTTAATCAAAATCCGTTCAGAACAGACAAATTTAATACCTCCTTGGTGGAGGTAATAATACATTTACATCACATTTATTTTTCTATTGTTTTAGTCAAATTTAAGACTGACTGGATGAATGAATACAATGACACTCGCTCCTTTCAGGGGGTTAGGGTAATGTTGAGTGAAATGAAACAAAAACCATCTGTATTTTAGAAGGAAAAAACCCCCAACTTAAATCAAACCAACCAATGCAATGACATTTGTCTAAATATAAGGCTATATTCTGACATTAGTCATTATTGTTTTATATCCCAGACCCCTGTTAGAAAACAAACACCCGAGTTCAACATATCCACATCCTCTTGTTCATATGTTGTAGATCACAGCTTGCACCTGATAATTATCACAGCATTAAATATGCATATCTATTTATACAACAGCATAGACTTTATGTTCTAATTTCTGCTCCTTGCAGCTGGATTCTGCTGTTCCTCACCATTAAAACATCTAATATTTTCTGTCTACCTGCATTCTCCTCATTAATTTCTTGGTTTTTTTTCGGCTATATCCAGCAGGCACCAGACAGGGCTGGTCAAAGCGACGCTGTGTATGAGGTGGTGAGTCTTCTGAGGGAAGCGGAAAAGAACAATGAAGGCAGAGGACGACAGGGCTCACCGCCTGAGGAAGAGGAGGCAGATGAAGGTTTGTGCACGGCTCGCTCAGTCTGGCTTCACTTGATTAGTTTGTCGCCTCTTTTTATACCATTAGCGTTATGTTCAGACTATTCAAAAAATTTCCCAAATCTGCACGAATGTGACTAGAGCTACACAATATATTGTATGAGCATTGACATCGCAACGCACGTGTTAGCAATAGTCACATGACGGGAAAATCACCCAAAACCAACAAGAGAAAATCACCCAAAACCAACAAGAGAAAATCACCCAAAACCAAGGCTCACTGCCAGAAAGAAAACCAACATCTGTTTTGTGAAATTATTTCTTTTTCTTTCATTGCTTTTTATTTTGTATTATTATTTTATTTATTTAAATTTTTAATACATGAAAAATATATAATTGTTTTCTTTTATTATATTTGTTTTATATATATATATATATATATATATATATATATATATATATATATATATATATGTGTGTGTGTATTATTAATATTATTGTTATTTTTAAGTTTGTATTTTTTTATTAAAAATATATAGTTTTTAAAATGTTTACATTTTGTATTATTAATTTTAATGACATTTTTTCAGCTACAAGAATGATGACACTGAAACGCATGTTCTGTGTCGACTGTTTGACTGTTTGTTGGCACCATACAGCTTTACTCTGGAGGATTTTTTCATATTGCAATATATATCGCAGAGTTAAAAAAATAAAAATGGTGATGTTGGTTTTTTTCTAATATAGTGCAGGCCTAAATGTGACCCAGATCTGGTAGTTTTGTTCATGATGAGGTGCATTTCCTAAACATGTCCATGAGATGACATAAATGGACTGGACTCTGTTGTGCACCTTCATTTCCAAAGCCTCACACTCACACATACACCATGCGAGGCGCTGCGGGGTCCTACTGGGAGCAATTTAGGATTCAGTGGTTTGCCTGAGGGCCCTTCGACATGTGGACAGTTGGAGTTGGAGTAAAACTGCTGTCATTGGATGAGCCGCTTGACCAACTGAAGCACAGCTTCCACAAGATAAGACTAAGTTTGTGAGGAAAAGTTTGAAAGGGGGAGGATTAGATACGTTTATGAGTGATTCTCAGGAAATGAGAAACTATTGCGGCAATGACAGGTTGGCTGTGGCTCAGTCTGTAGAGCGGGTTGTCCAATGACTGAAGACCTTGTATGGCAGCAGCTACCTACGTGTGTGTGTGTGTGTGTGTGTGTGTGTGTGTGAATGTGAGGCTAATGTAAAGCGCTTTGGATAAAAGTGCTACATACAGTAAGTGCAGTCCATTTACCATTTGCAGTCTATAATGAGAAAGTGGATTGCAGTGATGTGATGACTCATCACAGTAATGCTCACTATTATGACCTAGCTAAATAATGACCTTTGTCACATTCTGAAAAATAATACACTATTACCAAACAAATTTAAAATGAAAAAATCCCCAAACATTTTCATTATGACATGTGACTCATTTGGGAAATGAGAATCAGTCTGGTCGAGTTCATGCAGTGATGAGACAAATCAGAAAATAAAGTTGACTCACCTTGTTAGCCATCTTGGATCTTCTGTTAGTACAGATGCATTATGGGTACTTTTAGCTCTGATTCCTATAGCTTTTCAATGCACTTCTCAAATATATTGCGATAATGAGAATAATGACTCATCTTTTCTTGAAATATTGGGAATATTCATTATTAAAATAACAAAAAAAACCACTTGATGAAACTTTTGACCTATAACAATGTATTTATAGTTGTATTTAGTTATTTATGTATTTATTGTTCTGTTTTCCCCTAATTAAAAGACCATAAATTTTGGTCGGGCCACATTTGGGTTAATGACAATTTGTGAGAAAATATATAAAAAGTAGAAAATACAAATAGAATGTTTTAAAATGACCTAGTGTGAAAGAAAAAACACATTTTCCTCTACAGTAAAATAATGCTATATACAGGATTTATTTCATATTTAACCACTAAAACCTCAGGCCCATTGATTTCTTTTATTATTTTTTGTTTCATGAGAATCACCCATGAAGTAATTTTTTTAATGCACAAGTTATATTTGTGCAACTTGAGGATCAATAGAAAGGAGACTAGTGTGAACATAGTATAACTGTGTGCAGTATGTGGACGCTTCAGCCTGGACGCACACATTGAGGGTTATATAATAATAATAATGATGGTTCCTTTGTCTCTGTAAACATCCACATACCAGAGCTGTTCAGCGGAAAACATCCACATGCACGCACACACACACATCAACATTTATCTTCCAAATATTGCTTGATTGAAAACTGCAACCTCGCATTGTGTCGCCCTGTACAAATCCCATGTCACCTTCTATTTCAGACAACATTGTACGAACCTTCTCTGCTGCAAATACCATTTTAAAGGGGACATTTGTTTTCTCTTCCATACTGTATATACAGCAACAGAATTGTTATTTTTATATATATATATATATATATATATATATATATATATATATATATATATATATATATATATATATATATATATATATATATATATATATATATATATATATATATATATATATATATATATATATAACCATTTCTCCGGTTGGGCTGGTTACCCCAACCCATACTGTACAGGAACATCTGTAAAGAGTATGGACTGGAGGTCCCAGGGTCAAGATGGGAGAACCCCCCAAAGGTGACAGAGAACAAACAGGCCAAGATCCTGTGGGACTTCCAGATCCAGACTGACAAGATGGTGATGGCCAATCAGCCTGACATAGTGGTGGTGGATAAACATGAGAAGACAGTGGTGGTGATAGATGTAGCAGTCCCCAGTGATAGCAACATCAGAAAGAAAGAACATGAGAAGCTTGAGAAATACCAAGGGCTGAAAGAGGAGTTAGAGAAAATGTGGAGTGTGAAGGCAACAGTGGTACCAGTAGTGATCGGAGCATTAGGGGCAGTGACCCCCAAGCTGGGAGAATGGCTCCAGCAGATACCAGGAACAACATCAGAGATCTCTGTACAAAAGAGCGCATTGCTAGGAACAGCTAAGATCCTGCGCAGAACCCTCAGGCTCCCAGGCCTCTGGTAGAGGACCCGAGCCTGAAGGAGACACCGCCCACGTGGGGCGAGAGGAACATTTTTTTTTTTTTTTTTTATAAAAAAAAATATATATATATATATAAAAAAATATATATATATATCCGATCACAACGGATATCCGATCATATCATATGGGCGGCTGTGGTTCAGTTGGTAGAGTGGGTCGCCCAATGACCGAGAGGTTGGCGGTTCGCATCCTGGCTCTGGCTGTCCACATGTCAAAGTGTCCTTGGGCAAGACACTGAACCCTGACTTAGGCCCCCAGTAGGACTTCCCGTAGACCTTAGAAACCTACTGGTGTATGAGTGTGTGTGTGTGAATGGGTGAATGAGAGGCTAATGTAAAGTACTTTGAGCAAAGGTGGAAAAGCGCTATATAAATGCAGTCCATTTACCATATCCGATATCCGTTGTGATCGGATATATATATATATATATATATATATATATATATATATATATATATATATATATATATATATATATTTTAGTTTTTTTTAGCGTGGCATCAACGCCTGAAGTAGATGAGATGGTATGTGAAATATTCTGTCTGAAATCGAGTTTGGCCAACGCACATTGTTTCTGTATCAATGTCCTGTCACAAACACACACATCACATGTACAAATCACTGCTTTATATAAATCAGTAGTGAAGTTTGATGTAGGTTAGACTCGTTAAAAACTGCTCTAAATGTGTATTAAAGTGCGAGTACGGTTTCTATGAAAACGTGCCACAGATGCATTGTGGGTAGAATATTGGGGCAACATTTTAACTGTAACTTTATATAAAACGCACACAAATTTTATCTCGCAGCAGATCATGTACATGTGCATTTGTGCTTGTTTTCCTATCTTTATGGGGACATTTATCTGTTTACACAGTCACGCAATGGGAACTTCTGACATCATTGGGACCAAAATTCAGGTCTCCACAAGGGTTAAATATAAATGTAGGTTAAAGCTGTGTGAAGTATGCAAATTTCTGTAAATGAATTCCCCTATACATATATATTTTTTTTTCTGGAAGTCCCCATAAAGCATGGGGGAAATGGGTGAAAAACAAAAGGTGTATTTTCCGAAGGTTTGAAGATGTTTACTTTTTTTTAGTTTTGTATTATTATTATTATAATTATTACTGTTGTTGTTGTTGTTGTTTTCATTTTTTAAAATTATTGTTATTTAATTATTTATTAATTTTTTGATATCTTTATATTTATCATTTTTATTTTTTGTATGCATTTATTTTTTATAAGGATTTTAACTTCTTCCATTAATTTTTTAATTTAAATTTTTTTTGTGAATTTATATATATATATATATATATATATATATATATATATATATAAACATTTTTTAAAAAGTATTTATTTATTTAATTAATAATAATAATAATAATAATAATAATAATAATAATAATAAAACCTCTTTACAATCACTACCCAATGGATACATGTAATGATTACAAACCTGGTCCGCATTAGACATGTAAACCTGTGTGTGTGTGTGTGTGTGTGTGTGTGTGTGTGTGTATGTATGTGTTGCATGATGAACATCAATAAGCTCTGAGCAGAATCTCTGGGGCTGGGGACAGCAATTTGTGTGATTATGCACGCTTGTGTATGCACTGGTGTGGAAAGTGTGAGTGGGTACTTGTTTTCCAAACTGATTCTGTCAGGACTGGGCACTGTCAGGCACTCACAACCCCCCCCCCCCCCAATCCCTAAGGTCAGTTAAACCATAAAGAATTTATAGACAATTGTTCTTTATATTTAACTAGGGCTCTCAAATGATTAACATTTTTAATCAGTCAGAGTTGCTTTGGATTAATTCTGATACTCCTGAGTATTTTTTCATATCTCAGTATATCGCAGGGTTTTTTCTAACACCGTGCAGCCCTACCCCTGGTATAACACAAAGCTATTTCCAATAGATTAAACATGTAGGAAGGGAAAGTTTTCAGCTTTGCGTGGCTGCACAGATGCATCCAAACAGAGGGGGTAAGTGGCTATTGGACTGTGCTTCCAAACATGACCCACTTTCTTTCCTCTAATAGGAGCAGCTTTTCCACCTGAACACTGGCTCGCTGCTGCAGGTGTCTCACATTAGGCCACCATTCAGTCTGCACGCTCCAGCTTCTTGTTTTGGACAAATGTGCTCATGTTCACTTAGGACTCACTATAAAAATACAACATTTGGACTAAAAAAACAAACAAACAAAAAATTAATGTAATTTTTTTTCCCCCTTGTGCAATTTTTTTTTGTTTTTACTGTTACTTTTAGTTTTGCTGTGATTTTCTTTTCTGTTTTGTTTTTTTTTAATCTTTTTTTTTTTTTATTTTTTAACCATGGATCTGCTGTTTTGAGTTCAAACGGGTGCCAAAAACCAGTTGGATTTATTTAGGGAAAAATAAGCTCCAAAGCAAAAACTACTGGTCTTAAATTCAAATACTTGTTGTTGTTCAGTGTGTTCCAGTTGACAGTTGATGTTCAATGTCAGGGTAACACAATAGATTTAAAAAGAAAATGTCATTGTCAGAATGGAGTGTGCAATATTCATATGGTAAAGATCTGCAGTACTGTGTTTTCCAGACTATAAGTCGCACCAGCCAAAAAAAATGCATGATAAAAAAAAAAAGGGAAAAAACATGTATATCCCATTTTTTGGAGGAAATTTAAATTTATTTTATAAAATCCAACACCAAGAACAGACATGTCATCTTGAAAGGCAATTTAAAATAAAAATAGAATAGAAAACGGGCTGAATAGGTGTACGCTATGCTAACGCAACACATTCAGCTAATGTTACATGATGCATAAGCAGTGAACTGTATGTTAACGTGACGTATTAACAGTTATTCAGATAATTATAGCATAAAGAACATGCTTGTGCTAAACAGCGTCCTCTTGTGGTTGTCAGTGTGAAAATAACATGTGCAATTATATAATAATGTGTTCATACTTGGCCAAATTATGAAAAGAAACTGACTTTTAGTCCAAAAAACACTGGAATTATTATTTTTTTCATTAACTTCCTGTTTTCTCTACCACTCTAAAATACTGTTTGTTTCTGGTTTTTACTGATTTAATGTAAGTTCACATGTTATTAATGTGGAAAACATGTGAATATTTTCAGAACACAACTTTGGATACAGCTCTGAACACTTATATTTATAGGAAGTATTTACCAAACCAGCCAAACGAGGAATAGTGTTTAGTTAAAGCTCATACTTTTGTTATTATCAAATATGTCTGTCATGTACACATTGTTCTGTGTTGGTCGTGTCCACAAAGGGCTGGTGTGGCTGCAAGTTTTTGTTCCAACCACACCAGCCTGGACTCAATTAGTCAACTGATGCCAGTCTTCAGAGAGTTTATTGGTCAAACTGTGAACTGTTGGTTGGAACAAAAACCTGCAGCCACACCGGCCCTTTATGGAATAGTTTGGACATGTATGAAAGGGTGGGAAATCCTGGTCCTGGATCCTGCATGTTTTCCATCTTTCCTTCTTCCATCACACCTGCTTCATCTGATGATCAGCTCATCATCCAGCTCTGCACACGCCTGATGATGACACTGGACCACAAGGACCAGCATTCGCCACCCCTGATCCATGTGAATAAAATGTCTAAATATTTGACCATGTGGGGACGGCTGTGGCTCAGTTGGTAGAACAGGTCTTCCAATGACCAAAGGTTCGGTGGCTCCAACCCTGATGTTCTACTCTGTCACTGTCAAGCTTCTTTCTTTTTCTTAGTTTGTTTCTCTCTTTCTCTCTTTCTCTCTTTCTTTCTGTCTCTCTTCCTTTGTCTTTCTTTCTTTCTTTCTTTCTTTCTTTCTTTCTTTCTTTCTTTCTTTCTTTCTTTCTTTCTTTCTTTCTTTCTTTCTTTCTTTCTTTCTTTCTTTCTTTCTTTCTCTTTCTCTCTCTCTCTCTTTCTCTTTCTCTCTCTTTCTTTCTCTCTCTCTCTTTCTTTCTTTCTTTCTCTCTCTTTATTTTCCTTTCTGTCTTTCTCTCTCCCTTTCTCTCTCTCGCTCTATCTTTCTTTCTTTCTTTCTCTCTCTCTTTCTCTCTCTCGCTCTTTCTTTCTCTCTCTCTCTTTCTCTCTCTCTCTCTCTCTCTCTTGCTCTATCTCTTTCTTTCTCTCTCTCTCTCTCTCTCTCTTTTTTTCTTTCTTTCTCTCTCTCTCTCTCTCTCGCTCTCTCTCTTTTTCTTTCTTTCTCTCTCTCTCTCGCTCTATCTCTTTCTTTCTCTCTCTCTCTCTCTCTCTCGCTCTCTCACTCTTTCTTTCTTTCACCTAGAAGCTTTAAAATGTATGAACAGGATGGGAGGCAAAAATTTTCTCTTCTTTGTGTCGCTGCCGATTCACCCAAAGTCACGAGTTTGTCGCCCAGGCCACAGCTGACGGCTTTGAAGCGTCGCTGTGGGAGCCGTTCAGAGGGCCTTTTCTATAACCCCCCCCCCCCTCCACACACACACACTCCCCCAGAGCTCTAAATTGAAGGCACTCAGGGCCGCCGAGCTGGAGGTCATCCTCATTGTGTTCAGAAATGAATGCGCTCCCAGAGTCGATGCCACTGCTGCAAACACACACTTTCAATTGGCCGAGATGGGTTTTTATTTTCTTGGAAGCTTCCGTGTGAAGAAAAATAAGCCTAAGGATGACAATTCTGACAATTCTGCTTCTTTTCTTTGCTTCCCTTTCACGGCGCGCTTTGTGATTGTTGTTTATTGTGCTTTTTGGATATCGTTTTCTTGTCCACATTCACAAGTGTCCTATGTGGTGAATTGGGGAGTGTGTGCAGCTGCGTTGATGCGTGTCACAGTGTGAAGACGAAAATGAAGAAGAAGAAGAGCTTAAGTGATGAAGGGCCTGAGCTGGTGCTGATGGAGAATAGAATACAGCTCTGTCACTGTCACACAAACAATGACTGCAAAAATGACTGGAATAATTGGTTTGTCGCCTGTCTGTCTGTCTGTCTGTCTGTCCTGCGGTCTGTCTTTAAGTCTGTCCATCTATCTGTCCTCTTGTCAGGGTGTCTCTGTATGTCTGTCCATCTGTTTGACCTTCTGTCAGCCTGTCTGTCAATCCATCTGTTGGTCTGTAAATCGGTCTGTTGTACATTACGTATTTACACATTATTTATTGAATAACTATTTTGGAATTACTTGATTGTTGTAGCAGGTGCAGGACGTCACACAAAATGTGTAAGAAAATATAGAAGAAACTACAAAAAAGTAGTGAAAGTATACAAAGAGCCAAGTTTATACCAAAGAGTAGAAGAAATATATGCAAAATAAAAAGAATATAGATAAGGTAAAAAAAAATGTGATCAAGGTGAACTCTATTATATTAGATGAGATAATACTTTATGAATCCCTTGGGCCGAGCACTCAGGAAATTAAAGATCCAGAGGCAGAGAGTCAAACGTACACATATAAGAACTATTACAAGACAAAAACCACCCACTTTACATGATGGTCGTTACTGTCACCTGTATATTCAGTTTAACGTGTGTGTGTGTGTATTTTGTTTTTATTTGTGACAGTTTTATAATTGTGCATAAATTACGTGAGCACCACAAACCACAATTTGATTGTTAGAATGACAGTAAGTATTCTATTCTATTGTTTGATTCGATTCTATAAGGAAAAATAAATGGCTATAAAAATGTTGAAAAACAGGAAAAGGCAGATTATAAAGCACTATTAGAAATAAATAATACAATTGTAATATTTATAAATTAAATAAAAGTAAATTGTTATATAACATGAAGTTTGTGTAGTTTTAATAATAGCTAACCTACCACTGATAAAGTGATTATTGGTCAAGTTAAACCAACAGACCTTTTGGAGCGAGGGACTGTTGGAGCGAGAGGACGGTTTTAGCGAGAGGACTGTTGGAACGAGGGACTGTTTTAGCGAGAGGACATTTTAGTGAGAGGACTGTTGGAACAAGGGACTTTTTTTGCAAGAGGACTGTTTTAGCGACAGACTGTTGGAGTCCCAGCGGTTCAAAGGGAACAGTAATGACTGTTGTTTCTTTCATCACCTGTTAAATTGTCGGTGTCATTGAAGTCGCGCTTCCTGTCCACGTGGCCTCAGCCAATGGTAGAACAGAACAAAGTCGGTGGCTTTGTGCGGGGGCGGAGCCTTTTGAAAGACCCCCACCCCTGCTGTGGCTCTGAGGATGAGTATGGAGGCCCAGTGGCATTTAGCGCAGGGGCTGCTCCTACAACAGAATGTCTTAACTGCTTATTTATTCTCAGGGCATTAGTAAAGGTTTCCAGCAGCGTTTGGACTTTCCACTGTGGCCTTAAAAGGCTTCATGCTCTCCTGCTTTTGGAATCCCTCACACTTCATCCTGTCCACTTTATTTCAGCCCGTGCATCTTTTCCTGTCACATTTAAATGTTTTATGTGTAACAGTATTTTTATGGAAACCTCTTCTTTTGTATACCTGTGTAAAAATGTAGATCCACGTATATTTACATTTACGGGTGTCATCTTTATCATTTTATCAGACAAACGTTGAACCCAGACATTCAATGTGTTTATATACTTTTTGTCCACGTTGTGTTGACGATTTCACTTCAGTAACATACGAATGGTTTGTGTTTTGCAGATAGCGACAATGAAATCCCCAGTGGAACGGGAGATGTTTCCAAAGACTGTCCAGAGAAAATCCTGGAGTCCTGGGGGGGATTCCTGACCAGATGGTAAGAAAAAAAAAAAAAAACAGTAAAAAATGTCCACAGAGATGAAGACGATGGAGAGAAACCTTTGAGGTGGAATAAAAGAACTGACGCTTTAGATACTGTCAGAAAAGACTAGTGCTGTGTATTGGTAAAAATCTGGTAAAATGGTACAAATCAATATGCTGGTCACAATAGAATCTATTACAATATATCATGATGCTGGGAAGAAGGCAATTTTTATTCATTTATTTTTTTCCTTTTTTAATTGCCTCAGAATTGTCTCACTATAAAAGACTATTTAGGCATTTTATTTATTTTTTTATTTTTACTAAATATAAAAATGCTGGTCATAATAGAATATATCATGATTCTGTTAACAAGTACATTTTTATTTTTTTATTTTCCTGGACTCATTAAATTACACCAGAAATATGCACGGATACTAAACACATTTCTTCTTCTATGGTCCATTCTTTCTTAGTTTTTTTTTTCTTTCTCTCTCCTTTTTCTTCTTTACCTTGTTCATTTTCTTTTCACTATATGGTTCTTTTCTTTTCTATACATCCTTTCTTTCGTTCATTTGTTCATTCCTTCCTTTGTTCAATATTTCTGTTTCTTTTCTTGTTTCTTTTTTGTTTGCTTTTGTTCGTGCATAGGTTCTTTCTTTCTGTCTGCCTGTCTTTCTTTCTGTCTGTCTGTCTGTTTTAGTCTGTTTCTGTCTGTCTGTCTTTGCCTGTTTCTGTCTCTTAGTCTGTTTGCTCTTGCATCAGCACAATAAAGTGAAATAGTTTATTGTTAAATTGCTTTCACATGGCCTCAATAAATACATGATGATGGTTTTTCAAGCATCATTAAAAAAAGCTGACAGTGTGTTTTCAGGGGAAGATATTTGCTCTTATGGGGGGTGGGGAGGTGGGGGGCTGCAGTTTAATACAGCTGCTCCTCTGACCCTCACTTTCCTCTAATATGCTGTTCTGTACTACACAAGCCATATGCGCTGTACTCTGCCTGTAATTCACACTTTTAATACTAAATTTCAGAGCATTTAAAGGTAGTGAACCTTGAGTTATTGTAGTCAAGATGAAGTGAATCATAGCAACAGTCTGTGGGTGGAATGCGTCGGTGCAGTATAAAGTTTTCATGGTGTTTCTCTGTGTAATAGATTGACTGGTTTAAATACTGCCATCCCACGTGTTGCTCTAATACCCCAAGGACTTCATTAGAAAACACTTACCAAATCTGTCCAGCTGCAACACATTCATATTAACATTAACCTCTTCTTAACCTTATGTCTCAGTCCTGGCACGTAGATAACATTATTTTAATAACACCTATATCAATTGAAATGTATTTGTATACCATTTTTCATACATGGTGCATGTAGCACAAAGTGCTTTACAGTAGACCCCCCCCCCTCCATTATCCTGCAGTTGTAGGTATGGTTAAAAGATATATTTTTTTAAACAATGGATACATTTTAAAAAAGTGTATATATCCATATATATATATATATATATATATATATATATATATATATATATATATATATATATATATATATATATATATATATAACATGTTTCAGTACTATCCTTCTTGCAGCCAAAATAATAATAAAAAAATAATAATTATGAATAAATTAGTGAATAAATACACAAAAAGACAATTAATATATATATATATATCAATCAATTACAATAAATAAAAAGATAAATTAATTACAGCACCTGGGATGTGACTATTGCACACACGTACATTGTGATGTCGATACTCAAACAATATATTGTGCAGCTCTAATGTAAATGTATTAGTGTTTCAAATTCTACTGTTACATAAACCGTAAAAGTGAGTGTTTTAGTCCAAACTTTAGGGTGTTACAGTTGAAGAACAGCCACAGTTTTATTTTGTGGAGGAATTTTTCAGGTGTTTTAGGCAAAAATCACCCCAGAAAGAGAAGGGGTTATTACTGCTGCTGCCCTCAAGAGTCTGACATGGACACTGTCTTCTGCTGTGGTTTATTCTTTATGTTGCTTTTTTCTCGTATTCTTTTCTATTTTTACTTTTTTTTCCTGTTTTTTTCAAATGAGTGGCTTTTAACAAGGTCTCTATGTTCTGTTCATCTGGTAAAGTGACAGTAAAGGATGTTTGAATCTTGAATGTTGGAGTTGTTCACAATGATGTTAATTCAGATGGAACTGTTTGTGTGTTTACGTCAGGCATGGAAACCTGTCCAGTCGTCCGAAGGGTTTGCCCTCGCTGGTTCGCAGTGGCATTCCTGAGCCACTCAGAGCTGAAGTCTGGCAGCTGCTGGCCGGTTGCCACGACAACCATGACCTGCTTGAGCACTACCGCATCCTCATCACCAAGGTAAATGAACACACACACACACACACACACACAATGAAAGGACTGCTACAAAAAGTTGGGTTTCTAAAGGTAATTTAGGAACGTACGCAGAATGACGCATGCGTTTGGTGACGTAGTTCAGTGTCGCCGTGTGCGTGAACCTCAAATTGAAAACGAAGCTAATAGTTTGTCATTACCCTGCCATCTTGCTTTCGATTGTTTTTATATTATGTCTTATTTTTGGTTTTGTTAAAGGATGTCTATATGTTGGGGATTTTCTCCTTCTTTGCAATTGCTTATGTAAAGGACATCCCTATATGCAACTCTGAAGGTAGCGTTTTATACCTACATTGTTATATACAATACACATTGTATGTAGTGAGGAGGGGAGGCTGGGCAATGAAAGGGTTTGTTTGAATGGGAAAAAAATGGAAGATGAAACTTTCAATGTCAGTTGTACTTTTTATATGTGAATTCAATCAACATATATGTAAAAAATTTGATTTTTATCAGTCTTGAGTGTGAACAGAATATGTGTGCAAGAGGCTCCGATGTAATGACAAATGTCACACTGATTTGCACTACCTCGTGTACTTTGCACCACTCTTTTTGTAGAATATTATTTATTTTTATTTTTTTCTTGTACATACTTTTTTATATTTTTATATTTTATATTACTATTCTGAGAGTGACACCACCTGCCGGAATAGAATTCCATGTATGTGCAAATGTATCTGGCGAATAAAAACGATTCTGATTCTGATTCTGATTCTGATGAGGAAATACGGCTTAGTACGTGACATATGTCGGAGGCTAAGACGCTAGCGGTTGCTATGAGCAACAGCGTAGTATCAACGCAGGAAAGAGCTGAAACTCGAAACTAAACTAAAAACTCAATTCTTGTGTAAACATAAGGCACTTCCAATAAAACTTTTTGTTGTTTTTAGCTGCAATAATCCTCGTGTAAACAGCCCCACAGTGTTCAATTTGCGTGACTGTTAAACTACGCATTATTGAGTGAGTGTTCAGAACATGTTCTCCATGCATGTATTTTATTGACCTGAACGCCATTTTTAACATTAACTGTCCAGGGTCTGTGGGTAGAAATGACCATGTTTTGTGTAGGTCAGGATTTTTTTGTGCATTGTCACTAATAAACTAAACTAAAAATGAGTCTGAGTTCTAGTTTGAACAAAAACAGTTTTTGATTCCATTATACAGATGCAGGTGGTTGGTAAAATAAATAAATGAAAAAGTTCAAAATTGACAAGACATATGAAATTATAAACATTGTGTTACTGTACAACATTTATTAACAATACATAACACCAACTGCTAATAAAAATGCACACTCTGAAATAGACCTTGAATAATGAATAAATACATTTAAATGACCGAATCCACAAAAAGGATAAAAAGAATAAAGATTTGTCATATTGAGGCTTGATTATAATTTCTTTAGAAGAAAATAATGTTTAGTTAAGGATGTGTAAAGGGTACATTTACACTTTATTATACAGATATTTAAATCTATATCCAGGGCTGAACTCTGACATTACATTATTAACATCCAATTAGTATCAGTAGCTGTAATGTGCATACATTTCTTTAAAAAACCTAAGTCTGCTGGTCCACCAGGTCTATAATGCACTGGGGGAAACACTGCAGATGTGTGTAAACAATACATTCTGTACTTTATTCAGTGACTTCTATGTAATATCCATTTTGCATATAATCCCTCATAGTGGAAATCAGATGAGTTGTGTAAATCGTAATGATGTAACAGCGTGGTGATGATAATGCGTCTAAGGGCACTTAAATCCCCAATGCTGCCTTTCTCATCACAGCTGTTTCTCTGAAGCCTTGTCATGTTGCAGAACAGTCTCATTTGGCTGTGACATTTAACTGCACACAGTTGCGGCTCAGGACTCCTGGGGTTTCAGTCGGTGTTTGACCTCTAACCGTTACACTGCTGGCTTTTTCTTCACTTCTGCGTTGACACATAATCTGTTCAAATGCATTTGAAACTAACTTTCATGCATTTTCCTGTTTGATCTGTTGTTTTTTTAATCATCTGCAGGAGGCAAAGCTCAGCAGCTCTAACTTTGCTGATGTGTTTAATCATGAGGAAATGAGGAAATCAGAATAATTTTTGTCATATGCTGTAAACTTAAAAAAAATTGCATTCCTTTATTTAACTGGAATATATAGACTTTCTGCTTGTGTTTCCGCCCTTGGTTTGACGTTACTGACATATTTTCACATTTTACTACAACTGTGGCTGCTGATAAATAGTTATATGTGCAAATGTCATGACATAACTAGTTGTAAACATAACAATTTAAGTGAGAAGTGAAACAGGTTGTAGAAATCTACTGGATTTTTGCCAGAATGATTCAAAACAAGGGCTGTTAAATTCCAAAAATAGTAATCAGGTTAATCATGATGATGGATTAATGTGCAGTAATTGTATGTGACCTAGGGCTGCATGTTATTTGAAAAAACTTGCATTGCGATTTTTTTAATCCGACGATATATATTGCAATATGAAAAAATACTCAGGAGTAAATGTAGTAAATAAAACAGGTTATGGGTTTCAGTATCATCCTTCTTGGGGCTGAAAGAATTAAATAAAATCAATAATTAAAAAGAAATGCATAAATAAATAAAAAATGTAATTAAAGTAAATAAATGATAATGAAAAAAGTATATATATGTATATATATATATATATATATATATATATACACACACACACACACACACACACACACACACACACACACACACACACACACACACACAAAACAAAAAAAATACAAATAAAAGATACGTAATTGCGGGACCTGCGGTGACTACTGCGCACATGTGCATTGCGATATCGATGCTCAAACAATATGTTGTGCCGCTCTAATCGCTGTAGGTAACACTGGAGTTCTAACTATGGCAGTCGTGCAGTGGCGTTGACGGACCAGAGGAAGGAGGTGATAAAAGCACGGAACAGAGACAGAGGTTCTGACTTTTATGGATAATACAATAGTCTTTGTCTTTTACCCCACAGAGATCAGTGCAACTACCTGCCACAATCAATAAGCACAGAAAGATGTTGGATAGACACGAGGAAGGAAACTGACAGAGGGAGGAATGTGGACTCATAAATATGGGCTTGTAGTCACTGAGGGAAAACCAGAGGAAAGGAATGCGCATAAACGTCAAGTGTTCTGGCAGTTTCTCTTCACTCACTCCCATATTTTAGTTGTCTATCACCAACTGTCCATTTCACACTTTGTCCTGTTCGCCTTATTAGCCTCTTCCCTTTGCCCCCTCCCCATGGTTTTCAAGGTGCCATCTCTCTGTTAATTGCTTTCTCCCCTCCTTCCTCTTTTGTTTCTCTAATTTGACTCTTGGTACGTTTACAACCCGTCCTGCCTCTGCGTCTCTTTTCTCTGGTGTTAGACCACGCTTCTGTCGTCAGGTTCATTTATTCCCATTCTGCTGAATAGGCCACGCCCACATCCTCTGTTTTTTTTTTTGCCACAGTAGTGATGGTATTGATAGGCGGGTGGCCAGGGCTAATAATAGCTGAACTAAATGAATGGAAGTGAGGAAAGATGGAGGGGTGAGGGAAAGGGAGGCGAACGACAGGCGAGGCGAGGGCGATGTGGAGCTTATTAATGTCGTCTGGGCTCGCTGACGATATTAATGCTGATTGAATTCTAAGTCATTTTACTGTCGCCCTTATGAAAGAGGTATCACCGCTGTGTATCAGCAGTGGGTCCTGACAGATGTACCAGTGACTCAGAAGTGACGCGTGTTAAACCGTGAACACTTTTCTACTTTTAAACGTATAATTAAGGCACATTTTCATTTTTTTATCAGGTGTAGAGATAAGTAAGATGGTGATAAGCGACTGTTCAGCAATCCTTCAGTTTGATTTTACTGCTCAAATATGATAGTCTATGATCCCTGCAACCCCCACCAAACTTTGGAGTTATTATTTATATCAGAGGTGTTAAACATGTGGCCCGGGGGCCAAATCCAGCTCCCAAAAGGGTCCAATCTGGGCCCTGGGATGAGTTTGTGAAATACAAAAATGATAGTGACTATATTGCTAATTTTATTTCTGCTTCCATATATAGATCTAAATGGGTTGGGTCAGTAAAATACTATTATAATCTATAAATACTGACAGTTCTATAGTTTGGACTTTAATTTCAAAATGTTCTTGTCATGTTGGTGTACTTAAAATAAATCAAACCATCATTTCACAAAAACGCAAATGTTCTGCCTGTTGTTAAATGTTTTGTGTATTTGTAGATCCACAAATAAATAATCTGTACTTTGTAATTGATGTGTGTAAATGATAAACTGAAACATGATCTTGTTAACATTGCATTTAGTTTTCTGGAGAAGTGTCAGTTTATTCATGTTACTCACACTGTTGTAAAGGACAGTTGGTAGATGTGAACATTTTCATCATATAATTTAACTTATTTTCTTTGCTCTAAAACGTAGAGGAAAATTTGGAGTTGACATTATTTATATATCATGTTATTATTTTAGTGGTACGATCCAGTTCGGATACAATTTTTGTTTAATGTGGCCCCTGAACAAAACTGAGTTTGATAATTTTGACACCCCTGATTTATATATTATTATACTCTTATTTTCCTGGTCAAAATGGGCTATTCTAGTGCAGGGGTGTCAAACTGATTTTAGATTAGGTGCCACATTCAGCCTAACATGATACAAAGTGGGCCAGAGCAGTAAAATAATATAAATAATACCATTAGAACAATTGAGTGAAAAAGTAAAATTCCTTAATGAAAATGTGTATGATAGTGAAATACAGTATTTTGTGCTCCAGAATGCTGTGCAATCACTTGAGTCTTTTTAATATGTAATGTTTTTATTCACACCTTTTATTATTACTTACTTTAGGAGTCTATGGTTCTTATGTTGTACTGAAAGGAGATGCTCAAATGTCATTGTACAATGACAATAAAGGTGATCTATCTCTATTTCCAAATGATACTTGAACATAACATGAACAAATATGAACAACCTGCATATTCTTAAGAAAAAGATGTGCGACGTTGACAATATTACATCATAATTTATCATTTATACATGTGAATAACAACTTACAGCTCACCATGGATCAACATATGCATAAAACATGAACTAACAGGGAGAATATTACTAAAATTTCACACACTTAAAACATTTCTTAAAACAATGTTATTTACATTTTTGTAAAAGGCTAGTCTGTGAATGTAAACACATTTGTGTAATTATACCTTTTTTCAACACTAAAACAAGAGAAAATATTGCAGTTTTCATTATTTCTATTTTATTATGGGAATATTTTACTGGCCTAACACACTTTAGATTGAAATGAATCGACTAAAATTATTTTAACACCCTTGACTGTTTAGTAAATAGTTAAATAAATTTTTGCATTTCAGAAATTCATCCTAGGAGCCAGATTGAACCCTTTGGCAGGCCGGATTTGGTCACTAGGCTGCATGTTTGTCCCTGTTCTAGTGTTAACACAGCAGTAAAATGAAGTGCGTAGAGGTCTGTACCTGTGGAAACAAACATGTACTCATTTATTATTATAATTCACCAACAGCGGCTGCATGCATGGAGCTGTACAGTTGGTCAAAACGCTTTATTTGATCCATTCTGTGTGTTTTATGTTTAGTTCACTGGAAAAAAAAAATACTGAACTTCTGTTTGCATGATTTTCGGAACCGATAAATCATGTTGATATTCTTCACAAATTAGGCGGTGACCTCTTGGTGGCTTTTTTCCCAAGGTGAGAAGCGCCGGGTTCGACTTCCAGAGCGTTTAGCAGCATATGGCCCACGGCTGCTCGGCTTCGTATCGAAGATCGAGAGTGTCATGTTCTGCGCCGTACCGCTCTCATTTACAGTCGTCACACACCGAGTCACAAACACACACTGTCACACACACTGTGGCCTCAGGGCATCTGAGGCATTCACAAATAACTCTTTTCTCGGCTGCTGCGGCGCTGTGTTTGAGCTGGAGGTTTTGGTGGGGGGGTTGCTAGTGACATTTGAACAACCTTTTCGTCTCCCCAGAGCCGAACAAGCCCAAGGTGTGTTGCCACGCTTGAACCCACAACTTAAAAAGGCCCGGCCAGCTATTTCCAAGCCAGTGTTTCCACAGAGCAGTCTGACTCTTAGCCCCGGCAGTGAGTTAACTGAGGTCAGGATCTGTTCACAGGTACGGCGGCTGTAATCAGAAGCCACGAGCAGTGGTTCCACTACAGAAGGCTGCAGATAGCCTCTCACGGAATCAAACAAAAGGAGATGGTGTCGCAAAAACACTTGGTCTTCTCAGCTTTAGATTAGCTAATATTTGCCTGAGGCAGTACCAGACTTTCTCAGTTATCTAGACCTGGTTTCAGGACCCACTATCACTTTTCCACTTTTTCTGCTCCATTTTATTATCCCCTTCTTTTAAGTAAAGAATATTTTTTGACATTTATTACCATTTGGCAGTAGAGCTGCAAAGGTTAGTCAATGTTGTCAACAAAAATCGATATAGTTGACAATGAATTTTTTGTTGACTATTTTCGCCACACACATTTTTCCAATGTCAGGCATCACACTTGATTTGAATCTCTGCCGAGAGTCACTCTTGTACAATAGAATAGAAGAGACTTTATTGTCCTTGCACACAAGTTACAATGAAATTGAACAAGTAGCAGGGAGCCTCCAGCGTTGTGCTGCGTCCGTGCGTGCCGCCATCTTGGAGGAAAAAAAATAGTCTATGTTTCTGAGCGGTAACATATAGAAATGATGGTGTCAGCATCAGGTATGTGCAGTGTTGGGAAAGTTCACCTTGATTAGGAACTAGTTCAAAGTTCAGTTCAAGTTACTCAATATGAATTAGTTCAGTTCATTGTTCATTCTTCCAAATGATCAACTAGAAGTTCATGGATCCCAAAAGGAAATTTTCATTCTTTTTTCGTTCTTTTTTTGTGTTATTATTGTAAACTTATTATTAACCGTTTCTGACGTTATCCTGTAGTCAGAAATCAGGGGAAAATTCCGCTCCACCAGGGCGGAAGTAAGTACCTTACCCCGGGGTTAACTTCCCTCTGCAGGTTCTTAGAACACAAGGAGCGGTTTCAGTGAGTTTCGTTTTCAATGTTTATTTCCAATAACGGGACAACACCTGCTCCGGTCACCGGTCACACTCTGTAGATTTAACTCTTTTTCTCCGCTCCCAAAAACTCTCTGTACCCCTCTCTCTCTGCACCGCCCAAAACACTTCTCAGTGGCTATTCCACAACATTATGTTTCCAACATTAGTTCAGAATAATACAAAAATGACATCTATGATAATGCTGTGTTTTGATCCCATTTTATACCTTATAGGACTCAATAATTACAACGTGATGAGAACGAAATGTGAACTACATAAGAGCGCAGTTCAATAAATGCCAGAATAACCGCGTTCACAACTTCCCGTTCATTTGGCAAAAGTGAATGAGTCATTCACGTTCGTCAAAAATATGATATAGTTCATGAACGATTGTTCAATGGACTCGTTCAGGTACAACACTGGGTATGCGTACCAAAACTTCTAAAGTTTGGGAGTATTTTAGCCTGGATATGGTAAATAAAAAGACTACTGGAGAGTTTTGCAAAGCAGACCTTACGTATCATGGCAGTGCCTCAGTGATGCACCGACATTTAAAGACAAAAACATGTCGGGCAGTTGAACAAAATGGAGTCTGACTCACCTCAGTATGATTCAAATAACATTTTATAAGTGTATTTTCTTTAGAAAAGAGAGCTTAAGCGTTATGCCAGACTGTGCCTGGTTTTAGATCAAGGACATTTTTATTTAAATGTACAAATCTGCAAACTGTTCAATAAAACATACATTTTTTATTGTATCCATTTTTCGTGTGTTTATTATCATTTGGCACATAATTAAATCAACTTCATACTAAATTTTAGAAAAAAAAATTATCATTATCTGATTAGTTGACTAATCATTTCAATTACTTAGCTGCAACTAAGGACTTAAAATAGTCCTTAGTTGCAGCCCTATTTGACAGAGGGAAAAAACCCCAATCTGTATCTCCTTCAACTATCAGCTTAGGAAATATCGGCTTAGAAATATCGGCGGTCTATATCAATCATCGGCTAAAGCTAAAATAAAAACAAAATTGGCATCTGCCCCAAAAATTACATTGTATTACATTTTATTAACAAAAGAAACTATAAATTGGCAGCACTTTAATTCATACATGTGATATAGCAATAGCAAAATGCAAATATTAAACATACATGCTTTTTTTCTTGCTTGTAATTGTAATGGAATAAACATCTGTAGAGTATTTTAACATAAAGTGATTTGATTATGTTGAATTAAAAACCACTATACTGAACACCATAGAAAAAACAATATGCTAAATCTATCAAATTAAATAAAACACAAGCCATTTTTCAGTGGAAACCAAGGAGGTTAATAAAACAAAAGTATATAACATGTGGAATTCAGTGTCATGGCTACAGCAGTAGCATTTGGAGGTGTGTATTTATGAGCAGCTATGTTCAATTATCCAAATGGCAAGACTTTAATTAATTCATTGATATACGTTTATTTTGAACAAAACAAAAACAAAAAAAGAACAAAATAAAAACGGCAATAAATGCTATAACATGTTCAAAAAGGAGCGAGAAGAAATCAAAACGTCTCTAATCTCACCCCTTCTCATGTACTACTTTTTATACATTAATTTCCCCAAGTTGCTACAAGTACTGCTACTACAAAACACTTTAATAATATTAATAGAATATTCACACCAGCAACAACAATATTAGTTTCATGATCATATAATATAATGTATAACATATAATATAAATACATGTATATACCATATATACACACACACACACACACCTACACACACACACACATACATACATACATGCACATCAATAATATTTATCCCCATAAATATATATTCTATGATAAATTAATTATAATATAATTACAGTATATCACTTTATCAATTTACACTAATGTATATTTGAATTATTATTAATTGATGAACTACAACACAGTGTTAAGACATAAAGTATAAAGAGACGGCATTGCCATGGTGATACCATCCACAGACCTGTGTAGATTATGAAGCGTGGGTGTGGTATTATTCCACCCAGGCTTTGTGTTGATACTACAGTTGATTACATTGACATCGTGTGCAGTCTGAAAATGTCACTGCTAAGCTCGTTACCAATCTGCCTTTTTTCCCCCTCGTCTTCAGTTGGAATTTCTGTAAAATGGATGAGCTCAAAAGTTTGCACATTTTCTGAAAAGCGATATTATTAACCTTAACCATACGTAAAAATATGGTTTTACTTATTTTAATCTGTACTGGAAATACAGCCTAGATGACAGAATGTATGAGTCATGGCTATTTTTATTTGTTTTGAAATGTATGCAGGGATTAGGGCTACATGATATTAGAAAAAACTGACATTGTGATTTTTTTTTTAACCCTTCAATATCTATTGTGTGATATGAGAAACTACTTGGCAGTAAATAACAGCTGTGTGGTGCCCATGGTCAAACGGATTAGAGGACAACACGTTTAAGTATCATCCTTCCTGTAGCTGAAATAAATAAATAAATAAATAAATTTTAAATGGCATAAAATTAAATTATAATAAATAAACAAATGAATAAATAAATTAAAAGGATTTTAAGAAATAAATTAAAACAATAAAAAATACATAAAATGAAAAATAAATAATAATAATAATAATAATAATAATAATAATAATAATAATAATAATAATAATAATAATAAATGAATAAAAATTGATAAACAATAAAAATAAATGAGCTGTTCCTCAATAAATATAGTTAAACAATCAACAACAATTAAAGTTTGTGGTCTTTCTAACAGAAGGGAAGAGCAGAGCTGGACATGTACACTTTAAAGTTCACTTTATTATGAAGTATGTTAATTAAAGGCTCCTATTTGTGTTGTGTGCAGATAAATGTAGCAGTTTACATCCCAAAGTCTGGTTCAAATATATTACTGCCGAATAAATCTTAACTGACTCACATATGATGGGAGGGAAATTAAATAAGTAAAAAAATAAAAAAATAAATAAGTTAAATGAATGAATAAATAAAAAATAAAAATAAATGAATAATATAAATAAAAATGAAAAAATAAACAATTAAAAATGCATAAATAAATGAATGAATAAAAAAGACAACTAAAAAAAATAAAAATTGTCATGTGACTATTGCGCACACGTACATTGTGATGTCGATTCTCAAACAATATATTTTGCAGCTCTAGTTCTGTTGGTGCTTTTATCCAATGCCAATAAAGCAAGTCTATGTCTGTTAGTTGAAGCCCAATGTATAAACCAAAAATAAACCATTCATTCATTCATTCATTCATTCATTCACATTCAGGACATTGGAACTACTTCCTCTGATTTCAGCTCATGCAGCTTCAATAAATAGTTGAGTTTGTAGCAGCTGCTACTGCTGAATGAATATATATACTGGTAGTGGTTGGATACTGTGTACTGTTAGCATTAGCATAACCTTGTAGCAGCGCTGACACTGATATGACAGCTGGGATTAGGCAGATGCAGACCAGACAAACGCTGCTGCGCTGTCGTCCTCACAGTAGAACTAAAGGACCACTCTGATTTTCCTCTGATTTAATAAAGCAGTTTGTTCCTCTGTAATGTAATAAATGTGTGAGAATTGTTTGTCTAAATCCGGGGTGTTAAACATGTGGCCTGCAGGCCAAAACCAGCCCACGGGATGCATTTGTGAAATGGAAGGATTACACTGAAGATATGAGTAGTTATAGGTGTCAGTCGTTTTAGTTCAAGGGCAACATACAGACCAAAATGATCTCAAGTGGATCAGATGATAAAATAATAAAACAATAACTGATGATCACATCGGCAAAATGTTCTCTTTGTTTTAGTGTGAAAAAAGTAAAATTACATGATGACAAACTTAAAAAAACTGAGTGCAACTTGACCCATACTCTGCCTGTTACTAAATGTTTTATGCATTTTTAGAACCAGTTTGGTTGATAACACAAGTGTCAAACATAAGGGAGGCCCGTAGGATGATTAAAAATGAAGATATTAACGGTGTAAAAATGATTTTAGTTCAGGTTCTACATACAGAACAATTGGATTTAATTGGGTCAGAGTTTAAATTATGTTCATAATTACCTATAAATAATGAAAACTGCAGATTTAAATGCAAAAAAATTTAAATTACATAAAAATCTTTATATTAACAAACCATCCTTATACAAAAACCTCAACAAATGTGAAGCAGCTGAAATATCTGAAGAGTAGTCAGTGTCATTTTACAAATATTCTGCCCGTTACTAAATGTTTAGTGTATTTGTAATTGAAATGTCAGTTGTTCTGCACATGTGTAAATGACAAACTGATAGACTGAGGCAGAAAATGGTTAAAATTACAAATGTTTTTCTTAACGCATGTCAAGTTATTGATGATCTTCACATTTAATGGAAAACATTATAGATGTAAACATTATCATAATATAATTTTACTCTTTTCACAGTTATTATTTTACTGGTCTGGCTCTTCAGATCATATTGAGTTGAATGTGGAACTGAACTAAAATGAGTTTGACACCTCTGGTCTATAAGTTGTAATGTTCATCTGTAAACGACAAACGGAGGCAAAATTTCCACGTTTACTTTTTGTGCGCTAAAACAAAAAACTATTTGTAAATGATTATACTATTAATTTAGTGGTCTGGCCTTTGCTTTGTGGGTGGGGCAACCAACTTTTAATTAAGTAAAATCATATATAGTGTTGATGTCCCACTTTGTTACACATTCATGATCATTTCTTCAATGAATTGTCGTGTTTTTCTTTGATCAAAAAAATGGACACAGAACAGCAGTGGTGGTTTATTGTTTACACGCAGCCTTTCCAGGTTACTTTAGTGACGTACAGTACATTACATCCTGACCTACATGGTGGAAGGACAATAGGAGCTGCGGAATAATGAATATAAATATCTGAACCTGAGCGGTCAGACCGGGCCTCACTGACATGTAGCGTGAGATTAAATGAAGATGATAGATGGTGATTTCGGGAGGCGGCCTGCCTTTGACCTTTAGCGCTCCTTTTTACCACTGGCCTTCCGGCAGCGCTGTATGCACCGCACATGGTGATATTACACTGGAGGTGAAAACAATAGAGATATCTGTTCTATTCAGGATGTTCAACATAAAGGATATCTGCTGCTGTGGTCTAGTCAGTGGGTCAGCTCCTTTTATTTTGTATTTGACATTGTGCCTTCTCACCACAACTTATTATTACGTGTTATGTTTGTCATTAAATCTGCAGTAAAATAAAATGTCATTACCCCCAAACAATATCGGAGCATTTTATTTTCTTTTGACTTTTCATTTGATGTTTTCCGCCATTGCATTTTGACACCGGTCCTTGTAAAGTGAATTTGTAAAACAGCCTATAGTGACATTTATGCATTTTTATAAAAGACTGGAGTGTATGTGTCCATTTGTCATCGACCTACCGTAGGGCTGCACGATGTTAGGAAAAAAAACCTGACATTGCAATTGTTTTAAAACCTGCGATACGAAAAAATCCTCAGGGGTAAATAACAGCTGCGTGGACGGTCAAACAGATTAGTGGTTGACACAGAACATACGTTCCAGAGCAGACGAAGAGGGTGGGGGGGGTCTGGAACCAGGAACCATGAGGAGCTCTTATGGGAAAAGTGGGAGAAGCTGAAAAAGAAGTTAATAAATAAAAAAAAAAGTTTTGTCAAGTCATGTTGAAAAACTGAGCTGATGGTCGTGAACTGAGTTTGGACACAAAACACCCGAGGAGAACAAATGAGAAAAAGACACTGGATGATAACTGTTTATAAAAGTAGTTTGGTTACTTCTCCTTGTCTCTCTCTCTCTGTCTGTTTCTCTCTGTCTCTCTCTGTGTCTCTGTCTCTCTCTCCCTGTCTCTCTTTGTCTCTCTCTCTCTGTTTTTCTCTTTCTCTCTCTGTCTCTCTCTCTTTGTCTCTCTCTCTCTGTGTCTCTATCTCTCTCTGTGTCTCTATCTCTCTTTTTATCTCTCTCTGTGTCTCTCTCTGTCTCTCTCTGTTTCTATCAGTGTCTCTCTCTCTTTGTCTCTCTCTGTCTCTCTCTCTTTGTCTCTCTCTGTCTCTCTCTCTCTCTCTCTCTCTGTCTCTCCCTCTTTGTCTCTCTCTCTCTCTGTGTCTCTATCTCTCTTTTTGTCTCTGTGTCTCTCTCTTTCTGTCTCTCTCTGTCTCTACCAGTGTCTCTCTCTCTCTGTCTCTCATTGTCTCTCTCTCTGTCTTTCTCTCTTTCTCTCTCTGTCTCTGTCTCTCTCTCTTTTTGTCTCTCTCTGTCTCTCTGTCTGTCTCTCTCTCTCTCCCTGTCTCTCTGTTTCTGTCTCTGTCTCTCTCTCTTTTTGTCTCTCTCCGTCTCTGTGTCTCTGTCTGTCTTTCTCTCTCCCTGTCTCTCTGTTTCCGTCTCTTTGTCTCTCTCTCTCTCTGTTTCCGTCTCGTTGTCTCTCTCTCTCTCTGTTTCTGTCTCTTTGTCTCTCTCTCTCTCTCTCTGTTTCTGTCTCTTTGTCTCTCTCTCTCTCTCTCTGTTTCTGTCTTTTTGTCTCTCTCTCTCTCTCAGGCTACAATTATACAGTGATGATGAAAACAGAAGATGCAAAATTGACTTACATTTTTCATCTGCTTTTAGACAAGCATTTTCAGGAGGAAATCTTTGTTTATATGAAGATGCAACAGTGGGCGAAGTTCTATTGGATCTGCATGCCAGGCAGATGTAGGTAATTTTACACCCATCTCTGTGGTGTAAGTATAAATTCTGTACAGTTGCTGAAAGGAGTCCTGTCCGTTTATTGGAGCCATGGGGTCCAGGTAGTCTGACATGTTTGTAGTTTTACTGGCTCTGGTGCATGTGTGACGTAAAGGTGTACGCCACGTGAACATGTTCTGCCGTTTAGACGGAGACACGACCCTGCTCCTCCTCTAAACCTCCCACTCTGGAAGGAGTTTTCAGATTTTTTGCGATTTCAGATCCCGGCGGTGCGGTTGTCATGTAAACGAAAAACACTTCCAATAAAATATTTTATAATTTTTTAGACACAATCGTTCTCATGTAAATGGCCCCTCAACCTCTCCCTCTCTTTCTCTGTCTTTCTCTCTCTCTGTCTTTTTCTCTGTCTGTCTTTCTCTCTCTGTTTCTCTATCTTTCTCTCTCCTCCTTCCACTCTCTCTCTCTGTCTTTCTCTCTCTTTTTCTGTCTCTTTCTCTCCCTGTTTCTCTGTCTTTCTTTCTCTCTCCTCCTTCCACTCTCTCTCTCTCCCTCTCTTTTTTGTCTCTTTCTCTCTCTCTCCTCCTTCCACTCTCTCTCTCTCTCCCTCTCTTTTTTGTCTCTTTCTCTCTCTCTCTTCTCCTTCCACTCTCTCTCTTTCTCTCTGTCTCTCTCTGTATCTCTCTCTTTTTGTCTGTCTTTCTCTCTCCTTATTCCACTCTGTCTTTCTCTCTCTTTCTCCCACTCTTTTTTGTCTGTCTTTCTCTCTCTCTCTGTTTGTCTGTCTGTCTGTCTTTCTCTCTCTCCTCCTTCCTCTCTCTTTTTCTCTCTGTCTGTCTCTGTTTCTCTGTCTTTCTCTCTCTCTCTCTCTCTCTCTCTGTCTCTCTCTCTCTCTCTGTCTCTCTCTCTTTTCTTGGTCTTTCTCTCTCTCTCTCTCTCTCCCCTCCTTCCACTCTGTCTTTCTGTCTGTCTTTGTCTCTCTCTTTTTGTCTGTCTTTCTCTCTCCTCCTTCCTCTCTCTCTTTTTTTCTCTCTGTCTCTCTCTTTCTCTCTGTCTCTCTTTCTCTGTATCTCTCTCTTTTTGTCTGTCTTTCTTTCTCTCTCCCTCTCTTTTTTGTCTGTCTTTCTCTCTCTCTTTTTCTCTGTCTTTCTCTCTCTTCCTCTCTTTTTCTCTCTGTCTGTTTCTGTCTTTCTCTATCTCTCTCTTTTTTTGTCTGTCTTTCTCTCTCTCTTTTTCTCTGTCTTTCTCTCTCTCTCCTCCTTCTTCCCTCTCTCTTTCTCTCTCTCTCTGTCTCTCTCTGCCTTTCTCTCTTTCTTGTGCTTGGAACCACTTGTTAACAACTGTTTTCATACATGAATTGGTGTTTCCTGTAAAATTGATCTGGTGTGATGGTGATGGTAAACAGGGGGGTGGGGGGGTGACTCACTTCCATTATCAGAATGGTGACACATATTGCTTTCACACAGCATCATACCGTACTGGAGTCCATGCAGTCTGTACCCAGGACAACCTTCTCAACTGGACTCGGGTACAGTTTGCTTGCGTTCACACGGCAAAAGTTAAGTGGACTAGGGGTTCCAGGGTAGTCTATGGACTGGAGGACGCTGTGTGAAAATGCCCTTCTACTGATTGCTAATGGCATCGACACTCATTCTTCCTCTTCATTGGCACCCACATGGGAAAGAATGTGCCAAAGTGATTGCAAACCTTCCAAAAGTTGGATTTAATTAGTAGTTTCAGCATTGGCTTGTTAGTATGTCTGTTTATGTGCATCTTTGGACAGCGTGTGCATTATTCCACTAATTACACTATTTGCCAGGAAATAACGATTGTCAATAAACAAGCTGCATCTTTTGTGTCTTTAGTGAATGAAAGAGCATTATTTAAGTTCTCCTACTTAGCGTTTCCATCCAAAATATATCCAGGTCTTACACAGTTAAGGGTTCACAGTTTGATTCAGTCTTCTTCACCATTTACAGGTTAATTTATTATATCCCCAAAATACAGTTTCAGGGATATAATGATGTGTTGCCCGATCTCCTTGGTGTTTTTTGTGATAACTAGGACAGATTTGATTGGATTTCTTCTTCTTCATAATCAACACAGTGGGCAGCTAGTGGAAGAACCCTATGGATTTCAGTTTCTCTATTATACATCATCAACATGGGGGCACTTCAGTTGAAAACCAATTTTTTTGGACATAAATCCAACTAAAATAGGCCGATTGATATAACATGTGGTTCATATTGATGATCTTCCAAATGTCCATCCAGAGTTCATACGGGGTTATTTTAAATTGCTATGGGAAATTTGGCGATATACTGTTGCACCTCATTTTTACTTGTTTGCTTAAGAAGACTTCAGAAAAAAATAGCATTGGGATTTTTTTAAGTCTGTCCCCCATTGCAGAAAATCTGAAGTAGCATTAGCATTAGCATCTGCTCCACAGTAGCTGCACAAACTGGAAAGAAATGGCGGAACAAAAAAGGCGTTGTTTTTTTCAAAACAAGTGATGGCTCCAAACCTAGTTGGAGGCTACTTTGGGATGGTAAACACACACAGAGTGAGGGGGAGGGGGACGGGATCGGGTTCCTTCACGAATTCTGAGTGCGCCATGGACATGTTACAGAAGTACCGGTAAACTTTTGTTTGACCTCAAGTCATTTTTCTATTGTGCAAAAATACAGACAAACTGACTGTTCAGTATCGGGCTGTACTGAACTGAACGTCTGTTTTCAATGGTTCGGTACAAATACATATACTGTTACAGCCTTAATAAATAAATATATATATATTTTAAAAAAAAAATGTTCCTCTCACCCCACGTGGGTGGTGTCTCCTTCAGACTCGGGTCCTCTACCAGAGGCCTGGGAGCCTGAGGGTTCTGCGCAGGATCTTAGCTGTTCCTAGAAATGCGCTCTTTTGTACAGAGATCTCTGATGTTGTTCCTGGTATCTGCTGGAGCCATTCTCCCAGCTTGGGGGTCACTGCCCCTAGTGCTCAGATTACTACTGGTACCACTGTTGCCTTCACACTCCACATTTTCTCTAACTCCTCTTTCAGCCCTTGGTATTTCTCAAGCTTCTCATGTTCTTTCTTTCTGATGTTGCTATCACTGGGGACTGCTACATCTATCACCACCACTGTCTTCTCATGTTTATCCACCACCACTATGTCCGGCTGATTGGCCATCACCATCTTGTCAGTCTGGATCTGGAAGTCCCACAGGATCTTGGCCTGTTTGTTCTCTGTCACCTTTGGGGGGTTCTCCCATCTTGACCCCGGGACCTCCAGTCCATACTCTTTACAGATGTTCCTGTACAGTATGCCCGCTACCTGGTTATGCCTCTCCATGTATGCCTTGCCTGCCAGCATCTTACACCCTGCTGTGATGTGCTGGACTGTTTCAGGGGCTTCTCTACACAGCCTACACCTGGGGTCCTGTCTGATGTGGTAGACCCCGGCCCGACCCCGGCTCTGGTGTTCAGGGCTTGTTCTTGTGCAGCCATGAGTAGCGCCTCTGTGCTGTCCTTTAGTCCAGCCTTTTCCAGCCACTGGTATGTCTTTTCCATATCAGCCACTTCCTCAATTTGCCAATGGTACATGCCATGCAAGGGTTTGTCCTTCCATGATAGCCCCTCTGGTTCCTCGACCTTACTGGGCTTTTGTTGCCTGAGGCATTCACTTAGCAGTTGGTCATTGGGGGCCATTTTCTTGATGTATTCCTGGAGGTTCGCCGTTTCCTCCTGGACAGTAGTTCTAACACTTACTAGTCCTCGGCCCCCTTCCTTTCGCTTAGTGTACAGCCTCAGGACACTGGACTTGGGGTGGAACCCTCCATGCATGGTAAGGAGTTTCCTAGTCTTGATATCAGTGGCTTGTATCTCTTCCAGTGGCCAGGATATTATCCCAGCTGGGTATCTGATTAATGGCAGGGCATAGGTGTTAATGGCCTGGATCTTATTTTTGCCGTTCAGCTGACTTTTCTGGACCTGCCTTACCCTCTGTAGGTATTTGGCTGTGGCTGACTTCTGCGCTGCCTCCTCATGATTACCATTTGTCTGTGGGATCCCTAGGTATTTGTAACTTTCCTGCACATCTGTGATATTCCCTTCAGGGAAGGTCAACCCCTTCAGTTGTGATCACCTTTCCTCTTCTAGATATCATCCGCCCACATTTATCTAGTCCGAATGACATCCCAATGTCTTTGCTGTAGATCCGGGTGAGGTGAATTAGGGAATCGATGTCACTCTCATTCTTGGCATACAGCTTGATGTCATCCATGTAGAGGAGGTGGTTGATGGATGTTCCACTTCGGAACTGGTATCCGAAGCCACTCTTTGAGATGATCTGGCTGAGGGGGTTTAGGCCTATGCAGAACAGCAGGGGGGGCAGAGCATCTCCTTGGTAAATGCCGCATCTGATGCTCACTTGTGCAATTGGCTTTGAGTTGGCCTTTAGAGTTGTCTTCCACAGCCTCATTGAGTTCTGGATGAACTCTCTTAGTGTCCTGTTGATGTTATACAGTTTTAAACATTCCAGTATCCATGTATGTGGCATTGAGTCATAGGCTTTCTTGTAGTCAATCCAGGCAGTGCACAGGTTGGTGTTCCTCGTCTTGCAATCTCGGGCAATTGCCCTGTCAACCAGTAGCTGGTGTTTGGCTCCCCTGGTGTTGTTGCCTATTCCTTTCTGTGCTCTGCTCATGTATTGCTCCATGTGCCTACTCATCTTAGTTGCTATGATGCCTGATAGAAGCTTCCATGTGGTGCTGAGGCAGGTTATAGGCCGGTAGTTAGATGGTATTGTTCCCTTCTGGGGGTCCTTCATTATGAGGACTGTCCTCATAATGGCCACTCTGGGTGGTTTCCCGTATCAGCAGCTGGTTCATCTGTGCTGCTCGGCGTTCATGGAGTGCTGTCAGTTTCTTAAGCCAGTAGGTATGAATCATGTCGGGCCCTGGTGCTGTCCAGCTCTTCATTTCGGACACTCTGGTTTGGATGTCTGCTAGTGTGATGACTACTGGGTCTTGTTCTGGGAGTTGGCTGTGCTCTGCCTGTAAGTCTGTCAGCCATTGGGCATTGGTGTTATGTGTTGCCTCCTTCTCCCAGATGCTCTTCCAGTATTGCTCAGTCTCAGCCCTAGGTGGGTCCGTTGTCACCTTGTCCCCCTGCCATTGAGAGTAGACCTTAGCTGGGTTGGTGGAGAACACCTGGTTTATTCTCCTGGCCTCTACCTCTCTTGTGTATCTCTTTAGGCGGGTAGCTAGTGCTGTGAGCCTTTGCTTAGCAGTCTCCAGTGCCTCAGCTGTGGACAGTTTGTTGTATTTCTTGGGTAGTGCTTTCCTCAGATTCACACCTCTGCTTAGTTCTGTTAGAACACTGACTTCTCTCCGTGCTGCCATTATCTTTGCCTCTAGCCTTCTCCTCCATGGGGCAACCTTCTGGCTGCTCTGGCTTTTCATCTTGTAGCCAAGCATCTCTAGGATTACTGTTGCTGCTGCGTACATCAGCTGATTGGTCTCAGTGATGGTAGTGGTAGGGACAGTTTGCAGTGCAGTGTTCAGGTCCTCCAGTAGAGTCTGGTCTGATATATATATATATATATATATATATATATATATATATATATATATATATATATATATATATATATATATATATATATATATATATATATACACAGATAAAAATATCAAAGTAATAAGAGATAATTGCACAACCTGCAATGTGACTATTGCACACCCTTGCATTGCGATGTCGATGCTCAAACAACATATTGTGCAGCTCTAGTGTAGTAGGTGTTTGCTTATATTTCTGTTGTTAGGTCCTGGTCTAAATGTTACACACTGGACCGTTACAGAACCAGTACAACCGGTTCATCAGCGTCTAGAATAACCTTTGAATGCAGATGTAGGTCAGCAGTGTGGACTTGTTTGAAAAGCTTTTGACATGCTCTGCATTGATGTTGCTTGTGTGCACTGTCATAGTTTGTCATTGTTATAGTTTTATTGATTCATGTTATTGACCGAGTGCTCCGTAAGGGCCTTTGCAGCAGAATTAAACATACTCACTGACTTTACTTTCTCACCTTGTCCTGACAAAGTCACCTTGAACACTAGTATGGACCCTCGACTTCCTTAGAAGCTGCAGTGAATTAGCTTAAACACCTATAATGGAGACATAAACACCCTGCTTATGCAGACACATCGCTGTTGTGTCTGGTGTCAGCAGGAGCCCAGGGGTGGAGGAGGAGGGGTGGGATGCTGGGAAAGCAGCGAAAGGTGAATCAGCCTCCACCTTTGTTTCCAAGTAGCCCTGCTGGCTTTGTTTTGGAGCAGAATGAATTATTAACGTTGGCCTTCTGGTCATGTTTTTCATCAGTGTCCACCTCCAATGGTAAAGAGCAGTATGCTGAGCGACCTCCATTGACTGGCTTCTTTCATAATGACAGCACAACAGTAGACCAGTAGGTTTTTTTTGTTTTTTTTCAGTCTTCACTCTCTGGAAGCTCCCAGGTTGTGTTTCAGTGCTTTTGTAAATGACCAAATTAACTAAAACTGAGTAACATGTCACATATATGGTTACCATGATGGAGTAACTTCTGGCAGCTACACTTATTCTCCATTTTATTGTTTTTTAATATTTCATATAAGACATATTTCACATAAATTAGTTGGAATTCTTTCACTCTTAACCCTTTATCAGACATGCAACTAATTTTGGGACGGCGGTAGAGCGGGTTGTCCAATAACTGAAGGGTTGGCGGTTTGAATCCTGCTCTGTCCTAGTTAATCCATTGTGTCCTTGGGTAAAACTCTTCACCCTCCTTACCTCCGGTGTCACTCAAAATGTCAGCCACGCTTCTGTCAGTCTGCCCCAGGACAACTGTGGATATGTACCTCTGTAGTTTACCATCACTAGAATGTGAGAACGAATGAATAATGGGTCACTAATGTAAAGCACTTTGAGTGGCCAAAAAAGCACTATGTAAATCCAATCTGTTATTTTGGTCAGTTTATGATGTTAACAATTCCAGTGAGGACAGTGAGTCAACAATGTTGGGTCCCCCCACCAATAATTTTTTACACACATTTTTTTTTTTTTTTTTTAGTTCATTATTTCTTAAACCTCTCTCTCATTTTTCTTTTTAGCCTGGAAACATGAGAGATGATAATTGATTTGACGATTTCTCTTTCAGTTGATTTTCATTTCAAACACACAAAGTCATCAAAACATCAATTAAAATGGTCAACAAATTTTTTTTTGGAGTGGGAAGAAGTAAAACTTACAAGCTTCGACTCTATTTTTACAAACTAATAATCCCATAGATTCTGCATCCTATGTTTTAACACACTTTTTAAATGTCCATATATAATTAACACAAAATATCCATAACCATTTATATACACATAGTTTTGGAAGTCACCTCACACAATATTGATTTGTATAATTAAATATAAATATATTTATATTCATTTTATATTTACTACACATACAATATTTAATAAATAGAATGTTGCCTTATCATGATAGTCTATATTAATTTATTGTGATAAAATCCTATTTTATGCATTCATCTACATCATAACTACATTTTCACTTATTCCGATAATGTTCTGTATTTTATTTTCTAGATTTATGCATCCTCTTTTTTAAACATTGCCCTAATAATCCAATTTCAATTAATTGTGCAGCCCTAACACTAAGAAATAATAATGATAAAAATGATAATGATACATTTTATTTGTATAGTGCTTTACAGACACTTTACATACAACACATTAAAAACAAACAAGTGAAATGGAAAACAAAGCATTTACACAAAGTATTTAAGAGTTTTCTACAGGTGTCGTAAAAAAGTTTCCCAACCTTTTGGAGCCATGGCACATATTTTTCAGACTGGGTGGGGGGGCTCCTTGGCAGCAGTCAGCGGACACTGTCCCAGTGGAGATGCTGGGTGGTGCAGGGATAGGACAAAATTAAGCATATTCACAGGAAAGTAATTTGTGCAAATTTGGGATATGCATGCATCTTTGGTTGTAGTTCAGCATCAAATAAATATTTGCAATCTCTAAAATGAGTCCATTTGTGCTTATGCGTCGTGTGTTTGATATTTGTCAGAATACGAATCAAAAAGTTACAACATCAAAAATTTCATTGACGAAATGAAAAGTTATGAGTACACTGTTTGCAGTACAAACATGAATTTGTCAGATGGAAGAATGTGGTCAAAAGTATGTAATCGCTTACATCATCACGTCACAGACATTATCCATTGAACACAAAAAACAGATGGAACTCAAACCATCAGCGCTCAGCGACAAATTCAAACCTAGAAATTGTGGAAAATCTCTGACTTGTACTATTGCAGCTCTATTATTGGTAAAAACTGGATTTAATTTATGATTAAAAGCAGAGAGAAAATGACACAAGCGGCTACAGCAGCTGATGACGTATTATTGATCTTTTCCTTTATGTTTTGGAGCAAAACAAAAGTTAAAATATGTGATGAAAATGTTCACATCTACAAACTGTCCTTTAAAGGTTATGTTGATCATTTACACACGTCAATTACAATGTCCAGATTATTTATTAGTGGATCTACAAATACACAAAACATTTAATAACAGGCAGAACATTGTTAAACTTACACTTCAGTTTTTTCAAAATGTTCATATTTGTTCATGTTATTTGCATTTTTGTGAAATGATTGTTTTATTGTAAATACACTAAGATGACAAGAAAATGTTTAAATTAACAAAGAGTAAAAGTTGTGAGTATTTATAGGTTCTTATGATAGTATTTTACTGATCTAACCAGAGTAACCAGAAATAAAATTATCAATATATTCACTATAATTTTTGTGTTTCAAAAATGTATCCCAGGGCCCACACTGGGCCCCCAGGCCACATGTTTGACACCCCTGAGTTAAACTGTCTTAACTGCTTGAGACAAATGATTTCTTATATCTTGTTGTAGAGCAGCTCAATTTTACCAATCAGATAAAATTGATAATCTTCCACTGTATACCTGATCATTTTTCATGGCCCACTGGTTGGAAAACAATGCTATAAAGGGTTAAAATGACACGTATACCTACAGTGCTCCTCAACCAAGGTTACATTTTAACTTGTGCTGCCTTGGTATTCAGTCAGTCTGGGTAACTGTCACTGTTATGGGTTAAACAGCCTATATACTGTATAAACACCAGCATTGTCCAAGAATTGGATTGGCTGCACGCCACCTTTCCAGTATAATTGAAATTTATTTTATTTTTTTTAATTTTTTTTTTTTTACATCTTATTACGTCCTCCTCAAGGACACTCAATCAGAGGTCTAGGTTCAGTTATTGTCTGTGAATCTCAAGGCCTTTTCTCTGGCTGTTGTCCAGATACAGTTTTGGCCCAATGGTTTTATACGGTATGTGACTTTCTGTGTGGATTAGATTTCCATTGAACAGACTGATTGCCTAGTGCGACAGTATGTGTTAACTGCTCCCTTACTGACTCATCACAGCTCAGCCTGTGTTATTTTACAATGCACAAAGACACTTTTTCTTTTTTAATTTGTCTCGTTGCCTTCTACATGCATGTTGTGAAACCGTACCTACTGTGTGATTGGCAAGAAAGACGCCTTAGCGAAGAGGTTGGATTCTAAAAAATTATCTTGTAAACTTGCAACCAACTCAAGTGGTTAAAACAAAGATGCGACTGATTCTTTTTTTTTTTTTTTTCCACTTTGTAGTAAGATTCTCATGCAATTGGTGCTTGACAGTTTCTTTCATCCGCCCTTCTGCTTTGGCTGTTTTGCTGTCATTTGATCCTCTTTATCATCTGCTGGCCAGAGGATGCTCCCAACTGGCTGAAAATGCCTGGCAACTGTAACCAAGGGGCAGGCATAACTGTGCTAAGCTGTTGGTTAAATAAAGAATAAATAAAGTATCCAGCAGAGTCTCAAGCCTGCCTGGATGAGGAATCGGGACTAATTTTAGACAGAGAAGCCAAGTTTCACGGGGTTATTTACAGTTGAATATCACCATGTACATGTACACTTTTTTCCCCCCAAGTGTTTTTATTACTCTTTAGGCCTGAAAAAAAGCAATGTGATTCAAATCTTTTTAATCAACGTATTTTTTTAGGAAGCTATAAATACCCGCTAATCTGGACATGTGTTTATGCTTTGAAGCAAAGAAACATGTATTTAAAAGGCAATATCACACCCTAAAAAATTAAACAAAACTAAATCTATTAAACTCCACATGAAAAAAAGTTTGTGCAGTTTTGTATATTATATTGAGTTAATGACATTTTAATTATATATCAATTGCATTTTACTCATTTTTGTTTGAATAATATCATCGGAAAGTCACTAAGTAGAAACTAATTATATTTTAGCAGTAAAATCAACAACGTATAAAACAATATTATCCAGATATTTAGGAATATAAATTAATTTCACCTTAGTAAGTCTAAATGATTGTGGCTAACTGCCACCACTCGTCCACTGTGCCGTAAACAAACAAGAAGACTTTTAATTACAGTCTAATAACAACAAGCAATTGATTTACATGTAAATATGTTAGTGCAGATCAGGTATTAAAACCAGATCAGTTACAGTAATAATATGAACTGACTGATATGGAACTAAAACAACAAAACCCATGAATATACAAGAGAACAACTGTAGAAGAACTGTCCACTGTAGTGACCAGTATGCATCAAAGGGTTAATGATTGTGTCTAAGGCAGAATTTGATAATTACTATCTAAATTTAGCATTTAGCATCTTCCCTGAGTAACTTTTTGCTTGTTACAAGAAAGAAAAACACTACAGTCTATCCAAGTTCTGCAAAATATCATGTTTCATGCAGCATGAACTGCAAAAATTAAAATCTTACCAAGTGTATTTCTCTCATTTCTCATCAAAATATCTCATCTGACTTAAACGGCATACTGTCTGCAATACTGCAATATATAAAAAAAATCTATCATATGTGCTATAGTCAAATTATGTCCAATGTACAGTAATGGTATGAACTGACTGATATGGAACTAAAACAACAAGAACCATGAATGAAGAAGAGAACAGCTGTAGAATAACTGTCAACTGTAGTGACCAGTATGCATTAAAGTTATGTTTTATTATTATTGATGACATGATAGGAATTTATTAAAGAAATATGCAATTTGCTCAATGTCATGTTTTTTGCTATTAGAAGTGTTGGCCCTTCAAAGCTAAGGACATGTAGGGATAAAATGAATGAGGGAGGGACGAGTGCTGTAGTTAATGGAGAACAGACGGTGTAAGATAAGTAATATGTAGATAGGAAATGTATCCAAATTTACCTCTGGGAGAAAAGCCAGTGTGAGAGACAGAATAATGTGGTGGGGGAGCCTCAGGTGCAGCTGGGAGGGGAGGAGGTGGGGCGACGAGTGAGAAGCTGAGGGAGAGCGAGTGAGCCAGCCAGCCAGGAAGAGGGAGGGATCATGACTGTGAGCGCGTGTGTGTGTTTGTGTGTCGAGAGAGAGAGAGAGAGAGAGAGAGCTTGAGCGTGCGAGGTAGAGAGACAGTGTGGAGAGGGAGGGAGGGAAGTGTAAGCCAGTCACAGCATCTCTCCTTCTCACTGCACCAGGGCTGAGGGACTATTCGTCCCCTCACTTCCCTCGCTGCAGATTTAACTCATTTCCATCAGCGCAGTCATCTTTTTTTCTATGCTTTTTTTTCCTTTCTTATTTTTTTTTTGTACTTACTTGCAGCTTCTGACCGATGCATCGCTTTCATCTCTTTTTGGTGCGGCAGGATCCAAGGATTTATTTATTAAAAAGCACCGGTGGTTATCCAGTTTAACGGAATGAGAAGGGGGGGACGGCTACAGAGGACAGTGCTGAAAACTGGGACTCTCACTTGGACTTAGTCTTTTCTTTATGCTGCGAGAGTGGATTTCCCTTTTGTTGTGCCGCCAGTGTTTTGTTAAAAGCGACAGATGTACTAAGAGCGGAGTTAAGAAAGGCTCTAGGACACTGGATCTTTTGAAGAGAATGCACACTCGAGAAGACATACAAGTGAGGAACATAGTTACGCACTTGAGAAGATGGTGATAAGCCCCCCCCCTACCAGTGTATCCGATTGCTATATCAAAAATGCAAGTAACAAGTTTAGCGGATAAAGGAGTGGATTGCCCATTGATTCCCGCACCCCTTTTTCTTTCTGCAACTGTCTGCTACAGGATTGCTGAGGAGTCGAAGTGAGTAGAGCGCTGAGTTATTCAGCTGGCCTCACATTGCTCCTGGAGAGTCCTTTCACCTGCCTGTGTCGGAGCCAACACTTTCATCAGCTGCTGGACTTTCACGTTCATCTATCTTTTTTGTGTCTTGCTGCTGAGAATATCAGGGGGGAGTGAGTTTGCACATTTGACCTAAAAAACTGTAAATGACAGAACGCATCCGGACAATTGGAAACACTTTGTTTTACCTCATTCTAGGCCTAGGGATGCCTTGTAAACACATCCCACCCCCAGCACCATGTGTGCTGAGCGAGCTGTGACACTATCTCCTGCGGAGATCCCCATGTTGTTCTAGTCTGTGTCTGTGTTTTGATTCAGACAATAGCTGGGCATACATGGGCTCCAGACACTGAGCAGGGGACCTCCAAAATAAGGGAAGCCTGCTGTTAGACTGTAAACACACTTGCACCCATGGCACACTGAAACCTTGATTGACTGAATGGACTCACAGGAAAGGATATTCTATTCTTCTCTACACTTGACCATATACCAAGATAGTATTGTAAGAAGAGTAATGTGTTCATAGGAAAATATTTGCCTGAAAGACATTTTTTGGAAGGTAACTCACACCCAGTAAATTACATCGGATCACTACGTGTGAAATAGGAGCCATATGCCACCCCCCCCTTTTCCAGAGGATCTATAAAGACAGGAGAGAAGTATGTTTTGCTTCAAGTTTTAACCCCATTGCATGGTTTCCTGCTCAGTGTATTCTCTACCCTTGTGAGGACATTGAGTGCCCTCAGCCTCCTGGTGGCGACCCTCATTAGAATCAGGAGATGAGGCAACAAACCGGCAGGCAAAACAGCAGGGAAAATTGCCTCTGGGATAGATGTTGGCCACAGTATTAACACTGAAGGAGTACAGCTTCTTTTTTTTCCTACTCTTGACTGCCACCCACCCACTACTTTCACTAACCATGAGTGATTGGAAAAGGAGAGCTGAACGGGCTGTCCTATCCTCCCAGATGCCGTATTGATTTTCCTCCAGTCGGTGTTCATTTGATTGAGACCCAGCTATGTGAAAGGAAGGTGAAAGAGAGAGCGAGTAGTGAGCTGCAGACGCCCAGTAAAGAAGGGGAAGGAGCAGCCAGTTCTCCAATTTGACACCAGCTGCCTCAGCTGCCATATGGGTGGCACACCACAAACCTGACCCACCTGGATTGCATCCAGAACAATGAACCAGTCTGAAGTGACAACGGACCCGGTGCTCGTTGCCAACAGCAGCCATGGAGACTTCTTTCCTGGCCGGCCCATAAACCACTCTTGTCCCTTGGGCTGGGGGCTCAATGAAGGCCTGGAGGCTTGCATCCTGGAGACGGCCGTCATTGTACTTTTAACCGTACTTATTATTGCTGGAAACCTCACGGTGATATTTGTGTTTCATTGTGCGCCACTGCTGCACCACTACACCACCAGTTACTTCATCCAAACCATGGCCTATGCCGACCTACTGGTGGGACTCAGCTGCCTAGTTCCCACCCTGTCACTGCTCCACTACCCTGCAGGAGTCCAAGAGCCCATCACATGTCAAGTCTTCAGCTACGTCATCTCTGTTCTCAAGAGTGTTTCTATGGCCTGCCTGGCTTGTATCAGTGTGGACAGATACCTAGCCATAACTAAACCCTTATCTTACAACCAGCTGGTGACGCCATGCAGGCTGCGAGGTTGCATCGCCCTCATCTGGGTCTACTCCAGCCTCGTCTTCTTGCCCTCCTTCTTTGGGTGGGGTAAGCCAGGCTATCACGGGGACATCTTTGAGTGGTGTGCTCACTCGTGGCCCACCTCTGCTCTCTTCACAGGCTTCGTAGTGTGCTTGCTCTATGCACCTGCTGCACTTGTTGTGTGTTTTACCTATTATCACATCTTTCGCATTTGCCAGCAGCATAACCGAGAGATCAGCGAACGGCGGGCGCGCTTCCCCAGCCAGGAAATGGAGACCGGTGAGGGTGGCGGAGGTAGCGGAGGGCATCATGGAGGCCATGGACCGGATCGACGCTATGCGATGGTGCTCTTCCGCATCACCAGTGTTTTCTATATGCTCTGGCTACCATACATCATCTACTTTCTCCTGGAGAGCTCCCATGTGCTCGATAGCCCTGCCCTTTCCTTCATCACCACTTGGCTGGCCATCAGCAACAGCTTTTGCAACTGTGTCATCTACAGTCTGTCTAATAGCGTATTCCGGCTGGGCATGCGGAGGCTCTCACAGACGATTTGCTCGTTCAGCCACTGTGCAGCTGATGACAGAGATTTTGGGGAGCCTAAACCCAGGCGGAGGGCTAACTCTTGCTCTATCTGAGAGGACTGGATAAGGATACCAGTGTATGAAGGAAAAACATAAAGGTCTTGGTTAAATTGGCAGCGCCAGTGTGCGTTAGTTTTGCTTGATCACAATAAACCATGGTTTATTGCATTTACAAACTTGTCAAACATCTCAAGGAAATGGATGTAGTGGCTAAGATTTAATGAGGTATTCTGTCGTGGCTTTTAATCTGTGCTGTAGGACTCAGCTGTGGATCTCATAGAAACCCCCTCCCATTCCTTTCCCATGGCTTTTGTAAAGATCAGGAGTTTTACAGTACATCATCAGCCTGATCCATTCTACTCTGCAGACAAAGCTCAAAAGATCAACTTTATTCCTCGAGACCACACTATGTAATGTCTGTTTTATTTTGTTAGTGGTTATGAATTGAGTAAATCTGTCACTGGATGTCTGCCTACTTCCGGTGACTGTCTTTACCAGGTACAAAATAAGCTACACTAACTTGTGTTCACAAACCTGTTTATAGGTTGTAAATGGAGATTATGTTCTTAAATTCTACATAGAAAACACACAACAACAGCCACTATGCTGCTGTGCCGTCATCGGTAGTATACAGCCTTGACTATTTTCTGCAGGAAAACAAAGTGAGTGTTTTATGTTGAAACATGATCTGAGATCTGATATGTGGGAGTGATGATGGGTCAGCGATCAGCCAATCAGACACTGATCTGAAGTTTACTCCGACCCTCTACTAAAATGCTACATAATGGAACAGTGCAATCTTGAACCAAAAAATAAAACATTTTTAAAAAATCTATGTATTGATAGGTAGTTTATGCAAGATGTACTCCAATGTCATGTCATCAAACCAAGGATTTAACAACTATACTTGATAAAAACCCAACTCGTAAGAGGAGTGCTGAAACCTTTAAATGAAGTTAAAAGCATTAATCACTTGACATTGTTACTAATCTAAAACCTTTACGATCAAAATTCCAAAGCACCTTATCGGAGGGAGGTAATTAACTACATTCAAGTCAATAAATTTCAGCTATTATTTTTCTGTTACTCAACAAAAATGTGGACTGTTTCCCAATCTGGGGCTTTTGATACACAAAGTGCAGATGATGCATGTTCCTGAAGAAACCTAAAGACTGCCTTTGGCTATGATTCTCAGCCTTTGCTACAGCAAAGCAGTAATCATTCCAGTTTATTTAAACCTGTACATTCCCTTAATTATTTGATGATTCATGCCACATTGAAACAGCCACATACACAAACAAATGAACTATGTTGATTTCTCTGTTCACTCTTACAGTATACTATGGTTGGTCATCTGTGGTTGAGGCTGTGCTAATATACTGTATATTTGTCCTTGCAAGACACGAAGTGACACAGCAAATCCGGCCCCTTGATATTGTCCCTGTTGTTCCATTTTATGCTGCTTTACGGTACCCTGTGTAAGTCATTCCTCATTTTAAAGCTGCATTAAGTGATTGTTGCAATCGCTAGGGTTAGAAAGATTCTAAATCCTTAACTTTTAGCCATGTTTGCAATTAGTTTTTGCACCTTCTGCAAATAGAGAGCAACATGAGCATTTCAGAGTCTTTCCGACCACCCGATGAATGTAAATATACATTTTTGTTAGTTTTTTGTTTGAGAGATATTTAGTCCACGGAAATCACAGAAGAAGTTTGTCACACTCTGTTTGTTTTTAACTTGACTTTCTTCACCAGCCACTTATTTACTACAGCTGTCTGCTAGGTCTCAGACGTGGGGGCAGGAAGTGTTCAGTGAACTTGAAGTAGTCATGGGTTAAAGAGGTCGCTCCTAGTTTATGTAACATGGAAGCAGCTGTGTCAGTGTTCTCACTACCCTTTTCGGATAATCAGCAGTTACTTTTTTTATTGTTAATATGAAATGATTACTTTATGCAGCTTTAATGCATCACAGATTGTTCTGTATATGTGCCTAAAGATGTATTTTGTAGGAAAAGTGGGGAAAAAAAGATGTTAAGAAAACAATGCTACATGGACATGCTGCACTTTTTAAAAGAATTTAAGCTATACGGTGTGCACACATCTGGGTCATTGCTATGGGGCAATTTTTGGGACAAAATTAAGCATATTCAGAGATAAATAATCTGCATATTTGAGATATGCTTGCGGCTTTGGTTGTAGCTGAGCATAAAATAAATATTTGCAAAACGTAAAATGAGTCCATTTGTACTTATAATGTCTTGAGTGTTTGATATTTGTCAGAATACGAATCTAAAAGTTACGACATCAAAAATCACATTTACGAGATGTAAAGTTACAAGTACACCATCTTAGGTACAAATACGAATTTCTCAGATGGAAGAAAGTGGTCAAAAATACACAATCACTTACGATGCTTATATGATGGTTAATACTTTTCAGGTTCATCAGCTGCTGTAGCCTCGCGTGTCTAGTTTTTCCCATGGATAAAGCCGCACTGTGCTACAAATCAGAGATTTTCTAGACCGTCTTGGAGTAAAGTTGTTGCTGAGTGGTGATTGTTATTTTCTGTGTTTAGTGGATAATGCCTGTGATGTGATGATGTAACCAATGATGTATTTTTGACCACTTTCTTCCATTTGAGAAATTCGTATTCATACTGAAGACAGTGTACTCATAACTTTTCATTTCGTAAGTGTAATTTTTGATTTGGTAACTTTTGGATTCATATTCTGACAAATATCAAACACACAACACATAAGTACAAATAGACTCATTTTATAGTTTGCAAATATTTATTTTATGCTCAACTACAACCAAAGACACATGCATATCCCAAAATATGCACGGATTACTTTTGTCTCAAAAATCGCTCCATACATTGTCATTGGATTTATTTTTCCATGACTTTGTGATACATTTGAGGGGTTTCCACTTGAACGGTGAAGGGGTCAAGTGATTTATTTTATCATGGTTGATATCAATGTAGCCTCTTGAGTGGGAACGTGTTTTTTCTTTCTGATGCCTCTAAGGTTAGAGGAGACGGAAGATTTTTTTCTAAGTATTGTGGATTCCATTTTATAGCCATATGACCTGGCATATACGAGGAAATACAGTAGGGAACCAGAAGCATAGCCGTGTCAAACTAGACGTGTGATATGTATTTTTTAATTTTGATAGCAAGTATTTATGGCGCTCTGTTGGAGCATAGTGTAGTGGGGTAGTAATGAAACGTATAGGAACTGGATTAGTTCTTTAATATCTCCACTATATCATGACAAAAACACCAACACAAGCGTATACGTATTGCAGGAGAAGGCAGAAAACTGTAATAGCTTCAAATAAAATAGCTCAGTTGTTACTGTACCTTACAATGTAGTGAAGTTGGAATTTATTACCATTCAAGTGGATATTACAGTATTTGATCAGATGACTGAAATATTCATTCTTTTGGTGCGCTTTTTATTATTATTATTATTTTTGTTTGTTTTTGTTTTTTGTTTTTTCTTTTTTGTAGCGGATTATGTGAAATATGTGTCTTGACTAAGAGTTTCAGATATCCAAGAGCCTCTAAATGAATACATGGATAAAAATACATTGCTTCTTATGTGTCTGTACTGCACTGACCAAACTGAAGTGGTTAAAAAAAGAAAAAAAATTTACAACTGTCATCTTGTTTAAACAATTTGTCTTACTTTCAAGTGCATTGATATGGATTTTTTGGTATAGAGTTTAATTTGAGAATAATAATATTAATAATAATAATAATAATAATAATAATGTATTTATTTATTAAGTTATGTTTGAACCTTTACACAATATACTGTATATGAGTACACTGTATGCAAAGTGTGTGTATCTGTTTTTAACCCGCTGTATGGCCAAAAAAAGAGAAAAAAATAATAGAAAATTTCACACAGAGGTATGGCACACCCATTTGTGGTATAAATCAACTAGGCTGCTAATGCCTTGACTAGGAGGCAGTGTGATAAATTACACAGTATCTATTTTTTTATTTTGAGATTTTGTCAAAGGCTATGGTTTTGCTGTTGCTGCCAACCCAATAAAGGTGAAAATAGTAGACATTATCATTTGTGCAGTTGCTTTTATACGTGTGCTTTTATAATCACTCCTTCATTAGTCAGAGGTTATGTATTGCTGAATGTTAGGAATGTAAATTAGCATAGTTGGCGTCGAAACGTGTGGAATTTGTGTTATTTTTGACAGCCGTGCCTGCTTTAAGTTCCTTTCTGCAAGATTGATGAATGAACTAGTCATCTATGGTATTTAATTAACATGTGAGAGGAAGAAAAATGGCTAAATGCAGAGGAAATGTTTAAGACGTGTAGCTCTTCTGAGGAGGGAAAGAAGATAATGGATAGCTCTGTCATTTCACAGCCATTTTATCAGAAAATGAAGCTGGAAAGAAAACTATGTAATTTTCTTATCTGTCGTATGCAGTTTCTACTGTTCTGTGTAAAAGGTCGTCTTCCACGTTCAGCTTTGTTTTTGCAGAGTTGAAATGAGCATACGCTACATATTTATTTTCACATTCTCTTTCCTTTAAATAGAAAAAGAAAATACAACAAATGGGTGCACGACCTTAAAATATGAGAAACTGAACTGTATCTGTTATAGGATTGGGTACTGAAAGGGTTTCATTCGATACTGATACCAAATTGGTTCTTTCAAAATAGTATCAGTTCCTAAACGGTATTTAAATCGGTACTTTAAAAAGAAAAAATTAATTACAACTAGAGACATACGCGATTGAACTGTAACATCAAGATTTAAGCGATGACTTACTGAACAAGTCTGACAAATGCACAAACTGTGAGACCACAGTTCTACTACAACTTATTATTAACCTATTATTATTATTATTATTATTATTATTATTATTATTATTATTATTATTATTATTATTATTAAGGTAGAACCACATCTTATGGCACCAGTTCACATACACCAGTTACTGTACTTATTTGTCGTTAGCATTAAAATTACCCTCACTGTCACTGTCATGGTCCAGTGTTTATCATTTGGGTCTGTCATTTCCATGCTGGCTATTTCTATTTCTGATGTACTATTGGCTCAGTGTTAGGCTAGTGCTATTAGCACAGTGCTAGGCTATTTATCTCTTCACAGAGGCTTTAGACAGTGCAGCTACTGCTTTAAGGGAAACAATGTGTCACCAAGTGCTCCATGAAATTAGACATATTCCAGCCTTTGCATACAAATGTCTTTAGACACTTGTTGCAAATGGAAGACTCTGGATCTTCTTGGGAACTGTAACCACACATTCCACCTTTTCACCTTTGACATGTCGATGTCTGCCCAGCTGCGTGTGTGGGGTTCCATTAACGGTGGACAGAGGGCGTATTTACACAACTGTGACACCAAAATATGGTACCGAAAATCCCCTTAGATTTCGGTCTGGTTAGTACTGTTAATGCTTGCACCGGTTCCATAACTATACTTACTTTTAGTACCCAACCCTAATGCGTTGTAAAGGTTAAAGTGGCGTATGACTTCAGTCACCACTTTTTCATCAAATCTGTAAAACCAATCAAGCCTTTTCCACTGACCCTCAAATTACACAAATATACCATGTGTGTAACAATTTACCTGATGGAGAAATGACCATTTTTCCACAAATCGTGTTTTTCTCCAAGGAACGATGGAGTTATGTTTTTGCTGGTGTTTATCTGTCTGTTAGTTGGATAACTCAAAAAGTTATGGATGAATTTGGCTGAAATATTCAGGAAATGTTGATACCGACACAAGGAATAAATGATAAAAGTTTGGTGGTGATCAGTGGAGGGGGGGTGAACTGAGCTGCCTTGGTGGCGTCTGTACTCTTCAAATGCTTTTCAAATTCTATTAAAGGTTTTTGCACATTGGGTGCATCACACAAAACTGCAATGGAAAGCACCTTTTCCACAACTAGTCATGTAAACAAACAAAAAAATACTGATGTTAACAGATTTTACAAGAGAAGAAAGAGATTTTAAAAGAAACATGGGGCGGCATATGTGGACACCAAGAAACCACTGTATGTTTTAGTTTACTACCAGGTACAGTAGATGGATAATATATAATAATAATGAATGATGATAGACAGTTGATATTTACGTTTTCTTTCTTTATCAGTATCGTTCTGTTGCATTGGCTGATATACTCTTTTTTAAATTAATTAATTCATTTTTTAAAATTTTCCCTGACACGATTTACTGACAGGTGAAGTTGACTACACCCCCGTATTCTTGCAGATACCCCAATACTGAACCAACACACTGCTGGAACAGGACTTTTACACATATCTGTACATCTAAAATGTTTCTCTAATTTCGGCTACAGTAGCTTTTTGGCTCAAATTGTGTGTTTTGTCCATCATTCACCATTTGTTCTGGAACATGTTGTGCCATTGGCGTAGGAACAGACTGATAATCCATACCCAAATTTAACCAGGGCCACAGAATCATCAGCTCTGAGCAAGATGACAACAGTTGAGCACATAGCAACAGACATGATAACAAACAAAGCGCGCCTTAATATTCACCTTTTGTAGCAGATGGTTCATTAGGTGGTGTTTGACAGTGCAGGGTAACAGTCTTGTCACTGGGTCGCCTCGCTTTTATTGCCTCTGAGAGTTCCTGCACAGCGTCGTGTGAACACTATCCTCATTATCATACAGCCTGATTCTCTCCTTCCTACTCTTTAATTAGCCTCCAAAAAAAAATCTCACATAATCCCTCAGTTTTAGCTGTTGTTTTCCCTCCCATCATCTGGCATTTTAGCAGAAATGGGGACAGATGATGAGCAGGAAAGACTACAATGGCAAGGTTAAGGTAGGAGGAGACTGAAACTATGGAGCACTAAATGCCAAAATGAAATAAATGCTTAATTAAATACATCATTAATTAATTTCAATTGGAATATAATACATGAATATGCTATTAAATGTGTCAGTAATTCATTAAAACACTCATTTGTTTTAGGTAAAAACCATATATTATTATTTCACTATTTAATTATTACATGGTCCTTGTGTTGCAGTGGATCATGAACTTATCTGTCAACCTCACCCATTAAAGTCAGTGGACCCCCCGCCCCCCAAAACGTACCTCCACCAATCACCACCAAAATATGTCCGCCAGGGAATTGCAGAGGTTATATCATCATCAGGCTTTGTTAGCTTGTCTGTCTGTCTGTCTGTCTGTCTGTTAGCAACATAACTCAAAATGTTATGGGCGGATTTGACTGAAATTTTCAGGAACTGTTGATACTGACTCAAGGAACAAGTGATGCAAGTTTGATGGTGATCAGTGTATGTCTGATGTGTTGGGGGGGGCACACACGAGTGTCTTTGGGGGGGGGTCTGCCTTGGTGGAGTCTGCGCTATTAAATATTAAAAAGTTTGCACAACATTCTGGACCAAGTAAAATTTAAATTGCCTCATCATATAAATTGCAATGTCTTTGTTTTTCCCCCTTTGTGCCAGTATTATCCAGCCAATAATTCTATCGATCAGCTTCTGAATGCAGACAGAACCTGATGACCTCACACATTCAAATTGGTATTAATTACTTCTTCACAGAACATGGCACTCGGAGTCAAGGACGTTGATCCTATTTTTGAAAATATAAAGCACAGGGTTTTTTGCTGTTATTTTTAAGCAGGCGACATTTCAGTGATTACATGATTTTTGATATTTACTTTTGGACCAAATCTCTGGTCTCCTTCCTCCTACCAGAAAGCTTTTCATCCACTCTTATTATCCAGCTCTGTCAGTCAGCAGCAGCAGCAGCAGCAGCAGCAGCAGCAGCAGCTGCACCATGTCCACTTCCACTCACTCCACATTCAGGAATTCCTTTTTATTTCCACAAATGGCAGCTCTCCTCTCCTCTCCTCTCCTCTCCTCTCCTCTCCTCTCCTCTCCTCTCCTCTCCTCTCCTCTCCTCTCCTCTCCTCTCCTCTCCTCTCCTCTCCTCTCCTCTCCTCTCCTCTCCTCTCCTCAGCTCTTCCTCTTTCCTTGGTTTTGTTCTGCCACTCTTCTCTGCCTCTTTCCATCCTGATTGAAAAAGCACCACCTGACCTTCTTTTGTGGTGGAAGTCATAATTGGAGGGGATGGCACTTCCTGTCTGTGTGTGCTAATGGCGGTGCCTTGCGGCTTCCACCAAAAGCCTTTGATGGCATAAGGAGGACACATTAATACTCCCACACACCAACATATCCTCATACATCTTGCATGGCCAATCAGTTTTGAAAACATGGGCTTGAAAATGCCCCCCCACCCCACCCCCCGTACTCATTCTAAACGGAGTGGAGTTGCTCTTTTGCAGAATTGCACTTTCATGGCTGCAGGTTTAATCTTCGTAACAGCCTCGACTCCTGTCTAAGTGCACAGCGGCATAACACATTAAAAAGTCCAACAGCTCGTACAGTGTGGATTCCAAAGGATCCCTATGAACCCGGTGCCTCCATTTCACCTTTTCAACGTGATGATTGCCACCGTTCTCGTCCTATCCATCAGTGGCCACTTGACTGAGAGCTTTCTCCTCCATCTGGTCTAAGTGCTTCAAGTCTCCAAAAACTGTGCTCATTGGTTTCATCCACTCACAGTTTGAAAAGCCTGATTCAACAGATTGTATCGTGTCATTCTGTTAACCTCTATTGCATCATTGTCCTTTCATTTTTGTCTTGCATAACACTTTTTCCTGGACTCGACTCCATCTCTGCGATCTAACCCTGGAGTACCTGTGCTTTAGCACACTGGTTCACTTCAGGGCTGTCATTTGTCTCTTTTGGGGATTTTGCTTTTTCTATAACAAGGGGTGTCAAATAAATGGGGCGATGAGTCAATCTGGACTTTGGAATGTGGGTCTTTAAGACCCGATCATAGGACATGGCCTGTGATCCGTGTACGGAGGACAACATGAGGGTTACGTTATGTAGAGAATGTACTGTCCCATACAGTATTACAGTAGGTTTGGTAGGAATAGACAAGAGTATAGTATGGAATAATAAAAGTCGTGGCAGATAAAACATTTCCTTATTTCCGTATAATTAAAATAAAATAATAATAAAAAAGAATAAGAATATAATAATTCCAACCTTACAAGGTTGTTTTTTTTTTTTTTAGAAATAAGATCAGTGATTTTCCATGTTAATTTTGCATCTATTAAGGATCATTGGTGTCTACTGGGTCTTCTTGGTGATTATCCACAGCTGAACTCTTTGGAAAATTGTAGTGCGTCTTATTATTTAAAATCAAGAAAAATTCACATAAACATGCAATATTGAAAAAATACATCCTGAGGCACACTGTAGGATTTGTGTTAAAATTAAATACCTTTATTTCTCCGTGGCAATTCTTTAAAATCTAGCCAATATGGAAAATATACTGGAAAATATATCATAATAATCAAACGTATTGCCATGGTTACGTGGATTTTTCTTGACTTTAAATAGATTTGATTAGGGACGTCCCAATCAGATCATGCGATTAGAAATCAGGGCCGATCACGTGAATTAAGTTTGAGTTTGGTTATTATCGTGTTATGTTATGTTATGTTATGTCAGTGATCAGAAATAAAATATTAAATTAACTCCCTGGCTGCCATTGGTCAGTCATGTTGACATGTGCCATTTTACTAATATTCTACTTCAGTTGTGTCGACCACTAATCTGTTTGAGTGTTTGCGTTGGCATCACACAGCTGTTATTTACTCCTGAGTATTTTTTTTCGTATCATAGTATATATCGCTGGGTTGAAAAAAAAATAATCGCAATTTCAGTTTTTTTCTAATATTCTCTCAGCCCTAATGTGGACATTTTTAGGTGAGGTATATTCCCTTTAATTGGTTCCACAGACAAACACAGATGTGCTTATGATGCTGAAAGTTGTGAGCTGCAGTAGGCATTACATCATAAATAATCCAGTCCCTCATAAATATAGTAATACAAACCTCCTTGTGTGTCTGTGCGAATGCCAGGTTCCTCTGTAACTGTGCCCAGCTGCCAGCATCCCCGGTCCTGGCTGAAGCTGGCAGCCTCCGAGGCCTTTTATCATCGCACTCTCAAACACATACAGAGACGCTGTGAAGCAGTCAGCTGGGAATCTGCACTGTACCGGATCACACTGATGGGAACTCAAGTGTGTATTATGTTTCCCGTTAAAGGAGCGCTATTTAGCTTTTTTAAAAATGGAATTCTGCATTTTCCAACGTTTCCCTACGGTCTACATGAACTGGAATTTAGACCATACATTTACATGCACTTGGAGAAATTCAAAGTATTGTCTTAGTCTGATTAAAATCGTACTTTTAAAAGCCATGTTTTAAAAGCCTTAATCAGAGTATAATCGAATAGAACTGGAGTTTGAGAAGTCGGACTAACCAAGTCAGACGATGTGATTGTAATCGAACTTGACCAAGACTGACCTGGACACGCCCCTCTTCAGGAAGTGACTGGAGTCACCTGGACAACATGTATTTTACAGTAATAAATCAGTCTGAAACTGTTTGTACCAAATATACTGAGCTGCTGCATGGTTGTGGTGCATATCTTAATGGTTGTGATCCACATTTTCAGGGTTATGGCCCATATATTTATAGTTAGTCCGTATCTACATGGTTGTGATCTGTATCTACATGGTTGTGGTCTGTATCTACATAGTTGTGGTCTGTATCTACATGGTTGTGATCTGCATCTACATGGTTGTAGTCCGAATTTACATGGTTGTGGTCTGTATCAACATGGTTGTGGTCCGTATCAACATGGTTGTGGTCCGTATCTACATGGTTGTGGTCCGTATCTACATGGTTATGGCCCATATATTCATGGTTAGTCGGTATCTACATGGTTGTGGTCTGTATCTACATGGTTGTGGTCTGTATCTACATGGTTGTGGTCTGTATCTACATAGTTGTGGTCTGTATCTACATGGTTGTGATCTGCATCTACATGGTTGTAGTCCGAATTTACATGGTTGTGGTCTGTATCTACATAGTTGTGGTCTGTATCTACATGGTTGTGATCTGCATCTACATGGTTGTAGTCCGAATTTACATGGTTGTGGTCCGTATCTACATGGTTGTGGTCCGTATCTACATGGTTGTGGTCCGTATCTACATGGTTGTGGTCCGTATCAACATGGTTGTGATCCGTATCTACATGGTTGTCGTCCTCCTACTACTACGTCTGCTTCAAATCTGCCGCTTTTGCTTAGTTATTGTCCTCCTATGGTGCCAACATGTGAGTTTCATTGGGTTTGTTCGGGACAGACTACTGCTCACAGAAGTGGGGGGGTAATCTGACTTGGTGGAGTCTGCCTTCTCCGAGTGCTTTTCTAGTTACATTAGCTAAAAAGTGACTAAATGTACTTTACTAACAGTAAAGGCATCAGGAGCTGATTTAAGTGGATGACTGTTGATAGACTGGAACAGTTATGATAAATGAACTGAGCTCATATATATCACATTTATTCACCCATGGTGCTCAAAGTGATTCACAAACTATTCACATTCACCCATTCACACACACTCATACACCAGTAGGTGCTGCCAGACCTAGTGGGAGCACCTTAGGGTTCAGTGTCTTTGCCCAAGGACACGTTGACATGTAGACAGTTGGAGCCAGGATTCGAACCATGGACCCTTTAGTCATTGGACGCCCTGCGCTACCACCTGAGCCTCAGTCGCTCCAGTTGTTAAATCACCTGCTGCTGTTTGTCTGCTCTCTGCCGTTCTTCACAGCTGTTATCATATCCGTATCATCCTCGTCTAATTAACCTTTCATCATCCAACCTTTTCAGAAAATATCCACTTAAGGTTAGACCGAAGGAAAAGGCCAAAACACACACAGTGAAATGTGCTCTGAAAGGGAACGTCGTCTAGTTTCTGCGTTTAGCATCTCAGGTAAAATGAGATGAAAAACACATCAGTTCAAACATGGATCAAATGGAAAAACTCAACCCAGGGTTCAGTGGATGTGGAAGGTTTTTACTGTTTGGCTCATTTTTACTCACTTTAAACATTTTTATGTCTTTTTTCTGTTTTTGACACCTGTTTTCTTCAACTTTCTTGATTCTCTTCTTTTTCTTCTTCCTATTCTTTTTTTTTCCCCTTTATCTTCCTCCCCTTCATCTTCCTCCTCTTCTTCATCTTTCTTCTCTTCTTTCTCCTCTTTCTTTTTCCTATTTCTTCATCTTCCTCCTCTTCTTTGTCTTCCTCTTCTTTCTTCTTTATCTACCTCCTCTTCTTTTTCTTTTTCCTATTTCTTCTCCTTCCTCCTTTTTTTCTTTTTCTTCTTCCTCCTTTGCCTGAAGGAGCTTTCCCAAGGAATCAATGAAGTACTATCTAACCTAATCTTCTCCTTTATCTTCCTTCTGTTTCTTCTTTGTCCTGTTTCTTCTTCTTTTTATTCTTCCTACTTGTTCTTTATCTTCCTCCTGTTTTACTTCTTCCTTTTACTTCATATTTCTTTATCTTCTTCCTCTTCTTTTTTCTTCTTCCTCCTCTTTCTTTCCCTGAAGGAGCTTTCCCAACTAGTCAATAAAGTACTATATAAACTAATATAGTCTTCTTTATCTTCCTCCCCTTTCTTGTTCTTCCTGTTTCTTCTTTCTTCTCATTCTCATCCTCTTTTCTTCCCCTTCTCTTCCTTATCCTCCTCCTCTCCCATCCTCTTCTTCTTTTCCTTCCTCTTCCTTTTTTTCTTATACCCCAGCACGATTCTCTTTTCCTGATTTGACTAATGTAACATCATGTGGCCCGTTCTGTCCTGTAGCTTTAGCCGTTCACATGTCCAATAGAGGACAAAGACAGGCGGCAGCAGCAGCAGCACCTTCTTGGCGGACAGTGGAGGACAAAGCAGACATGTCTTTTACTGTTCACCTCCCTGCACACCTCAGGTACTCAGCCTCTGCCAGCAGATGTACAGCCAGCTTCACTAATTCTCTCCCAGGGCATTTTAGCTGAATTAAATACCATAAGACAGTTGAATTATCCCCTTGGCTCCTTAGCATATTTCCTCCCTCCTCCTATCTCCCCTCCTCTGCTCTTCCTTCATCCTGGAGGCAGTGTTTTTCATAGAAACACACCGAGCCCGGCTGTGTGAGGCACTTATTTTGCGGTGACGGTCCAGCGGCTCGCCTCAGGCCATCGTTGATATGGTTCGCTCTCCTTCTCTTGTGGCATTTAGCTCGCCACGGAGGGAAGAGGAGGAGGAGGAGTAGGAGGAGGAGGAGGAGAGTAAATGAATGAAAAATAAAACACAAGTACACCATGTGGACACTTTGAGTTCAGGTGTTTTTTGTACAAAATAATAAACTGTGTGTTTATGGGCTCATTCATATGTGCACTTGTGTTAAATTACAGTGTTTCCCCCAGTGTGTTATTGATCTGCTGGACCACCAGGTCTTGCTTGTCCCCCCACCAGGGTAAGCATTAGAGCTGCACAATATAGTGTTTGAGCATTGACATCACAAAGTATGTTTGTGCAATAGTTACATTCCAGGGCCTGCAATTATTAAAAAATGTTTTATTTCTGTGTTTGTATGTATGTGTGTATATATATATATGTATATATACACACACTTACAAATAAATAAAAGAAACTAAAAAGAAATAATTCCACATAGTTGATGTTGCTTTTCTTTCTGGCAGCGAGCCTTGGTTTTGGGTGATTTTCTCATGTTGGTCGCTCATTTTTCAGTCTTTTTACCAGTGACTTACTCCAAACTGGTTCAGAATGATTGTGATGTGCTCAGTGTGTGTCGGGTTCTATTGAAATTAGATGAGAAAATGTTGAGCTCATTCATATCCTACATTACAGGACCTGTCATGTGACTATTGCAAACATGTACATTATGATGTCGATGCTCATACAATATATTGTGCATCTCTAAGCAAACCTGGCAATGTAATATTTATCCCAATAATATAAACTATATTCTCTCTGTAGTCATTACTGTTTCATTTCCCAGATTCCTGTTAGAACAAAAACACCCAAGTTCATCGAGTCCACATGCTGTTGTTTATATAGTGACGACACTTTGACCCCGCTGTTTTCCTCCCATTCTGACACTCGGTTAATAAGTTTCATAAAGACATTAAATCAGCGTAATGTTTACTGCTGCAGTATTTTGTTAGCAGGCTAACGTTTCACTTCAGTCAACGTCCTTTCCCGTGTCATTTCTGGCACGTGTCTGATGTGCAGAGAATTAACCGCCAGCCAATCGGTAAGCCCTGTGTAATTATCAAAGCATAAAGACGACCAACAGGAGCAGTCAATCCACCAGCACTCACACTGGGAATGCCACAATGGTTTTATAATTAGATATCTATGCATCTGCACCATCTGCCAGGGCTTGATTTAATAAATGGCAGAGGCTTTGGTACATCCAGGCACATGGCTTCCATTGGGCGACATTTATTTCCTGGTATAAAGACATGATGAAGATAGAACGGAGGTTGTTGTAAGTTGATATTGTAGTGTCTGGTACTGTCTTTACCAGATACTTATCCAGGAAAGCACCAGCCTTATCTGCCACCAATAGGCCCATTACAAAAACTCCAGTTGGGTTCGACTCCAGCCCGACTACAGTGAATGTATAGCTTTGAAAACTAGAAATATTTGCCAGACTAAGGCAATATGTTAAAATTCTCTAAGTGTATGTAAATGTACTGAGTATCTTGCGCTGTCTTTAGTCAATAATAATCATCTGTTGATTTTAAGTGCTGATTTTATCTCTTTACAGTGCACTTGGAGATTTAATTTCAATTGTAAAGTACTTTACAAATAAAAAGTCTTATTATTATTATTATTAGTTAGTAGTAGTAGTAGTAGTATTATTAGTAGTATTATTATTCGTAGTAGTATTAGAAGTAGTAGTAGTAGTAGTATTATTAGTAGTAGTATTAGTATTATTATTATTATTATTATTATTATTATTATTATTAGTAGTAGTAGTAGTAGTAGTAGTATTAGTAGTAGTAGTAGTATTATTAGTAGTAATATTATTATTAGTAGTAGGATTATTATTATTATTATTAGTAGTAGTAGTAGTAGTAGTAGTAGTATTAGTAGTAGTAATATTATTATTAGTAGTAGTATTAGTATTATTATAACAACCCAAACAGACTGATGAAGTGATGGTCAATAGAACTTTGAGTCAAATTCTAGGTCAGATTCACAGTGCCTTTTATGTGAAGTGCTGTTGTAAAACACTGACAGATATCCAGTACTACTGTAGAATCACTTGAGACTCTGTTTTTTCCCAACTGAGCATCAGGACTTAAGAGGCTCTGTGTCGCTATGGAAACCCTAAGCTGAGGATGCAACAAGGTTTCGCAGAGTTTATTTGAAGTTTATAAATAGGATGCAATTAAAATGGATGTTAACATTAGCTCTAGAATAACATCCTCTTCATTATTCATTCATGTGTGCTTTTATTTTGAAGACGTGGAGGGAAGAAAACGCGGGCAGAATGCGAAGTGTGCGCCATTCCCATTATGAACAGATCTGAGTACAGTTCGAACAAGTGATCGAAGGCCAGCAGATAATCAAGACCTTTCACATACACACAGAAGAAACAGATGCTTAATTGGCCTCCACACGCAGCTCCTTCCATCTTATCGCCGGTGCACGCATTCATGCGGACCCATTCACCCGCCGTCTGACCCTCGCCGTTCCCTCCACCGCCGCCGTCCTCCCTCGGGCTGTTCTGTCCCTGAATAACTGAGACTCTACTTGTATCCTCAAGTGAAAAACCACAACACAGAGGAAATGTCAGATACTGGGGGGGGGGGGCACTTTATCCACTGACCTCTCTTCAGTCATGTGCTGTGTATTTATGTGTATTCATGTGTATTTATATGTGTACGTGGAAACTAGTGAGAGTGGAGGGCATCTCATCCTGCTCACAAACAAACTCTGCCACATGAAAACCAGGCTGCAACATGAAACCAGCCTTTTCCACTTCTTACATGACTTGTCTTTTCCATGACTTACAGCATCTAACTATCAAAAGCACACTGTGACTTTTTAGATTAGATTAGATTAGGTAGGTAGGTAGGTAGTAGAGCTGCACATTATATTGTTTGAGCATGGACAACGTAATATACGTGTGTGCAATTATTTTAATTTAAAAACAATTGTTTTTTAATTTTTGTCTTTTTTAAATGTATTTATTTAAATAAATTTTTTATAAATTATTTTATTCATTTATTTGTATTTATATGTTCATCTATTTGTATTTATTTCATTTTATTTATTTTTTCATGTATTTATTTTGATATTTTTCACAATTGTATTTCATTATTTCGGCTACAAGAACAATGACACTGAAATGTATGTTGTGTGTCGACCACTAATCTGTTTGACCATTTGTCGGCACCACACAGGTTAATTGATTGATTGACTGATTGATTGAGTTTTATGCTGGATGAAAGTGAATTTCACTACTAAATGTGACCCCTGAATAAGTATAGTCCCAGAGTTACGACCTGATTATTTTTTGGTTCATCTGTCGTTCATCTGTATTTTTTGTTCATTTTGGTGTGTTCTTAGTGCATTTGAGTGTCTTTTAATGTATTTTAGTGCACTTTATATATTTTTTAAGTACATTTTGTTCTATTTTTAGTACACTTTGGTATATATTTGTGCATTGTAGTATATTTTTAGTGCATTTTACTGCATGATAGACAGATATTTACTTTATCTCAGCCTCCACTCATCAACACGCTACTGTCAAATATTCAGACTATTGGTAACCGCATTGTTTTATTTGTGCAAAGGACAAAAACTAGCCTCACATTCAAGACAAACAGATGAAAGTGGTACATTGATTATGCGCCATGTTTGACCACACAGTACAAGATGAGGTGATAATGTCAGCAGATAGTGTGAAGAACACACTCAGTTCCCTGTTGTCTTCTCGAACAGACAGATGACAAAGAGTTTTCATATTCGTTGGAGGCAGCACTTCTCAAACCTACTTTCCTGTGAATATACTTAATTTTGTCCCAAAAATCGTTCCATATAGCAGATAGCGATTAACATTTAGCGCACACACAGGTTACCATCGAAGGTGCTCAGGGACCGACTCCAGATGTTCATCATTACCTTGTGTAAGGTTACTGACAGGATAATAGAACTATGTATGTATACAACTTAAGCTGTGTGGTGGAACGTGCTGCTCACTAAGACATGTTTTCCTCTTAAATTAAGTAGATTATCCAGGTGTAATGTGGCCATTTTAACAATTTGACAAATTCCATCCATCACTCCATGAATCTTTTAAATTAGATTAGAAAATTTGAAAAAAAAAGATTAAAATGTATTTAATCCTCAGAATTTCGAGAATGTTGGTGTTTTTGGTCTGACCAACTCGGCCAAATGTCCTTCGTGTTAACATAACTTGAATTCCATATTTTCCATGTCAGTGAATATCACAGAGAGGAAGAACTGATTACATTTTGATGGTTTACCATTTTCCATCTTTCAACGTACCGTGTTTGGCACGAATGATGGCACAAATGATTGTTTTGGGGTTTTTTTTAGTTGAAGCTCCACCTAGTGGCAAACTTTGGAGCTGTACAGACACAGCATCATGACATAACACATGCAGAGATCATTACCTTTAACCATTAAGAGCTAAAAGCTGTGTAAGGTGGGTGGGGGAATGTTGTGTCGGGTGCCACTTGTTTGTACTTAG